>CAJJDP010000038.1:6895-27533 GCA_905182995.1 Paramecium octaurelia
GTTTGAAAAGAATATTTATCAATTGTCATGAAGCATCATACTAAATTCTTATTTAATTCTGAAGAGATAAATTAAAGCTAGGGATGAAATTTTTATTGTTCAAAATCATAACTATCAATGAGATTACTAATAATTTAGGGGAAATGCATCATAGTTAAATAAGTTCCTAATGATTGTTTGCAGATGAATTTAGATTTAGAATTAAATCAATAATTAGAGTAATACTTAGTTCTAAAAGAATACATCAAAAATAGATAATAGATCTTTATGTGCATCATTTTCATAACATATATATAGATGGCTAGAAGAAAACTGACAAGCAAGCCGAAAATCTCATAAGCATCCATTTTCAAGGAATAAAAGTACACTTTGACCTAAAATGATGAAATAAAATGCAAGTTGGAACAAAAATATTTCATGCTCAAAATTTAAATAATTTAGGATTGTGTACAGGTTTTATATTAATTATAAAAATAACCATCGAGTTAAAATAAAGATAACATGGGCCATAATAATTCATAAAACAGAAGAATTTCTTTAGTGTTAGTGTTATTGTAGTGCTATTGTTAATGAATATGTTGCTGTTAACCATGTTGCATTTTAATAAAAGAGAGAAGATATTTGTAAAAGAGATTCTTGTTCAACAAACTATAGCGATTCTTCTTGTGATCAAAATGAACCATTATCATTGTTCCTACATCGACTCTAAATTACATTTTAGCAATCAAATATATATGATTATTTCCTTGCAGTAATTTTGTGTTTACAAAGTTTTGTAACATCCCAGTTGCATCCAAGTTGCATTTATACATTTTTGTTTAGTTGATTACAATGCTTATAAAGCACTAATACATCCTTGCATCCATCTGATAGACCTATGAGTTAATAACAATTCAGGTGCAAATTAACATCTAATTGCTCAACACTCCTTGAACTTTTACATCCAAAATCAACTGTTAATTTTGTATTATAATTGCTGCTATAGTGGCACTACAAGTAATGAATTTTGTAACATTTAACCATGCTTTCACTTGAAAGTTTTTAGTCTACAATTTTATCTGGGTTGAAGAGTGTTCAACTTTGGCCTAGTAGTTCTTGCTAAGTGACACCAAAATGTCGTGCTTGAGCTATTAAGCGACTGTTGAGACTGCATTCAATTTCTAACTTCATCCTTTTAGATAATAGTATTACACATAGGACATCATATAGCAAGCTGTTTGTTCCTCATATATTTTCTTGATATTATGTTTAAAAGAATCAGTACAAGTAATCCTCTACTGATTGTTTAGGATGTCTCAGTAACATCATTGCTCTTGAACTTCTTGAGTGTCTTATGAATCTCTATATATGCAAAACCTTTTGAATATATGTAACAATTGTACTAAATGTCTTAATTAATGTGTGCCCATTTTTTATGAGTTTATTATACACTCTTAAATTTATACACATTAAATACAACCACCATTTACAATTTTAAGAGTGCATTAATTTTATTGACGTTATTGTATACATTATGTTGGACTAGTAGCGATTCGCTAGGGGATATTCTCACTATTCCAAAATCGACTTAGATTATTAATTTTTACATCTTAATCAAAATAATAATGTTGGTTTGTCTTTCCTACTTACAAATAAATATTTTTCCTGTAATGATTGCATTCCTCAACTCTATGTTGAAATATTCGGTAGCCTAATTTACCTATTTTGAATTCTCTGAAAGTTTTAAGATATATGTGAGATTTAATTCAAGCATTAATCTAGTTTGAGGTGTGAAAAAAAAAATTCCAAAAAGTATCAGCCAAAAAATAGAGAAGAAAATTGATTCACTTCTTATTTATTATGCTTGTAATGCCATGATTTAAATGTCTGTCCTATGAATTTCATTACAATAATTTAGTATTTTATATTAAACTTTAAAAAATATGATATTTAAGTGATAAATGAAGATTACACCAAATTAACAGTTTCTACGAAACTCAGTATAGAGAGAGGCGATGTATAAACCAGAACATGAGTCCATGGTGATAATTATTATGGTCCAGCACTTCTATTAGTACTTTATGCATGCGTAATATACTCGAAATAATTACATCTCACTCTGTAACAGTGTTTGCCATAACATAAACCTTAATAAAAAAATCTGATTTTTGAAGTTTTATTATTACCAATACAAATTATTCGAATTACTCAAGTTTCATTCTACTTAGCTTTATCCATTCAAACATCTACAACAAGCTTGAAAAAATAACAATTGCCTAGAAACATAGTGCAAGTATTAGAAATTTAGATGAAAGCCAAAGCATTCACTAACTGCAGTGTAATTGTAATTAAGATCTCATCAATCATACTCATCAAAAATATCAGTAAATAACATACAGAATGGATAATGACCTTCAATTCTGATTTAAGCACAAAAGTTTGCGTTTCTATTACACTACTTATAAAGAATTTAAAGTATCATAATGGCAACATACTCTTGCTAGCTTTAAATCAAATAATTAATATGGACTGCTAGTAATGTATCATGGACTTGGTTAAGATTACTTCTAGCCGAAAACAACAATGAATATCAAGATTGCTGGTTAGAAAATAGTTTAATAATAGGATCCAGAACAGTATGATTGTTAATCTTTAACACTTGTAATGAATTATTGATTATTAATGACAGATAAGAAGTCTGAGATCAATAAAACGGATTTCATTATCCATTATAACATTGCCTGCATTCAAATAATACACACAATGAAAATATGCAGTTGAACTGAGAATCATGTTGCTATCTTTAAACTTCTTAAATATAAGGTTTAACTCTAGATAAATCTCCAAAAGTTATCCAGACTTTAGCTTTACATTTATTCAATTCGAATATTATTATGCGATGGCTAATGCAGAAATAAAACAATTTTAAACTAATCATGGATTTTTGGGTTAGAAGGTGATTAAGCTCAATGAAATGATGGTTCAACTTTCAATATTGCGATTGAATAACAATCATATGTAATCCTTTTAAATAATTTTTATTTACCCACCCAACCAAAAACAATAATAGATGCTAAGAATCTGGATATACTTATTTCAGGAGCAAGTAGGTAATAGAGTGAAAAACAATTAAGATTAAAAAGTCGTTTAATGTTGCCCAAACACTCCAAATTGTGCAAAAATATATTATTAATCAACATATTACTATAATAGCAATATTTGTCATAAGCACTCTTACATTCCTTATCATTATGACAAAATCCTTGATTAACCAAATTAATTCCAATCAAAGGTATCAGTCTGAAGTCAATAAGATAAATAACTAGTTAATCTAAATGATTAAAAAATAACAACTAGCCATATTTCTACCTTAGATTTTACATTTTATTTGAAGGACAAAGTATATGTAAAACAACAGTTAATGTAGAGATGTTACAACGGAATTTAGGGAGGTGTAATACAAAATATTCATAATATGCTTAATGCAAAATCTAATTTTAAGTATGGATCGATAATTGAACAAATGCCAAACAGAGATAATTCAAGTAGGACAAAACAATTCTCTCTTTTTTGTCAATAGACCGCAATTGCTTCCAAGTTATTCTCAAAGATCTTATGTCAAGACGACTTCTTACAATCCAGGCACTTTTTTATCATCCCTTTCAATAATATGTGTTTTCATGTATTTTTTTGCTGCACCTGACTATTCAACCTAATAAAAAACAAAAAGAATCTGAATTACTACAATTTATTAACATACTCCATTATTTGATGAAAGTCATTGTCCTAGGCTGACTTAAGGTGTGAAATATCTCAATGCTCTTAATCCAAATAGTTAAGCTAGAGTAGCAAGGTTAATTTAAATTTAAATAAAATGTGAATGTGATTATCTTGACTCTCTTAAATCAAAGGGGTGTAGTTATAATCACCATGTTAGAAGTTTCAGAAATAATATCTAACAGAAAAACCACAAAGATTTATATTTCTCTCAATAATTACTTCATTTTCAATTCAGAATGATTATTCAGATTATAAATCAGTTGTTCTAAATTAGATTCAGCGAGAATGCAAATTTCTTATTTAATACTTATTTTATCCTAAGATTGGCAACAGATAATTATATCAATTTAATTACTCTAGTAAATATTATTAAATAGTACCCTACAAAGAAGAAAGTAGGGATGAACCAAATCGCTAAATAAACAATATATCTTGAAAAAAAATTTGTATATTGTTAACAAATTTTTATGGAAAATAAATATACTTTTTTAATACTAATGAAGGATACATTTTGACCTTGCCTTTAATTAATTTATTCTTATTTAACCTTAGATCTCAAAATAGTATTCCTATTATACAGAAATTATTTGTATCAGATGCAGTCAGAAATGCAAAATGTAATATTTAAATGATAAAGTAATTAAATATTCTTTGAATGCTTGCAGGGTGGAATCGAAAAAAATATGTCAGGAGCTATATAATTTAGGGCAAATTTCTGAAGTAGAGTTTATACTCTTAAATACAGAAAGAGAGACTAGAATTAAAAGACTAAAACAATTTATATCAATCAGCCTTAGTGCAGGGAGTCAAAGTAAAACCAACTATTGAAATTATACGAATACAATATTTAGGGATAAAAAAACCCTAAAAGATTGCTTGAATTTTTCTTGTACAAAAGTAAAACTGAAATTATGAAATTTATACAATTTCTATGAATTTATTTAATAAATTCACAAAGTGGTTCTTTACACTTTATTGAGATTTTAAAATAATTTATGAGCAAATTTATCTGTAAGGATAATTTCTATAATCTAATCTATGGCTTTAAGATTTAACATGAAATTTTTATAATGAATTGATGGATAATACCCTATGTACTGTAATTCTCCTATTAAATTTTAATATAAGGGGTAAACGTGAAGTGTGATGTATGGTGATTGCATGATGATAATTTAACTGTTTTTTAAGTTAAGATACAAGGTTTTATCAGAATGCCTTTTCTAACAATGTCTGGACAAATTTCCAAATTATGTCTAAATTAAGACTAAATATTTACATTTTATGGTCTTCCACAATAATGAGCGCACATCTTCTTAAGACAAATCAAAAAAAAGGTATTGATTCTCCTCCTAATTCTCCATTCTCTACAATGGCAAAAATTTACATTTTTGTTTTTAGCAAGGTGAAAGATAATATCTTAATAAAAATTTTTTGAAGTTCAATTGAAATTTGTTTATATAATGTTATTTTAAGTCCTTACTTATTCTTTCTAGATCATATGGCAGTGACTTTTATTCTATTTATGAAATGATTAGGTTTTCGGTCAAAGCTTGAATTATCGCCGATTGATTAATGTTGTTATTAAATATTAAACACAATCCTGATTTTAAATCATTAATGTTATTTTACTTTATCATAAATTGCAATATTAAATTTAAGATTCTAACATGGGCCTATTAATCATTTTGAACTACTTCTTCTAAAACAGTAGTTTAATTGCTTTAAAACAGTATTCTTAATAGAGCTAAGACATCTTATAATAATAAATGGGTGTTTTTCAATTTAAATTTGTTTAAATCACTCAACAATTAAAATAATAAGCTACAAAGAACTTATGAAAAAATTTCATCGAGAAGTTTTGGAATTTCTAGTTCTCCTTTCTCTACTTAAAATCTTTTATAATATTCCATCAATTTTTTAGATGTAATTGTACCTAAAAAGAAATCCAAATTTTCGATTAGAATCTAATCATTTGCAGTTTTAATATGGATTGGACTTACAAAGGTAAAATTGTATGGAGATAAGCAGGTTGGACATCTCAAATATTAAAACTCACCTATGTTATGCTTTTATTCAATCTAGAATAAGCAGTATTTATGAAAAGTGTGTTAACAGCTTGACGCCACAATTTAGAAAATGTCTGTTTATTAGTTTTGTTGGTATTTTTTAGGGCATCGCATTAATACGTTTAATAACATTTGTATAAGAAATCAATAACGCACTATATTATATTTCTTATTTTTCAAATTGCAATTAGCATAAAGAGCAATTGTCATTACTCATTTCATGTGGAACTTCTGCAATTTGATTACTAAATTCTGATCCCATATTTTCAAATTTATTCTAGACCTTTCTCTTCAATAGTTATGATTTACAGGCTCTTAAAGTATCATTTTCAACTTAGGAGGAATTTAAACTAAAGGTTTCGTCAAGTTATCTTGCAAATATTTCATAAATGCTGTTTTATGTTTAAGTTAAATTAACATCTTATATGATTTATAAACAGATTGAAAAATACTACTCAAATACTCTTAGAGAGTTTTATTTGTGTTTTTAAAATGTTTATTACATAAACAAACTAAGTTAATGTAGACAGAATAATCCTTCAATATTTAAGAAATATTTTAAATTAGTCCCAACTCCTGTTAACCTTGTATTTATTCAATAATATTATTGAAGTACTTATTATTCTTGGTCTAAAACAATGGCTTTAAGAATGGCTAACCTCTTATATGTTAATGTTGATTTGTGTTCGTTTATTTGGGATAGTTCATTAGCTAGAGCAGTTCCAAATAACTCAGATTATTTGTCATTTTAGGTTTTCAATTTTTCTGTTATTTATTCTTTTAGTTCTAATACCAATGAAGCAAAAATTGGTTCATATTAAACAGGTTAAAGCGATCTTTTTAATTACAATTATTCATTATCTTTATTTAATTCACAAGAACCCAAAATAATATTTTATAAATCCCATCTGCTGTCATAACTAAACTTTTTCAATAGTTCTCGAAGATCATTCACTTGGTTAAATGACTAAGCGAAGAAGATTGTTTGGAATAATTTGTTTAAGCATTTTTAAAACTCATTTCCAAACATGTCTCCTACACATTAAATCAGATCATAATCAGTTTAAGCAATTCTACAAATAAGAAATTAAGGATCAGATTTGTAATCGAAGAATTTTGCAATTTCTTTATAACTGGAGACAATATAATTTATTCCCAGAGAGCCAAATAAAAAGGCATATAGTTAAATATAAGCTACATCGACTTGTTCAAGTGATGCTTCTTTTGGTTTCATTTCTTCCTTATACAATTTCGCTTAGCCCTTATAGAGTTTTGGAATTCCACACTTTAAAAGTACAATGTTACTAAGTAAAATTCTTTTTAACAGGCTCAACAGAACTTATCTAAATTACTCTGGGGCTAGGTTACTAGTTCTTAATAAATCCTCATAGGTCTCTTGAGGGCCATTAAACTCCATCAAAAATATTGATAGTAAAGTTAAAAACTTCCTATCACAAATCACTAAATTTTACAAATAAGTTTATAATGTGGATTCTTTTGTTAATGAAAAAGATGTGTCACAGTTGTTGAAAAAATAGTTAATTGACAATCTAAATATATTCTATAATCCAGTCCTATTTTATTTATTAGAATCTCTCCAAGTTTCAACTATCACGGACAATAACTTTCGATATCCTTAAAGCAGAATAATTTGATTTTCCTCTGATATCTGGAATTTACTTTATTCTTATGGCTTGAGGAGATGAAAGGTATTTTCTTCAGTTTATTTACAAGGATATAATTTAATTAAGGTGTATATTAATAAGGAAGTACTTTAAAGTTCATTAAATTGTAAATTATGGGGTATATTGAAATTAAGTTAAAACTGTTGCCTTAATTGGAGAGAATCTCTGAAATTTATTCAAATAGTTGCTTAACGACATCATCATAAAACTATGTTAGAATCAAGTTATCAAACTATAAACAGAAACTTTGCGTTTCTTAGTTACATAAAGGTCTAAATTAGCAAATTAATAAATTACAATTGCTGTAGTTGTCTTGAGAAAATGTCAAACAAAGAATAAACCTATGGTTTGTTAATTTCTTTATATAAGCTTAAAAGAATAAAAACTATATAACCCGCAAATTGATAGAAATATTCAAATATAGAAGCCCTTTCCACATTGTTTTCACAAAATTATTTTAGAATATTCTAATTTTTAAGCAATTTCTGAAAGATCACATTTAGTTTCGAGTCTGCAGAATAATTTGTTTTATTAATTTAAAACTTTATTTCTTAATTATCAGCTGTTATTAATTTGTAAACTTAAATTGGATTATACAAGTGATGATAATGAATCAATACTTCTTTGCATAAATTAGGTTTGAACTTCTCATCAACATGCAATTTATAAAATAAATCGGAAATTTAATTTTTTTCATCATCATAAAGAAAAAATTGTGAAAAAAACACATTATGTTTGACAAATAAGTTTAAGATACTGCATTTTGCAAAGTTATTATTGCGTTTCTAGTCTAAAGTTTGCAAATGGATCATTGGAATGTGCATGATATAGTTTTATAAATTGTTAAATCTATTCATCGATGGGTATTTAAAGAAATTTGCTTGTTGTATAACTCCAAGGGGTGTTATTTTAAGTTACAAATTTAATGACTTTGAAAATAAGTGTATACAATTTTTAGCCTTCTTTTAGTGCTTTTTCATGTAAGAGAACTCGCGCATATTCTCATTCATAATATTTTCAGAATTTTAGATTTTCAAATTTAGATGGCATCTTAGAACTGCTACATCGTTTTACTGGTATAATCAGCAACTTTTTAGGTCTATTCAAACAACAGTGCAAATGACACCAATATAAAATATTTAAATCTCTCTACCAAATTTTCTATGTAGATTAAATAATTTAGTACCTCCAAATAATTATTCAGGAATTGGTGTTTCTAATTGTTATTACGAATGTCTATTGCAAAAGGAGGTCTTTTTCAAAATCATTGTAGAATTAATAAATATTATTAATTTATAAAATATTTATCTTAACTATATCTCCACAATCACAACATCCTATATTTGCTTAATGATATGTCACTGCATGATCTTATGTAAAATAATAATAATACTCTAATGTTTTTGTGGAAATGTAGCATTCTTAGCAATATATATGAGTAGGCTCTTTGCTACAATCAAAACATCTGTAAAACAAAGCATTTTTAGGAAGAGGAACAGAACAAACAGTTCTAAATCCTGTTCCTTAGAATCTGATAACTTATCTTCAAATTCCTAATTGGTCAAATTTAGGACCAATTATACTAATTCAAAATCTTGTTTTCCCGATTGCGAGTTGGCAGTATTCAAAATTAAGTTAATCAACTTTTAAATATCCATTTAGAGGTTATTATTTATTTATATATTTTTTGTATAATTAATTATTTTTAATTTTACATACAACTATTTTCATATTACTTATGTAATAATTTTTAATGAAATTTTCATTTCTTTCGTATTAAAACAATTATGATTAATTTTGATATCGAAAATATTATAATCCTTTGAGTAATTTTCATAAATTGATTTATATTTGTCTAAGTTAAATAAATAAAAATTCTTTCATTATGTTAACTTATTATATCCTATTTTCCAAAATTTTTGTAAATTAGAAGATTTATTGAGCGTCATAATATTATTTCGATTTTTAGAGGAGACTTTGATTATTTTAATATATAAGAGTTATTTAGTTTACAATTATTTTAAATTAGTTAAAATATGGATTTAGCTCAACAGTTTACCTTCCTATAAAGTGTAACTTTGGAATCCAAAATGAATAATAAGCTAATTTGATAATCAATTTTTTGTAAAATTGAAAGAGCCTATTCAGAAATAAACAGAAGAAGAATCATAATTAAAGTCTTAAAATTATGAGCTACCTTGTTTTTTCGATACAAATGAAATTAGAGAAAAGTATTATTTGTATCTTAATTGATAAGTATTTCCAAAATAAAAAGGGACAATAACGATTAGAGAAGTTTTAAGTGGTTTAGGATGAGCAAGGATTCAAACGCCGATATACATCATCAATTTGTGACTTTTTTAGAATTTATTGGAGATTTTATCATGATAAATTGATAATTACGCTGTGATTTGATCGTTCTGAGTTATCAGATAAAAAAAAAATAAATAAATGGAATCCATGCGTGTCTTCAAATCAAGTCTATGGTAGTTAAAGAATTAGCAGAAGATAAACCCTTTAAAATATATGTGATTTATTAATTTACAAACCTCATTTTATTTAAGCGAAAATTTTAATATTTACCAGCATCATCTGAGAATAGACAATATTGATTTCATTTTTTAAACGCAAATTGATTAGTTAAAGAATAAAAACTAATGAACTATCTCCATTTTTCAGAATAATGTGACTAAAGTGCATTATGTGACAGAGCAATCAGTTTAGGGTTTATCCTATCCAGATGAAGATTCTTACCTTATTTAGGGGTTTTCTATAAATTTAATAATTAAGATGAGGATCCTAAATTAACTATTATTTCTTGACCTAAGATTTTCAATACTATCTTGAGTGATACTTTCCAAGCTTTTATGAAAATTGTCCAATCTATTGTGAATAGATCAGCCATCATCCTCCAATATGCTCTATTCAAAAGTATGGCAGACCATATAAGTATGTCTATGATTAAGACATCTAGAATTGGTGTCTAATTTTCGTTATACTTTAGTTGTTGATTGAAATGTTGGATTCTTTAAGATTACTTTTGAAAATACCCATTATGAGATTTTATTGAAATTCCCTCCAAGTAGTTTGAATGGGATAACCTGCGTCGATACTGTGCTGAATTATGTGGTATTTCATTTAAAGAAATCTTTTCGCTATGCCAATTCAAATCCATTCTACAAATTTCATAATAAATCATATCAAATAATTTTTCTTTTTTTTATTTTCTTTGCTCTTCATCAATAAATTTCATACAAATATTCGATTTGATATTTTCTGTTTTATCTTATTTTTAAAATTAATTTAGATAAAACATATGTTCTCAATCTAATGATTCACAGAGCTAATTTTAATGAGTATTTTTATTATATAGATTTGACAAATTAAGTTCTTTCAGTATTCAAATCATAACAAAATACATCCCAAAATCTAAGACTAAATATTGCAAAACGTTTCAAAGCACTACATTTAATTGATTTTTTAAGAATAGAGCTTGAACCCTCAATGGAATATATGAGAAATTCATAATTCTACATTGCTTTCTCAACTCATTAGTGATATAATTATCTAATTAATTCTAAATCTTTGCAATATTGCATTTTTTCCAAACTAAAATGCGCAAATCAACCAAACTCGCTCCTTATGATGAAATATAAATATATTTCTCTTTATGTTTTTTTTATAAGAAGTATAGGAGTAAGATTAAGGAAGCGGATGAAAATTTCTTAAACTCGAGTTTACGATAATTTACAAAGTCAAGTTAAAAAATTATCAATAGATATAAATTTGATATCCTTTTTAGTTTAAGTTGAATCTAATACCTGCTCTTTTGCTAAAATTAGATGTTCTGTTCCATTGCCTATCCTAGTTCTCACAAACATCTTTAAGCTTTTCTAAAATTCAAAATAGCTTTCACCTACTTTCTCTCCTGATGCTCTATTAGTATCCATTCATGTTTTTAAATCTCCTTATTCTTCTTTCAGATTTTCATCGTTTCCGCAATATTTTATTAATATCTTTATGTTTATTAAGAAATTCTATGAATTTTTCATACTTTTAATTTTTTTATTTTTTAGAGATTTCTTAAGTCTTATGTCTCCTTCTTAGACTACCAGGTAGCGTCTCCATTCTAAATTTCCAATCAGAACCAAGGACCTAGGTAAAAACAACTTTCTATATGTATATCTATCAAATGTCCATTACTTTAATGAGGCTTGAACTAATCTTTAATTTTCAGATAACTCACTATTTAAATATGGATAGAATCGTATATTGCTGGAGAAGAACTGAAATATAGAGGCCACAATATAGATTCTTAATATTGGATCCTACACTTTTAGTTTAGATGGTAGCATTTTTCTGAAAATATCATAACTTAATTTTATAAAATACTTTGTTATTATGTTATAATTTATTTAGTATTTTAATTAGAAAGATGAAGATCTGTCTGATTTACAATAACTTCATCATATTTTATTATTAATCATATTGATCTTCTATAAACTTTAAGGTGTTGAAATTAAATATATTCCTTTAAAAAAGCACTAGGGTGCGAGTTGCTTAATCGAAATTATTACTCATCTCATTCAGATTTTTATTCCATATTTATATATATTATATACTAAAAGCTCATTCATCTCTAAACAGGGCAAAAGGATCATCAACAAAAATAATATTCTTGATCTTTAATAAAGAGTTTGAATCATTTCAAGTGTTACAAAAATTACGTTCTTTAATCCATATTACTATCCAGATTATAGCCCTTGCCTTTATGGACTTTGAAAACCTCCTTACGTATTTCCTCTATGACATAAAATGTTATTATATCAAATTTAATAAATGAAATATTAAGCCATCCATATTTAATTAAGAGTAATAGAATTTGGACATTAAAAGATCCAAAATGTCCTATAAATCTAATAAACAAAGAAAAAATCATTATTAATTACAATAATATTTGATAATAGATGCTTGAGTGCCAAGAATCTGATCATAATGAGTAAGAAATATTATATGCTTGTTTAAATATGAATTGTTAAGTGAAAAGAAGTTGTTGCTTATATTGTATTTAAAAGCACAATTTACATATGTAAGATTTGAAAACAATGAAACAAATTAAATTATGGAAAAAAAATACTTATTAAGTTTATGAAATATATTCAAAAAAAATAACTTAGATTGTTGAAATAATGGGTTAAGCTGAAAAATACTTATCTAGTTTGGGTAAAGATCTAGATAAATAATTTGACGAAATGATAAATGAGGAGTTTGAAAAATAAGTTTGCAATTTATTAAAAATTGATTAATTATCATCATCTTTCAATCAATTAATATCTAATTTAGAAACATTAATGGAACCTATTTCTTAAATATTTTAAAATGTTGAAGCCTCTTCATAAGAGGCAAGTGTTAAGATCTAGCCAACTCTAAATAATTTAAATGCGAAATTAAAAAGCACAGACAAAGAATAATAAATATAAAAAGAAATAAATTTATAAATTTAAGAGGCTAAGCAGGTCAAACCAAAAAGACAAAAAAATAAAATATATAGCTACTTAAATTTAATAGAAAAAACTCATAAATTAGAGAAGAGGAATGATTTTGATATTCACTAATATCCTAGGTATAGTAAATCATCATTTGATAATTTGGAACAATACACAACCATTATTCTAGTTGGAACTTAAAGTTCAGAAAAGCAGAATCTAATAAACTTATTTGTAAATTATTATTATGGTGTTTTATTTTCAGATCCATATAGATTCGAAATTATTGATGATATTGATGTAACCAAAGAAAAACAAAATGAGGAATATGAAAAAATGAAAGTATATTATATTGCTCCATAAAATGAAAAATCAGGGCTTAGAATAATATATACGCCGGATTATAGTGATGATCTTTGTTATGATGATCAAATCTTATACTAAAGAATATATGAAGTTATTTCTAATTCAGTTTCACTTAATCAAAATATTCTAATTGGATTTGTTATTCCACAAAATGTATAAATAGGTTCATTTTTTATGTTGGAATCTATTTTATGTAGATTTTCAAATAAATTAATCAAAAACATAGTCTTTTTATTTCCAGATTGTACTGATGAATATCCTAAATAGAAGGAAATATTGTAATCTAAATCCGAAATAATTAATGGAATACCATCTCCTGTGTTCGAAATGATGCCAACCATGAATAATTTTTGTTATCTCAAATTTAACACTTCTGCATTATTTATTGATAATAAAACCTAAGAGACCTAATTTCTCTGGGAAATGGGGAAGAATAGTTTTTAATTACTTCTTCAAAATTATTTATAAAATAAATTTAACTACAATAAACTATAAGAAATGATACAAAAGTACGATGAGTTTATCAAGACAAGTACTCTATTACCATTGAGGGAAAAGTTTTTGGGGTTGTATAAAAGGGAAGTTTATGATTTTGACAATTTTGAAAAAATTTAGAATTTAAAAAACTAGTTAGAGTCATACGTTTCATATCGGGAAACTAAAGACAATTATAATTATTATGATATAAAGAACCCAGAAAAAAATGAAGAATTAAAAAAAATTATAGAGAATTGTTGTAAAAGCTTAGTTCGGGATTATAGTACTTAATATAAGAGTCTTGAATCTCTAACAAAAGACAAAAACTATAGTTAAGGATTTGAAGAATTTTATGATCTGTTTAAACGGTTTTAGAATAAATATAATTCATGGCGATTATATTTCTAATTTAATTCAATTTTAATATAGATAAATCACTGTTAATGGAGATATTATGAACATTTAATTTCAAAAGAATAAAGTTAAAAGTTAGAGGGTTGGGACCAAAGAGTGAAACTATTAACAAGTAGCAAATTCTGTTATCATTCTGATGGCTTTGCCCTGATACCAAATTTAGATAAGGTTTTTAAAGAATGGTTTGATCAATATCTGTCTTTGAAAACTTATTACCGTAGTTAATCTTATAGAAATGAATGGAGTATAAATGATAATAAGGAGTTAAAGATTCATGCATATAATAAAATATTATTTTGTAATAATGGTTCTGGAATTAGTTGCAGAATAGGCAATGGTTGTGATAAGGAGTTTGACATTTTCCTTTAGAGAACTTGAGAATCTGTTTTGACTTGATTATTATATTGTTCTTATCTAAAAATAATATCATATTTAAATATTGATTTTATATTAGATGCTTAATTTAACTGAAATTGTAGAAAATAATACCTTATTTCTAATAATATAATTATATAAATAAATTAATATATATTTAATATTTTAATGAGCATAACAAAATTATCCATTCTAAATTTTTTTCAGACTTCAAAATACTTTTCTCCTAAATAATGTTAGCTTCATAATTCATTTAAATTGAAGGTACTATTGAATAGAAGCAACTTCAGGACAATTTCTTAATAGCTGGAAAAGAATTGCATTCAACTTCTAATAATTTGTAGATATAAATATCTAAATGAATATCAAGTTAGACATATCATTCCATTCCCTTACCTGCTAATTTTAACATTATTAGAGTGCCATCAATTAATACAAAATATTAAATTCCTTCCATAGTAAATATTACATATATTGGAGAGAATTGGAGTTAACTATTCTAAAGGAAAAAATTAGGGACATTTTTGAAGACATAGAGGCGTAGACTGCCCTAATTAAATACTTACATCTTGGTGGTTAGGTTAAGACTTTAATTTGACTAAGTCCTTCAAAACGAATAGTTTAATAGATATTTCTAGTTGCATTATCAATGTTAATCCACCAAGGCTTGACTCCAATATAATCTTCTCTTACTATATTGGAGGTTTGGTTTATTTATTATAACCCGCTCTATCTGTTTATCCTTTGCTTCAATAAGAACTAGATTTATTATACAAAAATATAAAACTCTCTTCATCTGAATCATAAAATCCATTTGATGAATGGTGAGAATTGTACATATCCTAAAAGTCCTTTGAATTCTCCACTCTGTTCCATTCCTCTTGATCGTTGTTACATCGAAACTAAGAGTTAATTGTTAATGAAAGTCATCAATTTCTGTTACTCTAAGTTATCTGATTTTGGCGAGTTTTCCTAATTAAGTCAAAATTGAAACAATGTAAAAGAGGTTGAATTAGTAACCGTCTATTTTATTTAATTTTGAAAATGGAGGTGAGCTGCTGATAGATTTGTAAATTGATTCAAAGTAGTTTCAGGAATATTTTTGTGCTTTCAAGATCTCAAAAATAAAAAAAATGAATTTTGATTCTCATAGAAAAGTAAATAAAACAGTTTTAATAAAATTAATATTTATATCCTAGGCAACAAACTTGAATTGAATAAGAATTTGCTTGATTTACTTCCCAGATTAAATTTTGAGTAAATACAAATCCTATGGTGTACCAGAGGCCTTGACCTTATTGTTAAATCTTTAAATTTACTATTCCTTGATAACTATGGTGCACCCCAAAGGCCCAGAAAGATTACATCAATAATATTTATTGCCGAATAAATGGGTCTCACCATGCAAACAGAGAAAATTTATGGAAACCCCTACATAGGTTTATGTTCAATCCTTTCTATGAGTCTTCCCTACTATTTTTCAGAATTTAATTACTGGGCGTGGACAACACCCTTTGGCTAACTAAAAAATTAAAGAAGTTACTCGGATAAATCCGAGTTGTTAATTAATTAAATTTCCTGCTATGAACTATTATTTAGCTATAAGAACAATTATAGGATCTTAGGGCGATAACTCAGAGGATTTGGTATTCTGAATGATGCGGTGCTATTAGTTCTGAAGTCAATATTTTACGCTTTATCAATCACAACACTAATTTTAACTTCTCTAAAAATTCAAGTTAATTTAAAAAAACATTTATGTGTTTATCACAATCTTATTATTTGGGCTTATTATGGATATTTCTTTTTCAATCATATAGATCTCTGTATGTTTTCTTCTAAGGTTTCTTTGAACTTGATTCAATTTATTTAATATGATGCTCAAAAGGTAAAGATTATCATTTTTTCAAATAACAAGTAAATTTTGACCGCTTAAGTAAATTTGATAGATTATTTTCTAACATTTTATCTAAATTTAAATATTTGGAGACTTTATGAATATATTCACCTTTGCACATTAGAGGTTTCTTTTTTGAATGCTGTTATTCTAAAACTATAGCTTGGGCTTAATTCATCAAATTGAAAAATATATTCTTGAACTTTAATTAATAAAAGTGATTTTGTTGTTACTAATGGAAGTTAAATTCCTTATTATCGTCTAATTTAATTTCTTGATTTTTGCTATAATATTGTAATCTAATTAAGCATTTTAATCATTAGTTAGAACTCTGCTTTTAGTACACCAATGGTCATAATTGCCCTTCAAGAAATTTCAGATGGCAAGTAGTATAATTCGTATCAGTTCCTCAAATAGTCTGATAATCATTGTGTTTCTTTAGTTCTATCTTATTAAAATGATACAGATTTTGAATGCATCATAATGCCAATTGAATCATGGCAAAGTTCCTGAAACAAAAAAAAATATTAGGGCCTTGATGGTTTTGATAAATACTAGCTTTTCTAATTGATTTTTCTTATTTTCTATTTTAGATTTGGCTATTACAAGCAGCAGATTTCCAGTCTTATACACAGACTTGCCACATTTATTTAATAGTAGTATATTATTTTCCTCTGGTCTGGAGTCCAATTAACTTTTCAGCCTAGAAATTTGTTATTGATAGCTATATATTAGAGATTTGACATGTCTTTAGAACCTTCATCAGATTCTCCTAAAATAGAATNTTGATAACTATGGTGCACCCCAAAGGCCCAGAAAGATTACATCAATAATATTTATTGCCGAATAAATGGGTCTCACCATGCAAACAGAGAAAATTTATGGAAACCCCTACATAGGTTTATGTTCAATCCTTTCTATGAGTCTTCCCTACTATTTTTCAGAATTTAATTACTGGGCGTGGACAACACCCTTTGGCTAACTAAAAAATTAAAGAAGTTACTCGGATAAATCCGAGTTGTTAATTAATTAAATTTCCTGCTATGAACTATTATTTAGCTATAAGAACAATTATAGGATCTTAGGGCGATAACTCAGAGGATTTGGTATTCTGAATGATGCGGTGCTATTAGTTCTGAAGTCAATATTTTACGCTTTATCAATCACAACACTAATTTTAACTTCTCTAAAAATTCAAGTTAATTTAAAAAAACATTTATGTGTTTATCACAATCTTATTATTTGGGCTTATTATGGATATTTCTTTTTCAATCATATAGATCTCTGTATGTTTTCTTCTAAGGTTTCTTTGAACTTGATTCAATTTATTTAATATGATGCTCAAAAGGTAAAGATTATCATTTTTTCAAATAACAAGTAAATTTTGACCGCTTAAGTAAATTTGATAGATTATTTTCTAACATTTTATCTAAATTTAAATATTTGGAGACTTTATGAATATATTCACCTTTGCACATTAGAGGTTTCTTTTTTGAATGCTGTTATTCTAAAACTATAGCTTGGGCTTAATTCATCAAATTGAAAAATATATTCTTGAACTTTAATTAATAAAAGTGATTTTGTTGTTACTAATGGAAGTTAAATTCCTTATTATCGTCTAATTTAATTTCTTGATTTTTGCTATAATATTGTAATCTAATTAAGCATTTTAATCATTAGTTAGAACTCTGCTTTTAGTACACCAATGGTCATAATTGCCCTTCAAGAAATTTCAGATGGCAAGTAGTATAATTCGTATCAGTTCCTCAAATAGTCTGATAATCATTGTGTTTCTTTAGTTCTATCTTATTAAAATGATACAGATTTTGAATGCATCATAATGCCAATTGAATCATGGCAAAGTTCCTGAAACAAAAAAAAATATTAGGGCCTTGATGGTTTTGATAAATACTAGCTTTTCTAATTGATTTTTCTTATTTTCTATTTTAGATTTGGCTATTACAAGCAGCAGATTTCCAGTCTTATACACAGACTTGCCACATTTATTTAATAGTAGTATATTATTTTCCTCTGGTCTGGAGTCCAATTAACTTTTCAGCCTAGAAATTTGTTATTGATAGCTATATATTAGAGATTTGACATGTCTTTAGAACCTTCATCAGATTCTCCTAAAATAGAATTACTGGATTTGATTCGTTTAATAGCATAATATCATCATTATATGATGATATTATGTTATTTATTGTGATTATCATAAAATACAAAGTGAAACAATCATAGATTTCTCTGATAAAACCATCAGTCATATTTTAATCATAGAGGAATTTTCAAAATTTAGATTTCTTAGATTGACCTATTTTTCTCTAAAGTCTCTCCAATATATTTCTATGATTATCAGTCAACTTCCTTGGAGATTAAAAGATAGCAATTAATTTTCTAACAGAGATATCTATATTATTAGATTGCTTATTTTGGAGAAATTTCAAAATTACTGAAAATGAATTATCTTTATCAACTAACTAATGAATAGATAGTGAGTTTGTGAGATGTATTTATGCTCTTGTCAAGTAACGCTATCATTAATCCTTTAATAAGTTTTTACTTTACTATGTCAACAGCCTCCCTCATTTTCAGCAATACATAATATTACAAATACATTTATCTACATTTTCTTTTCAAAATCGCGGAACACTTCCTTTATGAAATTCTTGAATTAAGTCAATTAATTGATTAAATTTAGAACCATAATTTTTATTTGATGTAAATTATTTGGATAATTCAAGAAACTAATTTCTAGCATCTTTGAAAATTAGCAACCTATTAAAGGATGACAAGATGATCACCTACTATAATCATCTTCCAAATTATTAGTTTTAATCCTCAATAGGCTAATTCTAAGAGTCTTCAATCATTAATAATTTAATATATATATCTAATTTATCTTTTTATCATTGCCTTTAAATGATATGAAAGTTAATTAGATTTCTAGAGTAAAATAAATAACATAATTTTAGAATAACGTGTCAAAATATATATCAAGTTATTAAAAAATTGATTGATAATATAATTTTTTGTTTTAACTATTTATAATATACTTCTCATTGTTACTGCGAATAGACAAACAGTTATTTCAATAATTCCCAATTAGATATCATTGATGATATTCCAAAACAGAGGATCATACAGCTTTAAAGGTTATATATTTTAACTCACTTGGAAGCAATTGTTATGATAGTTCAAAAATAATAAATAGATTATCTCCACAAATAAAAACAATTCATGCTTGAGAAAGCCAGCTAAGTTGTTGCTATAAGTAAAAAAGCAAAATTCAATGAGAATGAAGTATTTTGTCAAATATTAATAAATGCATGGTGAGTTGTTTGGTTGGAGGATTTTCTAGGATGAGGAAGCAAAGAGTCTGAAGTCTTTTAAATATTATTCTTAGGAAGGAAGGTATAAAACAGGGAGAGCAGGATATTGAAATATCAGAAAGAGAAGTTTGGAAAGTTGGATAAACAGAGCAATTACATTCTAAGAAAATAATGACTTGGGTTTTTTGATTGATTAATCTTTACTAAAATAAGATATGACTGGTCCAATTTCTGACAGAGAATTAATAAAGAGCTTCTGTCATTCAACCCAAGATTGACGTCGCCTGAGGGATAATTGAAAACAGTAAAAGAATGAAAATTCATCAAGTACTAAAGTCATATTTAAATATATGTTAATAACTTGAAGGTAAAATGATTTCTTCTAAATAGGTTAGGTTTTAAGTCAATAAATAAGCTCTGAAGAAGAAATATTGCATAAACCAAAGAAATGGAGGTTTTATAATGTGTGTACAAAATAAATTATTATATCGTACTCTTGGCCAGATGTTTAATGTAAGCGTTATTAAAATAAATATTGAATATCGTTAATTACTTCTTTTTTTTTATAATATATAATATTATTGTTAATCTGTTGTTTTTCAATAACTCCAATAGTCTACATTTACATCATAATAAATATTTTTTAGTGAATTAGGTTACAATGAAAGATACCTTATTGTCCTGAATTATTAATAATATCACCACACGAAATTATAATATATATTTATTCTCTAATTATAATTTATGTATATCGCATTACCCCTAAGGAACTAAAAGGAAT
>CAJJDP010000038.1:44564-94490 GCA_905182995.1 Paramecium octaurelia
AAAACAAAAATTACATATTTCTTACCCTTTTTTACTTCATTTAAAAATAGATGAAAGGAAATTTATACAATAATTTAACGGATCTAACGACTAATAACAAATCTTTTAATATTCTAAGAAAAATAAAGCGATAAAATATTAAAATTATCCAGTTAAAAAAGAAAGGAAAATGATATTTTGACAGTTAATTCGTTTTGAATTTTAATTTCAAAAAAATAAAATTTGATTAGAACAAATGTGAGTTGTATTTTAATATATTGATTAGATTGGATAGAAAGAATGTTATTATTTAAGATGTAATTGTATTGTAAGAGTTTGTTGTTATTAGAGGAGATTCCCAAATGATTTAAAGTGATACAATAAAATTGGAATTATATTAATAATTTGAAATAAACACATCTTATATTGAATGATATAAATAAACACATTAATATATTTCTATCATTCATTATCAAACTGGTATATTCTCCAACAATTTTATTTTAGAGTTATGAGCAATAACAACACATGGATATAATTGTTATGATGTATCTATATCCAACTACTAATAATCTTTATTATATTTACAACACATGTTGCTTATGGATTATTCTATCTACTCCATTTAATGTATTTATGTTCAATACATACTTCAATTATTATTATATCATAATTTGTAAATGTAAATGATAATTACTTACCATATATCTCTTTGTTATGATGAGAATAAGTACAACCACCTTATGATATTAAATATGTTCTATAAATAATATAATTATATACCCATACCCAGTTTAATAACAACTTACGTAATTATTTTTCTATATAATCTCTCTAAATCCAATTCCAACCATAAAATATGATCCATTAAGTATTTAGAATGCAAACTATATTTTCCCAGTCTTTGGAATTGCTTATTCAAAAAGACAAAAATACCAACTACCACTATTACTAACTTCTGCCACTAATTTTGCACCTTCAGTTACTTAACAATTACCAGACTTATAAGTATTTGAAAATTATAATGATTCGTTATATTATTAAATCTAAAAATAATATTATAAATATACTTTTTCTAATTCAATTCTATTTTATTTTTCTTACTCTAACACTACCCCATTCATTTTATCAACTTTCCTTAATGCTTCTTTCAATCTTTTTAATTTAAATTTTTATTAAATTATTAGTAGTAGAATAATAGATATAATTTAGATTAACCAACTCTTCAGACTTTAAATAAATACACCTCTAGTCAAGCCCTATTGACAATAAAAATCAATAAAGTATAAAGAGGATCATTATTTCTCAGATTACCAAAAACTACTATTTCTTATAAAAGAACATAAGAAAACGGAACTGGAAAAGAAAAATCTTAGCTAATTCAATAAAACTTTGAAAAATCCAGAACTTCGATGTTGATATCATCGTTAAGAGGAAATAAAGATAAGTTGACGAATAATCAAGTCACAATAATTCGCAGCATGTTCAATTTTAAGAATTAAAATCGATTCAATGTTTATCGCTAAATAATGTAGCCCATTGATCTGTAAATACTATACTTTGGAAGAATACAAATACCTCTAATACTTTAAATATTAACAAAGCCATCAGCTAAGTGATTAGATTAAAAGATTAATAAAAAACAAGGACATCTGTTATTTCTAAATTATTTCCATACCATGGTGGGACCACATGGATAACATTTAATATCTTAGTAGGTTAATTTAATCCAAGGTGCAAGTGAGATAAGATTTTCTAAACCGTCTACCTATTACTACTATATTAGGGAAATTTAATTGTCTGTCATATTTTAATCATAGTCTATCTTTCCATTAAGTTGGTTCTGCATATTGGAAGGACTATGATATTATTGAGGATATTAAAATTTAACCAATATAAATTTTAAAGGTTAGCTGAAGGTGCCATAGATAACTTTATGTAATTGCAAGGGAAAATAGATTTTGAAAATCCTCAATTATCAAGGACTATGCATTACCAATCCTAAAATAATTTGTCCACATAGTGGTTTTTCGCTTTTGAATTTTTTAGTATATCTAATATTGATGCTTAGCATAATTTTTAGATTAAACTTAAGGTTTATACCATATTCATTCAGCGTTAAATAGGCAATATTTGGAAAAGATAATTGTAGATTTGATCGAGCACCTCTTAATTGAGTACCGGAGATAATTGCAGGTTTTATTGACACAAATAAATAAGATATTTAATGAGTAGGAATAGTGTTTCATGAATTATAGACAAGTAAAATAGTTTAGAGCATAATTATTGTTAAAATGCTCGCTCTGAATTATAGCAATTAGGAATAGATCCTGCATCAGTAGATCTAGTCACATTATTACATTATTGATGTTTTCTGATCCATATAAGAATTAGATGTAGGAGACTGCTTAGATCAACATTTTATTGATGAGTAATCCTTTATCGCAAATGCACAAATTAAAAAATCTTTATCTAGAAAAGATATTAATTTTTACTGGAATTAAAAATCGCTCATACATACTATATGAATAAACATCAATTTTTGTGTGAAAATATTTACCTTAATTAAAATTGTGCCATATTTATNCAAGCCCTATTGACAATAAAAATCAATAAAGTATAAAGAGGATCATTATTTCTCAGATTACCAAAAACTACTATTTCTTATAAAAGAACATAAGAAAACGGAACTGGAAAAGAAAAATCTTAGCTAATTCAATAAAACTTTGAAAAATCCAGAACTTCGATGTTGATATCATCGTTAAGAGGAAATAAAGATAAGTTGACGAATAATCAAGTCACAATAATTCGCAGCATGTTCAATTTTAAGAATTAAAATCGATTCAATGTTTATCGCTAAATAATGTAGCCCATTGATCTGTAAATACTATACTTTGGAAGAATACAAATACCTCTAATACTTTAAATATTAACAAAGCCATCAGCTAAGTGATTAGATTAAAAGATTAATAAAAAACAAGGACATCTGTTATTTCTAAATTATTTCCATACCATGGTGGGACCACATGGATAACATTTAATATCTTAGTAGGTTAATTTAATCCAAGGTGCAAGTGAGATAAGATTTTCTAAACCGTCTACCTATTACTACTATATTAGGGAAATTTAATTGTCTGTCATATTTTAATCATAGTCTATCTTTCCATTAAGTTGGTTCTGCATATTGGAAGGACTATGATATTATTGAGGATATTAAAATTTAACCAATATAAATTTTAAAGGTTAGCTGAAGGTGCCATAGATAACTTTATGTAATTGCAAGGGAAAATAGATTTTGAAAATCCTCAATTATCAAGGACTATGCATTACCAATCCTAAAATAATTTGTCCACATAGTGGTTTTTCGCTTTTGAATTTTTTAGTATATCTAATATTGATGCTTAGCATAATTTTTAGATTAAACTTAAGGTTTATACCATATTCATTCAGCGTTAAATAGGCAATATTTGGAAAAGATAATTGTAGATTTGATCGAGCACCTCTTAATTGAGTACCGGAGATAATTGCAGGTTTTATTGACACAAATAAATAAGATATTTAATGAGTAGGAATAGTGTTTCATGAATTATAGACAAGTAAAATAGTTTAGAGCATAATTATTGTTAAAATGCTCGCTCTGAATTATAGCAATTAGGAATAGATCCTGCATCAGTAGATCTAGTCACATTATTACATTATTGATGTTTTCTGATCCATATAAGAATTAGATGTAGGAGACTGCTTAGATCAACATTTTATTGATGAGTAATCCTTTATCGCAAATGCACAAATTAAAAAATCTTTATCTAGAAAAGATATTAATTTTTACTGGAATTAAAAATCGCTCATACATACTATATGAATAAACATCAATTTTTGTGTGAAAATATTTACCTTAATTAAAATTGTGCCATATTTACTTGGATTTTAGAAGTGGCATTCTAATTTCAACAAGATACATATAATTTTGAGATTCTAACCTTACTAAAGATATCAATTTTCACTTATTGTAGAATATTTAATTCTAGGTCTAAATCAAAGGAATGGTTCTTCTTTCTATCCTTACCATCTATAAATTAAACCTCAAAATCAAGAATTTCATTTATTAGTTATTAATTTTATTTTTGATAATTCTTAGTCAAAAAAAAGACATCTTATTGATATAATATAAACAAATGAATTGTAAATTGAAGTGAATAAATTTTGAATTTAAATCCTTTAATGTATTTAATTAGATCGATTTTTAGGACTTATCATTGTAAAGAATCATGGTAATTTGTTTGATGTTAAGAAACTTCAATCAAAATTAATATGTCTTTCTATTTGTGAACCAACAAATTTAATAATTTGTTCATTATCTAATGGTTAGAAGAGCCAATTGTCTAGAATTTTAGATTATTTTCATATCAAGAATAGCTCCAAGGACCATTTTGATTTAAAAAAAAAACACTATCGAGACACCAAATTCTTTAGTTTCTGAATAGATTGTTATTATGAATTTATTTTTTAATTTATTCATAATTATAATACTTTCACTTTATAACAATCTATAATAAAAGTTATATTTATATTGTTTTTCAAATTATATAATTCAACAAAAATTTAGGGCTTTTTATCAATATAATTGAAACCCTTTTGTTTTGAGATTATTTTTTGTTTAAGTTTGATAAATGTTAATAATAATATTAATGTAAATCATCCTTATTTAATATTAACTCAAGTTTGAACTTTTAAATATAAATTTAATATTTCTATTAAGTTAAATAAGTAATCTAGGCAATATCACCTAAATAATTAATTTATTCTACTTTAAGAGCAAGTCCTAATTTCTAATTTGGTAAAAAATAACCTAATCTTATTCAAGTTGCTGTTCACTTTTCAAAATTTTTAATATGAATAATCAAAATAAAACCTTAAACTTGATTTGGACCATTACTACTGCTGATAAATATGTTAATATGAAAACCTTAAATTTTCACTAATGTATTTCAAAAGATTGCTTATAGGATGCATATTTTAACACACCTTGTAATTGCAGATTTTATCAAATTATTTGTACTGTCATAATCTCATTTTACTTTTCACATTCAAACTTATCAATCTAGTTACATTTTTAGAACTTTTTCAATAATTTATTCCTTTTAGTCAATTTAATTATTTTCCTGCTACTTTGTAAATTTATATAGATCTTTCATAAACCTCTTTAGGTCTAAAACAGATTGTAATTACCTTAATCTTGGCAGCTAATCTGGATAAATTTTATTTACTATATAGAATCCAATTTTTTTTTATTTATTGCCTTTATTTAGTTTCTGGATCAATTCTTCTTTTCATGTATACCTATTACTCTTCCGAATCTCCTTCATCAAAAAAATTCTCATTCATCTGAGTAATATATAAATTTATTATTCAATTCTAAATTTACCTTCTATTCTGTTACAAATACTCCTATATTTTCATTCTTAAATTCTTATTTTTATTATCTCTTTTACAAATATGCATGTTCCTCATCATCAAGTTCATTAATTCTTTATCACTTAATCTTCCTTTTTCTCATATCCATATGAAGATTATGAAAGACTATTAAGCATAGAGTAGAGCAATCTAATCAATTTGCAACTTGAGTTTTGCTTGATATATTTTTATAATCTATGACTGAAATTATAAAATTCAATCTGCACTTTAATATTGTGAAAATTAATTCATTCAATATAGAGAAATTTGGCAATCATTTATGAATCAAGCTAAAAGTAGAAGTATTAAAATAAAAAGTATATGAGGATCAGAAAGATGAACAAGCAATAAAAAATATTGGATTTGCTAAAATTCTTTATCAAAGTGTTAAAACTAATAAGTAAATTTGAAAAGATAGGAGTTTGGGTATATTTTGATATTTATATTAATCCTGCCTATATGATTTTATAAATAGTAAATCTGCAGGTGATCATTCTTCTTTTGGTTCAATTATTAAACATATTCAAAAATGTGGACTTATTCATAATTGATTTATTATATTAATAAATTTTGTAACCAAATCTGATTAAAATTTAAAAGAGATTAACAAGGTGTGAAATTATGGCTGACATAATCATGAAACAATTTTCACCTAAATTTATGATCCTACTCCTGCATTTTATAATTAGCTCACTTTATAAATACATAAATACTCTTCTTTATTATAATAAAGTTTAATTAGTATTCATGTAAATTTCTTTCTCTATCACCAATCTAAGGTGTCTATTATATTTACCTACAATCATCCAATCAAATAACTTCCCTCAAACATCTAATCCACTACTAGAATTAAAAAATAGAAATTTCTAGTTTCCATTCATTTTTCCATCCTTAGTATTAGGTCACTCCTTGTTTTCCATATGAAACTATTTAGTATCAAATTTTTTGATCTCAATCAACGTTAGCTATTTTATGAATTTAGAAACATTTCTGTTTCTTGGGATTAATCTTCCCATTACATATTTATTTTTATTTATCTAAGGCTTAAATGAGAATTCAGTGTAAAAAAATAAAATGCTAAAAATTGAGGTAAAAATTATTTTCATGTAAATTTTTTTATAAGCAATACTAAAATCTTGGTGAAATGCTAAGTTTTGAAACTCAAGTGGGTAGATGAATTCCCTACATTGTTATTATTGGATTAGCAAATGTTTAGAAACGATTATTGCAATTTTTACCAAACTTTGACTCAAAGCTTACGAAGTGATAACCGAATAAAATGGTTATTAAAAAAAATGAGTTGGGAGGTGAGATTACATTTTGAAATTAAATTCCAAATTTACACGAATTTTCAAAAAGTCAATAAGCTAACATAATTGTATTTAATCAAATTAGAATGCTTATTTTGTTAACTTTTCATTTTGTAAGCCTATTTTTATCAATGTTCTACAAATTGGTGTAAATTATTAGCTTGTGCCTAATTTTTCGAACGAACTAAATGAAAACGAGTAGTTAACGAGTATGAAATAGAGAATTTACTTTTGAAATCTAATGCTTATTTAGAAATAGTCAATAAAGTCAGGTTGGATGATGAAAGTAACTGCTTATTGTCTGATAGGTAGTATTTTGATTTTGGTGCTTTCACATTCCGTAATATAGTTAATAAATTATGATCAGTTTGTAGCCTCACAATCCGAGTCACGCTAATTTCAGTAAAAATTTTATTTTAACGTTATTTTAAAAGGTCTTTGAGCTGTAAAGATTTTATTTCATATTTTGAAATTTCCTATATTTCTCGATAAAATAATCAAATACTGAAGTTTGTCTCCTAAAATCTGTCTCTTTTGTAACTAAACCTTATTTTATGGTAAAAAAGTAAGAGTTATATGTGATTGACTAACTTGGCTGAGAAAATGGAAATAACAAATTTAAGATATTTAAAAATCTCTCTGTCTTTCTATCTTTACTTTTTACTATTCTTCTAATTGAAGAATTGAATAGAATAAAAATCTCATAAAGTTTTACTTTTTCTAAATTAAACAACATTGCATAATAAATATTAGATTGGCATCTCAGGTACTTCCCTTCTACATAAAGAGTTAAATTAATTGACAAAAGTTAACTTCTATTGTTAATGCAGCCAAGTTATCTATCTAAAACCCAAATAATCAGCTCTTATTTTATTTTTCTTGATATAGACTACTATTTACCAAATAATTATGATTAAATCTTATATTTATTATTCCATTAGTTGCACCTAATTACTCTTCCTTTTGATATTAAAAAAAGACTTTGGTTAAATGATTACTTTTATGAGAAAATCTTATTAGAATCTTTCTTCTTATTATACCATAAATATTATCCGTTAAATCTGAATTAATTTATTAGAAATAAAAGCTTTGCTCATCAAGTAAACCATTAGTACTATTTCAATTAAGTTTATCACTCCAACCCTTTCAGCAGTATGATCAACTAATCATTTAAAAGAATATCAAGGTCGAACATCATATAAATGTCTATACCATAAGGGATAAATCAAGTAGAAAATGAAGATTCCTTGCATAAACTTCCTTAAATTTTTCTGCAAATCCTTTTTTAACTTATATAATTCGTATTATGTAAATCTTATATTTGTAATTCTCAATAGGCACTGCAGCAATATAAAGAACTATCTTTGTTATTTTCCTTTTATGTTCCAATATTTAAACAGCTGTTGATGCCTATTCTGACTTAACTCTATGCAGACATTGAATTTTTAGCACTTTCTTCTCCCACTTAGATTTTTGATCAAGGTTTATAAGAACTATAGAGATCGTGACTAAGAGATTGGCTGTGTTCTTAGACGAACTTTTAGTATAAAAATACTAAATTTATTGTGAGCCTGTACAAAGCTCATGATAAACTTGCTTTAAACAAGGCTGTCCTGGCTAAGATTAGATCTTGATTTATTGTTGGTATCATATTGATTATCTAGTTACTTCAGTTTTAACTCATCAAAATGTAAAAATTTTATTAAAGATTTGAACCGAATTTTATATCTATTTCCTTTCAATAGAGATATTCTTTATAGGACTCAGTCAATTAAAGAATTTTTTGATAAGTTATTACCTATATGTCAATACCTATTTCAATTTTTTGAAGAATTTAAAACCAACATAATTCTTATTGAAGAGAGGATATGACTATTAACACAGACTAAGTTTAAGGATTTTCTTCATTAATTTTCAAAATTCAATACTTAACAATCATCAAAATATAAAATGTTTTAATGCTCATGTATGAAACCCTGGCATGTTAGAGTTTGATGTGCATTTGACAGCAAACCTTCATTCATTATACCCTATTATCTTTAATCAAATTAAAATATAATATCTTTTTTTGTGAGGTCGTGTAAATAATGTACATTCTTTAGATGAAACAGAAAGACCTAACTTGGACAACATGCGAGCCCTATTTCAATTTTAATAATCCTATAAACAATGAAAATAAAAACTGATCTCAATTCCATCAAGCAAAATTATTGAATGCCAACTCTCTTTCAAGTATTATCTTAAGGATTTACTTAGCATCATTCTTCTGCAATTAGTTATATCTCGATCATTCAAGGGATAAAATTATGCTAATCATGCCTACAATATCATTATCCATGTGGGTTTTACTTTTTGTCTTAATAAATATTTTCCATTTAGCCTCAATTTACAAAATTATTAAATTTGATTACTAGGTTATCCTTCAGATCATTTAAACTAACCTAATAAGTAAATTCTAAATGTTTGAGTTGTTTTTCTAATTATATTATTTTTAATCTTCTCATTCTTAAGGAAGATCATGATTTTAAAATTGAGAATTTGCTATCATGTAATTCTGAAAATCAAGATCAAAAGACGAGACTTCTTTCCTGCATATCATATTTATTATTAGATTTAACTTAAACTATTATTTTGAATGAGTTTCTTTTTCTTAACTTACGAGATATAGAAGTCTAAAACCTATAAATTTGAAAGTCCTCAGTATTGAAAAATGATAGAACAAATGCCATAAAGGAGTAATGTTTCTATTTTCAATGAATTTATATAATATATTATGCTTCAAATTTTCTCAGTTGTAATTTAATAATCTTACAAGTTTTTTAAATACATAATGACATATTATGCTCAATTCTTAGAAGTAGTTCACCCTTGAAATGATCAAAAAAAATAAAAACCTGTAATATCTTTTATACATTAATATGGCACCATGTCTTTTCTTTTTCTTCAAATCTGCTTGAAAACTTCTACCATTTTTTCATCTACTAATGCTACAAGTATTTGAATGATCATTGGCTAATTCTAATTCATTCCTTTAGGTTACTAAGTTAGCCATCAAATTGTGAGCACCCAGAGTGTCTTTCTCTCATAATATAGCATCTCATTCGCTTATGCATTATAGGTACGCCACTACTTCGCATTTATTGCTTCGTCAATCCCTCTTACCTTTAGTATCTAAATTCCTTCTACTTAATTCTTTATTTCAAGACTCTACTCAAAGTTCCACTATCCTAAGATTTAATACTCCTATCATTTAACAAGGCTCAAACATTATATGAAGTATTTTTCAGATTTTAGATGTTATCTATAGGGTTGGTCTTCATCTGATACTTCTCATAGAGTGTTCTATCAGTCTAGCCTTTTGTTTGTTACTTGTGATTTAATTCTAAAATATTCTAATTATCTTGCGATTCCTTTATGGTAGCATATGATTTGTTTATTGTGGTTACGATTGGCTTCTTAATTTCGTTCTTTTTCATGGCTTATAAAGAAATTGGATCTACCATCTTTCTAACTACATATTCTTCTTTACATCAGTCTTATACACTTTTTCAATTTGAAGTTTGTTGTTGGGTTATCCTCGAGTGTTTCTGCATTCCTCATTAGTATCTTACATTATCTCCACACTCTATATCCAAATCGATTATTGAGTTTACCTAGGCAATTAGCTAGGCCTTCATGCTTCCTTAATAGCCTTCCCTGATTAGAATCTAATAAGTCCCTCATGAAGTCTACCAAACATATGTTATATGTTGTTATTTTATCTCTTCAAGCCAATACTTTTTTGTTTATTATCTAAAGTTTATTTATAGAAGGGTAGAGAATATCATGTTTAGGGAATTTTTTTGAATTTAGGTACTAGTAATGAATTCTTCTCCAAAACTCTTGTAAGCAATATATCTAATTTAGTCTAATAGGTATTCTTACTCTTTCAAATTAATAATTTGGTTTTATGTTTTAGGGGATAAATTCCATTTATTAAAGAAACAGGTTAGTATATTTACTTAAATACCAACCGATGAGATTATGAATAATAGCATGATATGTCAACCAACTTTGATGTTCATTCTTTTAGGGCATAGGATGTTACCAAATTTTGCAAGTTAAATTGAAGATTTAGGTCAAAAAAGACGCTTCTATTAGCATCAGATTTAATTCCCCCTAGGGTACGTAGATACAGAAATTAACAGTATGTTTTTAATGAGATTTTTGTTTCTATCTTTAACATTTTTGAGTGTTAAATCTGTGTTTATATTGTTGATGAAAAAATGTCAGTAGCTAAAAGTGTAGCAGATGATGATTGATATTTATACTTCTAAAATTTAAATAAAAGACACTTGATAAGAGCTCAGAAGCTGCATTATTACCTTTTTACTGGATAATTATAAAATTTAACTCAATAAGTAGAATAATTTTGAAGAATACCAGAACTCATTTAAATTTAGTCAAAATAAATGTATTTTTACTTTATTCGAAATTAGTACAACAAGGCTGAGGTAGCTGTATAAATTTAATAAACGATTCTTTAATAAAAAAATTACATTTACTACCTTAAAAAATTTAAGCTTTCATTAAGTTACCTGATCCCAGATGGTTTTTATTTAAATTAAGCTAAACTCATATAAATCAACATAATCATTAAATATTTATAAATCAATAATTATTAATATGGATATTTACATGCATCTTATAAACCTAATAAATCTCTTTAATGTAGTAAAGTTACTCAAAATTTTTAGGTTCTATTCATCATTAGATTCTAGATGAGAGAATTTAAGTTCTAATCCTTTAAATGCTCTAAGTGTACATAAAACTTGGCCCTTTATTAACTGAAAATTTGATCATAATAATATATGGAGAAATATCAAAATCTTTATCTAAGAAACATCTTAACTCTATACAAATTTAAATGAAAGAATTCTTTGACTCGACTTCAATTTCATTTCCAAGTTAAAGCCTATTTCGACAAAATTATAGATTTCAAACACCCTCTATGAAATTTAAATTCTTGAAATCTCTAGAATAAAGAAATAAACAAGTATAACTTAAAAAGGGTTTTTTTGGACTTTCAAGCAATTAATTTTGACTGTTAAAATGAAGAATCAAAGATAAATTAATTTTGTAATAAAAATAGCAATTCAATAAAATAAGCAAATTAATCACTTAATTTAAACTGAGCTCCTAATAAAGATTTAATTTCCCTAACCATATTTAGATTGAGACGATGTGATTCAATGTCTAATAAGAAACTAAATAACTACATATATATTACTTATTTTAAAATTTATACCTACTCAACTAAGTGAATATGTTTGTTTATAGTGAAGTTTCAAGTATACTGATGATTTCTTTCTTCCTTGTTTTCAAGATAAGTGGAGTAATTGACATTTATAAATAAAACCTACAATCTCTCCTCATAAAGTTTTAAGTTTGATGATGTTATGGTAAGAAAGAAGACCAAACTTAACATAATATAATTATGTGTTAATAATCCATCTCTCTGAAATTATTAATCAAATTTACCGTAAGTAATAGGTAGTATTTATGGAGAAAAAGGAGATCATAAATAAATGAGATTTGATTATTGTACTTATATTCAAGAGCTAACCACCAATATGGTTTTAGTTAAAACTATTGGTATATAGTGAAATAAGGTTGAGTATATTTAAATAGGAAAAAAAGAAGATATCATTAATAAACTTAATAAGGTAAACTACTTAGAATCACTTCCATAAACAACTTCTACCTCCAATTTAAAAATGATATTGCAAATAATGATGGAAATAAACTTGGAATCATATCAAAGAAGACACACCTTAGAGAAGACTAATTTGAATTAATAAAATCACAATTTCCAGATAAGGGGGATTTATAATACAAATTGATAAAGGAAATCCTAATTTCAATAGGAAAAAAGAAAACCAATATCGAAGAGGTCTCTCACTTCTATATTATAGCTATCAAATTGATTCAAAAAAATTTTAGAAATTTTTTGAGAAAAGTGCATTTTAGGTTTTGAGGCGTGAGATAGTTTCGAGTTATTCGTTGTACATCATCCTCTCTTTTTACATTTTTAAGGGGTTTCAGATTGTCTAATACAAATTTTCTCCTTCAGAACTTCTAAGTATGACAAAATAAAGAAATAGAAATTCATGAGATTGTTTTGTAGAAATCAACCAAAATAAAAAATACTAAGTGAAACAATATAAAAGTAGATATTAAGGCAAAGGTACCATTGGTAAAATAATTCGTAAGATAAATGGATCTAAAATGAAGAATTAACATCATAAACATATGGGCTGGAATGTTAATGCAATAAAATAGAGTACATACTTAAAAGGATAAATATGTGTAAATTTAATTTTCAATAACATAATTGAGATCTTATACTTTTCTCATTTAATAAATGAAAAAGCGAAACACAAGAAAAAAAAGTTCAACAATAAACTTTAATTTTTCAATATTTAGTTTCAAATATACATATTGTTTAAATAAATTTGATTTACCACCTATCTTTATCTTGAAAACCTGATCTTCAAATATCAGTAATCTTATATGAGACTCTGCATTTTAGAATTGCTCTAAGGAACTTAATGTCATTTCACTTTAAAATTACCTTCTCTTCCTCTTTTAAGTGATTTAAAATTAGCTGATTTATTAAAGCATATACTACATATTGCGTCTATACTAAACCATTAATACTCTACATTTGAGATCAATTATACTTATTGCAAAAAAAAATTTATTCGCCTAAACAAAGTTTTCCTTATGTTTTATACAATTAAAGTAGTTAGTTAAAATAATTACTTAAGAGAATATGTTAAATCAATTAAGTAATTTAAAAGCTATTTAAGTCTTCCTATCCTTTTTTGGCTATTAACTTTAAATACTATACTTTTGCTGATACATGAAACCAAGAGGCTAATTTACAATAAAACTATACGATAATAAAATTAATGATTTTTACTTTAACTGTTTAAAATATTGAATACTTAATAATTGATTAAACTTTCTAAAAAGATCAACCATCTAATTTTATCAGTAATAAGGTTAACTTACTTTTTTTTCCTTGCTTCATGGTGTTTAACATTTCCTTGATCCAATTAATTTCTCCAAATTTCCAATCCATCTCTTATAGCACTAGACTTTATCAGACATTTTAAATTGTGTTCCAAACTGACAAGCAGCTTTCATTCTGAATGATACTATTATATCATTAATAGTAACTGTAGCGGTGATAACACTAATGATGCATAAGGTTTGGTGCACCCTGGGTGGAATTACAATGACCCAGTAAGTCATCACATCATTCAAAAGCTTTTATTTAAATAATTAATGAAAGTTGTCTCTAAAAATTTAAGATGTTTTTAATTCTATTCTATTTCTAGGGTAATTTTATAATTATTTGAATTCTGTTTATTAACATTTATGAGGCTAAGAATATTATTTAGTTTTATTTTAAACTTGACAAAATAAATGAAATATATCGAATTTTTTAATTTATCATACAAAATGCCCGGTAATTGGAAGGATCACATATTTATTTGATCAAAAGTAATAACTATGCCCTCGGGAATATCCAAAAGAAGTATTATCAACACTACAAAAATATTTTGAAGTTATTCTCAAAAAATTGAAAGAGTTCATGAGACAATTTAAAGGCTAAATGTTTAAATGAAAAAATGAGCAGGTTAATAAGTTTTGAAATTCAAACTTTAGCTATGTTGTGTCAGAATTATAATATGGAAACCTCTCATTCGAAGGAGGGAATAGTGAATACTTTTTTATGTTTTAATCTATTAAGTTATTTTTTAAATTATAACTGAAAATACTGAACTCTAGCAAACTATTGAATGAAATGTTGTTATTCCGTAAGGCGAAATTTTTGAATAAATTATGAATGAGTGATTAGTGAGCAGAGGCTTTGCAAGTTAAATTTTATACTTAGATTCAGGTATCTGAATTAAAAAAGATAAGCACAAGATCTTAAGGGTTAAATAGTAGATATTTTGACAAGTAGAACAATTGAGAATTTGATTGAGAGTTTTAAAATGGAGGAAAACATGGAAAGGGTGATGGAGAGTTTTTGAGTGGATCTAATCTATAAACAAGAAGTAAAAGTAATTCGCTGCAAAGCTGCGACTCTGCCAGAAAATTGAAACAAAGTAATCTAGCTCACTTAATAACCTAGGGATACCAATTAGTAATTTAGACTAGAATTCTATACAAAGAATTAGGAGAAGTAGAAAAATTGATGCAAGCTCTAATAACGTATACTTTTTATCACCAGATAGACTCCTTTACCTGCTTTTTTGGAAGTTTTCTTTATAAATAGATAATTTGATTAAACCAAATTCATATTATAAAAGCACAAGAAGTCATTACTAGTTTTTAAAGATATATTTTCTAATTGAAACCTATAATTTTTTTAAAAACAACCTGTCCTGCTAAAAGAAAACCAAATTCAATAAATAATACCTTTAATTTGAATATTTAAGAGATGCTGTTATTTTAGAGTTTATAACCAAAAAAGGAAGTAATAAATTTAATAATAATATTTGAAAAAGAAATGAATTGCAAAAAAGTTTAGGATGAAGATTTGTATGAGATTTTGGCTATATCTAAAGCTATTGATGAAGTAGTCTTCCCACTTCTAATTAAACTATTCAAAATAGAGAAAATATAAGACACTTTTTATTTTCTCACATAAGATCAAAATCAAAGGCAAGTTTAAAAAGAAATATTATCTTTAGATAATTCATTATTATTGGAAAAGGAATAGTTGTTTAAGGTTGGAAAAAATAACATTAATAGAGTAACAGAGGTTCTTCAAGCAATTAGGGTTCATGAGTTTAATATATAGAATTTCTCGTTAGATGAATATGAAGAAATTAAATAAGATATGATCACAAAAATATCTTAAGACAAGAAGATTATAGAACTATTAAAATTTTTAGTTCATCTTACTGCCATAGATAAGAAATTCATATAGTGTGGATCAAATTCTCTTCATTTCTTAGTTTAAATGAAAGTTGATTTGAAAGAATAATGTTTTGAAAATATTAGAATTTAAAATACTTCTCTGGTAGGAGCAAATTTCGTTAGGTGTGATTTGAGTGGATCTGAATTTGAAAATGTTATAATAAGCGGAATGAATTTAAATTAAGCCTAATTATTTTATTGTAAGTGGAATAATTTAAGAATAAATGAGCTAAAGAAGTTAAATGGTCACAGTGGTAGTGTTAATAAAGTTTGCTTCTCTCCAGATTGTAAGACATTAGCATCTTGCAGTAATGATAATTCAATTCGTCTTTGGAATGTGAAAACAGGAAATGCAAAGTCTGTATTAAAAGGAAAGAAAGAAGTTAAATCAGTAGGCTTCTCCCCAAATGGTACAACAATGGCGTATTGCTGTGGTGATTTTGTATATGTATGGAATCTTAAAACAGGAAAATAAATATCAAAAATATTTAATAGTCATTAAAGAGTGGTGAGTACAGTTTGTTTCTCTCCAGATGGTACTTTATTAGCATTTGGTAGTTGGGATTATTCTATCCGATTATTGGATATTATGACAGGATAATAAAAAGCCAAATTAGATGGTCATTCAAGTAATGTTAATTCAATCTGTTTCTCTCCTGATGGTACTATAATATCCTCTGGAAGCTATGATAGCTCTATTCGTTTCTGGGATGTTAATACAGGAAAATAAATAGCTTAATTTTAAGGTCATACTCATTATATTAACTCCGTTTGTTTCTCTCCTGATGGCTCTACATTATCATCTGGCGGTTGGGATTTATCCATCCGATTATGGGATATGAAAACAGGCTAATTAAAGGTCAAATTAGATGGTCATACTAAATGGGTTTCTTCTGTCTGCTTCTCTCCTGATGGTACTACATTAGCATCTAGTAGTGGAGATAAGTCTATCCGTTTATGGGATGTTAAGACAGGAAAATAAAAGGACAAATTAGATGCTCATTCGAGTGATGTCATGTCAGTTTGTTTCACTCCTGATGGTACTACATTAGCATCTGGTAGTTGGGATAAATCCATTGGTTTATGGGATGTTAAGACCCAATAATATTAATAAAAGTTTGATTGCCATTCAGATGGAATTTTATAAGTTTGTTTCTCTCCTGAAGGTACTACATTAGCATCTGCTAGTAATGATAGGTCCATTCGTTTCTGGAATATTAAGACAGGATCATAAATAGTCAAAATTGATGGTCATTCAAATGGAATTTCATCAATATGTTATTCTCCTGATGGTTCTATGTTAGCATCTGGTAGTTAAGACTATACTATCCGTTTATGGGATATTAAGACAGGAAAATAAATAGCAAAATTAGATGGTCATTCTAATGGAATACTATCAGTCTGTTTCTCTCCTGATGGAACTATAATAGCATCTGCTAGTCATGATAGGTCTATCCGCTTTTGGGATATTAAGACAGGATAATAAAAAGCAAAATTAGAGGGTCATATTAATGGAATATTATCAGTCTGTTTCTCTCCTGATGGTAATACATTAGCATCCGGTAGTTAAGACTATTCTATCCGTTTATGGAATGTTCAGACAGGATAATAAAAGCCAAATTAAATGGCCATATTCATTATGTTCATTCAGTCTGTTTTTCTCCTGATGGCAATACATTAGCATCTGGTAGTTAAGACTATACTATTCGCTTATGGGATCTTAATACAGGATAATAAAAGGTCAAATTAGATGGTCATTCTAATGGAATTCTATCAGTTTGTTTTTCTTCTGATGGTACTACATTAGCATCTGGTAGTATGGATAACTCTATTCGTTTATGGGATGTTAAGACAGGGTAATAAAAAGCCAAATTAGATGGTCATTCAAATTGTGTTAATTCAATTTGTTATTCCCATGATGGTACTACTTTGGCATCTTGTAGTGAAGATAAGTCGATCCGTTTATGGGATGTTAAGACCAACACATAAATTTTAACTTCAGATAATGGTCGTTGTAGTATTCTATTATAATTTTAACCCCAAATTTTTAAAGAAAGAAGTATAAATTTTTATTATTTTTAGCCACCTCTTGTATTAATATTCAATTCATTTCTGAATAGCCAATATTTTAATCTTAAGGTACTCTAATCTTGAAAGGAGAATTTTTTCATCATTCAGGCATAAACTTGAGGACATTATTTTAATAAAAAGGGAGCTTCATTTTAGAAAATTAGATTAGATTGCAATTACAATAAAACTGATTATTATTCTAAATAAGGATTATATAAATACAAATTCATATAAATTTACTATTTTTACGATTGATCCTAAACCTAACAATTTCATTTTATAAGCAAAACGCATAATTTCTTCTTCTATCATTAATTTGATTCTACTACAGCAAATCCAATTTTCACACAAAAAATTAATTTGTTGTTATGAGCGACAAGAAACTCCTTTTAAATCAAAATACATAAATTGTTATGTTAAATCTCTTGTCCTTTAAGATTAAATCTACTAATCGATTTGAATGGCAAGTAAATAAAAAAGTAATAAACTTTCAAAATGTAATTGAAATCATTTTTTACATATCATTATTTCAAATAGTGATTTGCTTACAAATATGAAGTAGAATTTAGATTTTAAGAGCAAGTAAAAACATTTCATCAAGATTTGTATCATCGCTAGAAATCAAAATTTTCCCTTGGTAAACTTTGTTTTGCCCAATACTCAAGCAGAATGTTTGCAAGTACCCTTAACTTAATCTTTCGGCTCGAATTGAATTAAGAATTAATAATTGATGAGGTAAGTAATCTATGGTATTGATTAAACATTTAAACTTATAGACTTCTTTATTGGAAAGATATTTAAGGAAGTAAGATGAGGAAGTAAAGGGTGAATATTATAAAAAATGGGTGACGAAGAAGAGAAGTAGAATAATAAGAACTAGAAGAAGTAGGGGGTGATCATGAAAAATATGAAAACTTGATATGAGATTTTAGCCACATCAAGAAAAACTGATGAAAAAATATTCGGTAGGACCATTGAAATTAGTAGAAAAAGAAGATATGATTGACAGATTGGAAATGAAATAAACGGAATAAGATTAGTTTTTTGACCGAGAAATCAGATTTATTGAAAAGATTATTCAAACGCTGAAATCGAAAAATGTTGAAACTATTCTAACTTTCTTGTTTGTTTTTTAATTCCTATTTTTATTATATCTAAATTACTTTTAGATGATTATATTAAAGGCAGCTACTAGTTTAACAATCAATTAGATAGTAAACTTGTAAATTCAAAAGAAATTTTTTAGTGCAATTATCATTATAAAGTAGAATTAAACTATAAAAATTAATTTGAGTAAAAATGGAATAGCTTGGAACGGAGATATGATTATGAAAGCCTAAGATAACACTTTAGTAGTTTGATATTGACTTACTCTGTTAGCTTTTTGGTGAAATTAAAATAAAATATTAAATACATAGCAACATTCCATTTTTAGTTTGATTAAAATTTAATTTATATAAGAAAATAAAGTCATACTTAATCTAGTAATCAAATCGCTAAATTAAATTAGAATGATTTATTTTGCTTATTATTTATATTCTGGAAACAACTTTAAGAATAAATAATTATCCAGTAAAAATTTAAGAACGAGATCTATAAGAATAAATCCATGAAATTGTTTTTAAGGGGGTTTCAATTATATTAATATATGTTAACAACTATGGAATATAATAATTCATCATTTCTCACTTAGTCTGACTTAGATGATATTTGAATTCTTGTCCCAAGTTATCAAATATTTTCGATTTTAGCTTATTTACCCATAAATACATTAACCTCCAAAAAAAATGGATTAATGGAGCTAAAAGTTACCTTAATTGTCAAATTTAATCAAATGAATGTAATTACCATTTTTGGCTAAGATAATGTTGTTAGATTAAATGAACTATATGGGGAAGAACGCTCCAAAATCTGTACAGCCACTTTTTGCATGAATAGTTTTGTCTTTTTAAATAGATCATTTGAAATCTTAAAAATCCACATTTCTTACAAATTGTAAGGTTAAAATATAAATAAATTATCTGTTATAAAACTTAGCCTATATCCATGAACTTCTAAAATAATCTTTTATTTAACAATCCAGATGCTCTATTGAACTCTTTTTAATCATTTGTAAAACTAAAATTACATTATCAGATCCACAAGAGATCAATTTATTATCATTTAAACTTAAGCTTAATCCAAATATTGTATTATTCATATATCTATTCTTTTAAATAAAATAAAATATTATCAAATTTGCACTATTATTAATATATATTAATGACAATCTCATTATGCTCTTTTATTACTTACGAAAATTTCCAAAACTATGTTGCATTATTTTTTTTAGAAATATGAATAGTTTAGTCCAAACCAGCTGATATCAAAAGATCCTCTTTAGAATTCATTATTAAGCAAATTAATAGGGTAGAAATGAAAAATAGATTTTGATATCCATTTTGGATGCTTGAAAGAGTTATTGGCCAAAATAGGATTTTACTATCACGCCCTCCTGAAATGAGGTAATTCCAAAATTTTGCCAATTTTAAACAATTGGCATCAAAATTATGTCCTAGTAAACTATAATCTATTTTAGACTTCCTTTCTTTAATTCTTATACAATTATAATACTATTATAACCAATTACTAAAATTGGTTATAATGAAATAAATTTAAAGGCATGACTATTTAGAAAGTAACTATATCTCTTATTTGTGATTATATTAATAATTCAAATATAAATAAAAAATTAGAGTAATAGTCTATGAATGCATTAAAAACAATTAGAAATACTATGTTTCAATACATTTTTGTATTAATGATATTTTGAATGAACTAGATAATTGTGTGATTGTCACAAAATTTTCATTAATTATTATTACTTAAGTAACCTCTAACCTCTATATAAATGCTCTTTAATGATATCATAATATATGAGGAATTACAGTTCAGACTTATGAATTCCAGAATACCGAACTTTTTAGTTTTAAATACAAATAATCAAATATATATCAAAAGATTGCTCTAAGTTAAAATTACGCCATTTTATTGAATAAAAAGATTAGTTATTCTAAAATTTAGAGTAATTAGCATAGAAAAATTTTGAATAAAATATAGATGTATTTAGCTATTTATTTTTAGAAAATTGAAGAAATAAATTAGGCTGAAATTGATGAAGAATTTAGGTGATCCTCACAAAAATATTAATTGTATAATTGATATAAAGAAATTCTAAATATAAAAAAATAAGTAATTTTGAAAGCTTAAAAAACGCTATTTATTCTTAAGACTAAGCTGAAATAGTTTATTAAATTTCTTCTCAGCCCGATTTTTTATTTAATAATATTTTGCATTTTTCAAAATTGAAGATTTTGGAGAATCTATCCTCTTATATAATCAACTCTTAAATTCCTAAACCAATGTATTCATCATACTAAATCTAAAAATTTGTCAACGTGTTAAATCAGGTTTGGCTTAATTATAAATTAATCTGTTTTTTAATACAGAAGCGAAATTAATGCAATGAGGAAGCATTAAATTAAGTATTTCTTAAGGCAATAATAGGTGTTCAAAATCAACATTAAATAATTTCAAAAATTAGGATTAGTCATTTTGAATTTAATATTAAATATAAATTTAAATGACGAAGCAACAAAAGAATATGAAAAATTACTTAAAATCAAACCTAACAAATATTAAGCATTTCTTTGAAAATCAATTCAATACATATTCTTCCTTTTGAAAATTTTCAATAATAACTAAAATTATTTGAAGAGTTTGTTTTCACTATGTATATAACTTTCAAATGTACCTGTTAAGAAAATGATAATTATACTTTTGATACTATTTGTTTGTTTAAGTTTACTAAGCATAATCTCAGGTAATATGAAATATATGCAAACACTAATATTATTCCCTTTTTTGGAGTTTTCAATTCATTTGAACTTTACAAGGAGTAAACCGAATTTTATAATTAGATATTCTAATCCTAAATATCCAGTTCTTTCTGACAGTATATACATAACGATTAAAAGCATTTGAGACAAGACTTGTGACATGATATGTTAGAATTCTATATTATTTCCATTATCAAATAATTTTTCCTATACTATACTCACATCCACCTCTTGAATTACGAAATCATCCGAAAAGACATATCCAAATATTTAACAATATTTAAATTATAAGTTACATAGCATCAAAAGGAAAATATATATAAATATTGATGTTGATGAATTAATTGTAAAGCATCATGCAGCCTAGTATATGAGTTAAAAGCATCTTTGATTAAGTGATCCTCATAAATTACATCTTTCTGTCATGCATAAGGATTACTAAATCTTGCATCCATCCAAAAACAATCACAAAATACTATTGACAATAATTTATTAATTGTATAGTGATGCAGTCCTTATTTGAATAATAATATTAAAGATTATTATAATAACTAATTCAATAGGATATCTAACCACTCTCACGTTATTTTATCAATCATAAATTATTCTTGAATAAATTAATTGCTGCAGTCTTCTTATTTTGGTATCCAAATAATGATTTATTCCAGAAAAAATCTCACATACTTTTTTTTTGCATTAAGCTTGACAATAAGTAGTTTCATCCTTTGCATCCGCTGATATACAATTTGAATAATAATTAGCACACGGAGTATTATTATTATTGATATTATTAATTTATGAAGCTATCCCAATAGTAGCCTTTCTTCAAATTATCCTAACACAGTATAATAGTAAGTATAGTGAACATAAGTAGAATATGAATATAATTACTGATTAGAATCATATCTACTCTTACATTCAGATTATATTATAAACTCATAACAATATTGTTCTTTAATGAAGAATCATTATCTATAAGTTAAGTGATAATTAAATTAAGTATACTAATTTACCTTTTAAATTGATGAATTAATTTTATTAAAAAAGAAATGGCATATATCATTTATAGGTATATCTTGTGATAAAGTAATCACACTTCTAATAATAATTAAAGAATTGATAAACGAGGCATTTGCAATTACAGTAATAAAATCCCTAATTGAATGACATCAAGTTAATTTACAGTTAATAAGATATGTAAGTATGAGATGAACGAGCTTTAATGACAGAGGCACAGTCTCCACTACTAGCAAGAACCAAGGATTAATTTGAATTAATTCTGAATTAAAAATGATAAAATTTTAAGCATTCATCCTCATTTATAGTTATTGTTTTCTAATNAATATCCAGTTCTTTCTGACAGTATATACATAACGATTAAAAGCATTTGAGACAAGACTTGTGACATGATATGTTAGAATTCTATATTATTTCCATTATCAAATAATTTTTCCTATACTATACTCACATCCACCTCTTGAATTACGAAATCATCCGAAAAGACATATCCAAATATTTAACAATATTTAAATTATAAGTTACATAGCATCAAAAGGAAAATATATATAAATATTGATGTTGATGAATTAATTGTAAAGCATCATGCAGCCTAGTATATGAGTTAAAAGCATCTTTGATTAAGTGATCCTCATAAATTACATCTTTCTGTCATGCATAAGGATTACTAAATCTTGCATCCATCCAAAAACAATCACAAAATACTATTGACAATAATTTATTAATTGTATAGTGATGCAGTCCTTATTTGAATAATAATATTAAAGATTATTATAATAACTAATTCAATAGGATATCTAACCACTCTCACGTTATTTTATCAATCATAAATTATTCTTGAATAAATTAATTGCTGCAGTCTTCTTATTTTGGTATCCAAATAATGATTTATTCCAGAAAAAATCTCACATACTTTTTTTTTGCATTAAGCTTGACAATAAGTAGTTTCATCCTTTGCATCCGCTGATATACAATTTGAATAATAATTAGCACACGGAGTATTATTATTATTGATATTATTAATTTATGAAGCTATCCCAATAGTAGCCTTTCTTCAAATTATCCTAACACAGTATAATAGTAAGTATAGTGAACATAAGTAGAATATGAATATAATTACTGATTAGAATCATATCTACTCTTACATTCAGATTATATTATAAACTCATAACAATATTGTTCTTTAATGAAGAATCATTATCTATAAGTTAAGTGATAATTAAATTAAGTATACTAATTTACCTTTTAAATTGATGAATTAATTTTATTAAAAAAGAAATGGCATATATCATTTATAGGTATATCTTGTGATAAAGTAATCACACTTCTAATAATAATTAAAGAATTGATAAACGAGGCATTTGCAATTACAGTAATAAAATCCCTAATTGAATGACATCAAGTTAATTTACAGTTAATAAGATATGTAAGTATGAGATGAACGAGCTTTAATGACAGAGGCACAGTCTCCACTACTAGCAAGAACCAAGGATTAATTTGAATTAATTCTGAATTAAAAATGATAAAATTTTAAGCATTCATCCTCATTTATAGTTATTGTTTTCTAATACAACTGTGTCCAAAACAAAATAATATTGCCAGTGGCAAATACTTTAAATTTAAGAAAAGGAAATTAATATCAAAGGATGAGTAACAAAAATTATTAAATATAATAATAAAATATTTTTTGTTATTAACATACCAATCATCTTCAACTAAATCGATTTAATTCTAAATAGAAAAATATAAAGCTAACTTTTCTTAAATTTTAGTTAAACATTTTGTATGTTTAAGTTTTTGGTAAACAATAGCCTCTCAAATATCATTGAAAACATGAAGCATACTTATATTTGAAAAGCAATCTTCTGTCTTTAGTTTCATACAAATAATTAATCAAAATAGTTCTCAAAATCAAAAAAAACTTTTCTATAATTGTGCTTGTTATCATTGATATGTCTAAAATGAAAGCTTAAATTCCTAATATTCTACTGTCTAAAGAATAATAATCATTCCTTTTTGCAAATCAATTCACCAGATATAAATTTTAAGATAACCTTAAGTAAATTTGAAGAAATTATGCTGAAATATTAAATTTTTATTTTATATTTTATGAGATTAATATTCGAATATAAAGCAAATTCAATCAGTACAACAAATGATAGTACCATAAAATGAAGCCATAGCCCCAGTAATTACTTGATTTTTTTACAACTCAAACTATAAACATAAATGAATAAAATACTCTCCCGTTCAAATTTGTTTGAAAGCATGCATCAAACAAATAGCATATGGTGTTAGAAAAAGAATGCAAAATAAGAAGATTGGATGATAGATAAAAGCCAAAATAACAATCACAAGAAGCTCAAAAAGAACTGGAACTAATAAAATATTTATCAAATAACTTACAGATCGGGTTAAATTTTTTTACAGAGAACATCAAACAAATTAGTGAGATGAAATTAAAAATAAAATTTCCAATAACAGAGGAAACCACAGCTAAAGCAGCTACAAAATCCCCTAGAATAGCAAACAATAATTACATCCAAATTATGATTTTGAATTTGAGGCAAAACTTCCAAGTAAAGATAAATAACAGGATGTGTAGCTAAACACTAACCCAAGTAGTACGAAAATACTAGCTGATAACTAAAATAAACTATGCAAATACTTGTCTATTATTTTTTTAAATTCCAAATTTTCCTAGAAAAATTGTTAAAAATAAAAATATAATTAAAGAAAGTAAAGGCAAGGGACTTTAACTTCCTTAGTGAGTATCCCAAAAGTAAACTATTGATAATGGGAATAGTAACAACACAGATAGGATGGACCATAATATGTATACTCCTAAAATTCCACATAAGAATAATCTCTATGTTGAAAAGTCTTAGTCCTTCAGTAAATTAGAATTCTGAGGCGGTATTGGCACCAAACTATGATTGAAGTATTCAGCATAAGGAATCACTTGATTTTATTAATATTATGAATATTATTAATATTAGGCTTATTGTTGGCAATTTTCTTATTAAGGAGCTAATACTGGAATAAATTTAATGTTTTAGTTGGTTTTATCTACAAATTATTCTTACAAGCCTTAATCCTATGATTATTGATTGGAATATTAAGTTTTTTAAAAGTTGGGTATTTTGCTTCTTACATATATTAATTAATAACATTTATAATACTAAAATTTATATTTAATTTAACTCAGACAATATAGAATCATTTCTATACATTCTAAATTATTATTAATAATACATTTTCATTAGTTATTATTACACTTAGAATTTTCAATCAGGATAATACTTTAGGTAATAATTAAGTGTGATTGTCTATCTTCTGAATTTTTAAGTGTTTACTAGAGCAATTTACTGTTTTTCATTATATTTATAAATGATCTAACTATTTTTAAAGATCAAAGTAGATTTTGTTTTAAGCTTGAATAATCAAGTTTTTTTTAAATTTGTAATTCAGAAGGACTGACACGTTTTAATCTATTCCTAGTTCAAACCTACTTTTTATTTTTTCAATTAACTCATAATTAGGCCATAATACATATTATTTTAATTGCTTGTTTCATTGTAATTTTACTATAAATATTATTGTCAATCAACAATTAAACTCTTATAATATATTAATTTTTTTATTTTAAGAGTTAAGGCTAAATTACATAGTAATAGAGTTAACGTTCTCATTAGTTATTTCTAATGAAATTTTTTAATAACTCCTTGATTTAGCTATCAAATAAAGATTTATATTTATTAAATAGACTCACAATTTAAAAAATTGTAGATCTTACTTCAAGTTTCTGGTAGTATAAAAAAGGATACAAAAAAATCGATAATTTATATGGCACGACTTGGAGTTAGCCAGAATAATACGATAAATATATTTGGCCTTTGGCTTTTTTTAAAATTTTTTTCAATAGAATTATAAATTCTTAATACTTAAATGTTCGGTTTTTATTTAAAAATAATTATATTGAAAAGATGTGGAAATTTTAAAAAATTTTCTGGATTCTGCCTTTTATTCAGTTGTCCTTACTTTAATAAATACAGGATATATATAATGTTTCTGAAAATAAATTTTACAAAGGCATTTGGACGCTAGAAGATAAAAATCATAAAATCGATGCTCATTAAGTTTAAGGATTGGTCAAATTTTCTCATAATTCTATTATTTACAAAGGTTTCAGCAATAATGATCAGCAAGATGAACAGTTTTATGGAGACATATCCCTTAATGTCAAACTCTTCTCAATGTAATGTTTCAATTATATCAAAGAGCATTGAAAGGTATTGGAAATACACATATAAAAGCAGATAATGCTTACATTCAGTGTAAAAATGAATTTACTATAGAAATTTAGGTGGATAATAATACTAAAACAGTGTGTGATAGATAATTAATCGTTATTTTTTAATCCAGCAACCATAAATTACCTCAATGCAATTAATTATTGAAATTTACTACACAAGCAAGCAATGAAGAAAATTAAATATAACTAATTATAACTGAGAATATTACTTTAATCTTTTTCATCTATTAATTAGTATTGCCTTTTATATTTCGCAAATTTGTTTTGCATAAAAAGATGAAATTAAGCTAAGTAACATATGAAATATTTTTAGCTGTCTTTGATAGCATTATTTATTTATTTTGAAGATTTGGTGTTTATATATGCATTAATTTTTAATTTTGTAAATAATATTGTTAAAAATTTAGGATGTTTATTTTAACAATAATATAAATCTTGCTATTTTCATAATTTATATCTTATAATGTATAGTGCTCTTTGGGTTTGCTTCATATTTTCTTGAAGAAAAGGGGAAAAATTGTAAAATTAAAAAAAATCATCCTTGGACGTCACTGCCAATAGTTCTGTGTAAATATTTTAACAACATTTAGGTGTAATAATAGGAATATGTGCTGCCACTATTTTTATGGCTTTTTTATGTTTTTACTTTTTGTTTTTTCAACTCATCTATGCTTTAGTTCTTTTTCCTTAAGTTATACACAATATTAGATGGAACTCTATAGAGAAATTTAATTTATTTTATCTTTTTGGATGTTTGTCATCAGGATTGCCTTTTTCAGTATTTATTTCATATTAAAATAGACATACTTGCAATTTTATTTAAGAAGCATTAATTCTCTAGAATTCGATTATCTATTTATAATATTATTTTACGGTATTTATCTCATATCTCTTTTGCTTCTTTATTTACAATATAAATATGGATCAAGATGTGTAATACCTAAATGGATATTGAATAAATATTATTAGGATTGTGCTATTTGCATGGATTCTATTTTAATAGCTGATATGGAGAATCAACTTTTGTTTTCCCCAGTTATTTTGACATAGTGTCAACACAAGTTTCATGAAAAGTGTCTAAGAGAATGGTTATTATAGAGGGAAGATTGTCCGTTATGTAGAACAAAGTTAGATGAGATGTAATGATGAAAATAACATTAATTATTAATCCATATATCTGTATTATTTTCTTAAGAATCAATTATAATTCTTAATATGATTTTATATATATATAGGACTTATTAAATATATAATGATATTTTAGTATGGCTTATTTTATATTTATTCTCAAAAATTCAAGCAAATCTAGCAACAAAAATTTAGAATTTTGACTTTTTTGAACAAGAAAAGAAGCATTTAAAAGTTTAAGCACTTAATTATAAAGAAAATTATTTGTTTTTTAATTGCTGCAATGGAATAAAGCTACTCTTCTAAGCACTATAAGAAGTGAAATTATTTAATATACTCGATTATTAAATTTAATTAAAGATATAGAGGCAGGACTTTCAATTCTGTTTTCTTATATCACCCTTATAATAAATAGTATATGGAAAATTAAAATGACTATTTAAATGAAACTTTAATATTAGATTATCTTAGATTTTTGAAAGTTAAAAAATTTGTTTATTAAAAGAATACTTTAAAATTATAAATTAAATAAAAGGTTTTTCATCTAATTACATGTTTTATTTTTTAATTTTAATTGATCCAAGAAATCATTAATTTTTTCTTTTAGTTTAAAGAGCTTCAGATAAACTTCAGTATTTATAAAGGTTTACTTTATAGATATAATTCAGATCTCAAATAAAACTTTAGACACCTGAGGATTTTGGTAGATCTAGGTACTCACTCGAATTGCATGAAGATTTCTGTTTTTAGGGAAATTAAGGCAAGTAGCGGACACAACATTACAGGTTCTACTTATAATTTATGAATAGTATCCGCATTTTACTCACAAGGAGAATCTGAATGAATTATTCCAAATTATTGCCTTTTTTACAATTTTGATAAATAGAAGTTTTTTAAAATAGCGTATCCTTCAGATGAATAGTGCCGTTCTTATCTTTGATTGGTTAATCATGTAATAATGAATTCCATATGCCATAAACATAAAGTTCTTCAACCAGTTTAAAGCCCATGTCTATCATATCCTTATTTCTTAGCCATTTATTCCATGATTAGAAGCCATTAGATCTTCAATAATCCTCTTCTTAAGTACTAGAAGGTAATCATTCCTATTCGTAATATTATGTAAATTTATTTTTATTAAGAAATAATTTATTCCAGGAACCCTATAGTCAAACAATATTACCATTCCAAATAAAGAAAACTTTAATACCACACCTATAAGTCTTAACATATTTTATTGGAAAGGCTATTAAAGAAACTATCTCCCCCCTTTATCCACAATGTTTAATTCCATTTTTCATATTATCCATCAACTCCTTAAAATATCTATCCAAATATCAGTTATTATTCTATAGGAAAGAATTATTGGCCATACTATTCATAACCTTTTTCTGAATTTGCTAACTTCTTAATGGTTCTGAATCTGAGTGGATGTTAAAGGTATTGTTAGCATTTTATTATTTTCATATAGAAATCTTCGTTATTTCTTCATCCACACTACTGATTTTTTTCCCTTTAGTCTAATCAACATACTTAGACCAATTAGACTATATGAACTACTTTTTTTTCTTATTTGGTTATTTTTTCCAAATATCCAATAATTCCTATTAAAATTGATATAAGAGTACACAGCGAAGAACCTCCGAGTCATCTATCAGAAAGTGAAATGTATTCTCCAATAATTTATACTTTATTAATAATATCTGATGGCTTTACGGAAACTTGTTATACTTAAGTATGACATCCTGCACCTAATTGAGTCCATTGAAAATTCTAGATAACTTGTTTTAAAATCTGATCGCTCATTCTGAAAATTCTCATTAGAGTCTCAAACTTTAGTTGAAAAACCAACAAAATTCCTTCTCTTTACCCAACTCAGTAACCTCAATTTTTAAACTAATAGTCAATGGTGCATTGAATACTTGGTACTTAATCCTCTTTTAATCAGAATCAGCTTAAAATTAATACTTTTCTATCAAGATGATAAGGGTATCCCTTTTCCAATAAAACCCAGAAAACTCTTAAATTTAATTATCTAAGAATATTAATGTGACTCTCATAATATAAATATAAATTTCATTGTTAAGAAAATATACCTAATAGTAATGCAGATATTTCTAAACTTTTCAAATGATTAATATGACTTTAACGGATACTTAAATCACAATCGCTTTTATTTTTCCATATTTTATTTGGCTATTTCAAAAAAAAAAAAAGAATTAAGAAGAATTGAATGTCACAAAAAGATACTGTTTGAAAAAAAGTGAAAGGAGGGCATTAATGTTTATAATACCTTAGGAAAAGAAACAGGAGAACTTTTCGGACTTAGGATGTTGATGGAGACATTGATGAAAGAAGAAAACATGAATGACCTATTTCTAAAGAATTATTTATAGGAAAGAAATAATTAAAATAAAAGAATCATAGAAGGACTAATTATAAAAATGCATAATTGCTGGTTGGATAAAGAGAAAGTGGATATATAGGCGAAGGAACTTGTAAAAACATATTTCTCAATACTTTTAATGCAAAAATTGGAAAAACCATAGTTTCTATAATTAAGGTTTGTTATATTTTAATAATCTGATATTCATTTAACTCAATAGATTTAAAAGAAATGAATGTAGGTTTCTATAAAACAACCAAGTATATGATATTATTTCAATCGAAAAGGGAAGAGTTCTTGTAATGATATTCCTTTTAACTGATAATTTCAATCAGTAAATTCCATTTCAAACCATTCGTATTTTATGTTTTTCTAAATTTACTTCAATTAAACATCTATGATAACTATTTTTAAATCTAATTAAGAAAGTTAGAATGACCTCAAAGGCTATGACATTAACAACCTTAGATTTCAAATTTATAAATAGAGGAGAATATTTATCAAGCTTAGTTAAATAATTACAGGCAACTCCTTTATTATTTTAAACTGAGTATAAAACTATTTATCTATTAGCACCCAACAAAAGTTTAAAAAAAAAAAGGTTATATTATTCCCATAATAACAAAAACGTATGATTATACATTAATAATTACTAGCTCTAACTTTATTTATTATAAGAGGCTTTTGATTAAATTGCAAAAATTAACACTGTATTTTCGTACTTTTCAAATAAATGATTTTTCAAAGGTTAAGTAATCTATTTATTCAAGAATAATGAGACAAAACATCTTTCGGAATGAAATAGCCAAAAACTGAAACCATCAACTCGATTTATTAAATCAACAAACATCTATCAAATTGATAAACATCTAAGCATTCTAAACAAATCTATACCATCCTCTATCTAAATATGAATATGAACATTGATTTACATTTTGATAATATTGATTTACTTAAAAAATATCTCTAAAAATCTAACCACAGTAATAAACTATCCATATCTATGTAATTTAATAATTTTCAATTTTCTTCAATATTAGAAGATTTATATTTATTAATACAGCATTCTCTCTCTATATCTCTTCTCTTATTAATAGAGTAATTCTATAGATTCTTGTAAAGAAAGGAATTCCTTTTTATTGATAATAATCATGAAATAAAAGGATTTATATTATTTTGGCTTCAAATTATATTATCTTAGCCTCTCTATTACACCTTACCGCCTTAGATATTGGTTTTAAAGCTAAAATTGATTCTTTATGATCTCAAATCTTTAACCGAACTTTGTTTATATTTCGAATTTGATTAATCATTCAGAGAACAGGCATCATGAACTTCTTATTTTTGATAGCATAACTCAACAGATAATCAATTATTCTGATATTAAATTATTTATAAGTATTCTAGTTGTTAGAGTTAGTATTTTTAATAGATTATTATTCAAAGCAATTGGTAATTTTCAATTTACAAAAATAGAACTTAATCATTCATAAATTTCAAAATGCTGTTTAACTTCTAGTCATCATGATGCACATCAAATATTTAAATCATAGCTCTTAATAGTCATAAGAGAAATGTCTGAAAATAGATTTATAGATAAGAACTACGTTGCTCAATTTATTGCATATCTAAGAAGTTATAAAAATAAAAATACTGATTTGCAAACATCAAATAGGTTCTAAAAAGACTTAATAATTTATTATATTAGAAAAAATCATGAATTAATTCTAAGATAGTTGTTATTAATTATTAATATTAAGTGTTGTTACAATATATACACAGATCAAACCATATGCCAATAGGCACAATTGATTTATTATAGTTGAATAGAAGTTTATCATAATGTAAAGTAATTGAATAAACATATTTATTTATAAAATTGATAATTTATTTTAGTATGATACTTTATTCTTAGCATTAAAAAGGCCTTTTCAGATATTTTTTTTATTGTCAATATCTAATTTAACTTTGTTACTTTTACTACACTTAGCTTATCTTTTGATAATTATAAAATTCGAAAATGCATTAAACTAGGTTTTTTTAAAAGAAATATATTGTGAAGATTGAAATATAAATAAACGTTTGTTTCATTCAACAGGACTTGATGGCCTTAATATCATCCCTAGTTAGCTCCATCTAACATATGTAGTCAAACAATAAGGCTATGCTACATATGGGCAATAAAATATCAAAATAGCTATGCTTAAAATCAAATAGCTTTGAAGGGGAACCAGGAGTATGAATAGAAGTTAGAAAGGTTTTATCAAATGATTTACAAATTCAATAACATTAAAGTGCTATCATTCAAAATTAGCCATTTAGATCCAAAATTATTAATGATTATGACACGCTTAAAAAATGAAGGATATGAATAGGATGCATTTAATCATAAAGAAATTTGCAAAAGAATTTGATTCCACCTTCTCATCAACTCCTCAGCATTATAGTTTTCATTAAACACTTTTGATAATCTTGCACTGTTTCGCGGTTTACCAAGACTTCAAAATCAATTGCCAGACAAAACTCTTATTTCTGTTTATGGATGAATCTTGAATGATATCATTATCATAAGTTTCAGAAATTTGATTTCTAATAACCACTAGTTAAACTTTAATTAATTATTGAATTATATAATATTAAAAAATATTGTTTTAAAAATGATGAAATGAGGGTATTTATCTAATATTATAACAATTGAATAATTGGCTATTAAAGCAGATAAAGAGAAAAATATTTATTTAATGAAAATTTGTATATATTAAAGGAAAATGTTGGAATGAGAAATTTACAAAACAAATTAATGACTCAAGATTCAATTTTGAAAGAAATCAATTAGAAGTGCTCTTCAGTAATAACATTCAAGCTATTTAATGTGTTTAAATGTGCCTCAAATAAATTTACCACTATCAATTTCTAATGTAATATTTATTTTTCTAAAATATTCAAAAAATATTTATAATTTTTTATCTTAATTCTATTTAATAGCTAATCTGTTAAATTAAGCCTAATATTTGATTTCGCTTATGAAACATTAATCTTTGATTCTATCTATGAAATAATACATAAAAACACCAATATTAATAATATTTTCTTATTGGCTTTTTACATGAATATTCCTTAATTAATCTTCTATACCCCCAAGATTTATTCTATTCCTAAAAAAACAATGAAGATAGAAATCGAAATAGTAAATAGGGTATTGAATTATATCATTTGCATGATACTTTTATTTCATCATTTATATGTTTTATATATATAATATATAATAATCTTATATTTAACATTTAAATACTTGCCAATATTATATTAATTTTTTCTATTGAATTCTTTCAGCTAAGAGCCAATCATTTCTTTCAATTTAATGTGTATTCTAACAATTTCTGTAAAATCACTTTAATTTAAAATTCTATGATTTTTGTATGCCTTGTTACATCTCATTCCAAATTTTAAGATAGAACACAACAAAAACACTTTGTTTATAATTCAATTTTTTAGCATCTAAACTCTTTTTATTTAGAGTTAAATTTCAAAAAGTTGAGTATTATATGTTGTAGATTTGAGTAATCACCTTATAAGAAAAGGAACGTAGTAAGTATTAATTTTATGATCCACCCCCTTATCAAAATTAGAACCGCAGTATTTACGACGATAATTCTATATTTCCGTATAAAACATAAGGAAATCAGGAAACGATGCGCAATAATTTAGATTTTTCATTAAAAATATGTTAGAAAGCAAAATACTCGCAAGATTAGGGAAAAGATTTAAGCTATTTTTTAATACTTTCTCAAGATTTTTGGCTTCTAATAAACTCCTTTGAGTTTATAGTCCAAAATAATTTCAGCTGAGTTTTGGTCCTGGTTTAATATTGGTCTTAATTGTCTAACAATTGAAAATGGATTAAAAGGATCTCCAGATTCTTAAGCTTGATAGTCTGCAAAGAATTGTTATTTAGACAGTTAAGATAAAACAAAAAAATATATTAGTTTTTAAATAAATCTATTTTAAACAAGGTTATACAAGTAATCATTAGTGTAACAGGAAGAAAAAATATGTGTATTAGCAAAGAAAATCGCTTTTGGTATAGAAAAGTTGTCAGCTTTAAACTTAAACATAACAATAAGATATAAAAGTAAAAGAAGAAATGTTGAAAAAATATTGCGTAATATAGAAGATTAAGTAGTAGAAGCAGAGAGGAAGAGAAATTTGGAGAAGACAACTTGAACATGAAGGAATTAAGAGTGGTTTCTAATTGGAAATGGCCTTAGGAATTTATGAGAAAGAGGACAGTCATAGACATTTTGAGAATCAACTTACAGAACCGAACAAAGGAGAGGGAATAAAGTTCATTTAGCAAATATAGAAGAAATGGCTTTAGGAGGCTTAAACATCGTAGCAAAAATGAAGTTATTTGATTCCAATAAATCTTTGAATAAATTCTTTATTAACAAATCAAAGTATTAAGAAACAAGTTAATAGAATTCTAACCAACTATTAAAATTACAACAACTGTGTGTTTTAAGTTAATGTAATTTACCACATAGATTTCTTTTGGATATATCATTTTAATTAGAGATGTTTTTGAATTTAACAAAGAAACATTTAATTTTTAGAAATAAAGTTTTATTTGGAATATCAATTAAATTTCAGCTTAAATATTAATAAAGTATAGAAATTGAACATAAATAAAAGCAACGACATCTTTATTTATACCAATTTATTTGATATAGTATAACTTAAATGCAGAAATTCAGCTAATGTTGATTGCCCATAATTTATTCAAAATATAAGAAAGATAAAGGCTTCTGTTATAAATGAATAATAATACTTTGATAATTAAATGATGAAATAGTGTTCAAAACAAAATCTGAAATTGGCTTAGACTATTCCGATTCAAAATAATTGTGCCAGATATAACAATAAAAATACTCTTGTTAAAATTTATTTCTAAATATATTAAATTAATGAGAGAAAAATGAAACAAATAAGATATAGAATTGAAATTCAACCTAAAAGTATGAACTACATATTTTAAAATAATGAAATTTAAGTTCTTTTCTTTTTATGATAATTTTTATATCAGACGAGAAATCGATTTATATGACTGTACATTTTCTTAACATATGAACATCATAATATTTTAATTTTAATCGTTTTCACAGCATGTATCAGATGATTTTCCAAATTAACTGATTTTACTTAAGATAATAGAAAAGTAAGAAATAAAATTAAAAAATGATTAAGGATAATTAGGATATTTACAATTTCAAAAGCAGCAAAAAGGTTGTATTGTGAAATAATTGAAGACAATAAGATAGGATTAATATTTTTAGAAATATGAATTGATTTGTTTTTAAAATAATTTAAGAAGTGAAACATTAACTTAAATAATTATATATTTATAGAAAAAATATTAAATAAATGATTTAACAAACTACTTTGAAGTTAAAATGCTTAGAAGATGATCATAAGGAATAGATTGATTTTGTTTGTTATCATTAATATTGCACAGGCTTTCGATTAAATTGTTTTGAATGTTTTAAAAAGGGAATTCATCAAAATCATTTGGATGATGTAGAAAAAATGAACACGTTGTTTTATTTTATTGAAAGTAAAAATTAGGAGTGTGATAATTTGATTAATAATCTTAATAGATGTGTAGAAACTATGAATTAATCCTTTTCATTTTTAAAAAGAGGAATCAAAAATAAATATTCATTATCTAAAGAAAGAGTAGTTTAATTGGATTCTTGCTAAATCAATGGTTATTTGAACTAAATCACCTAATTGTCTGAATATAAATAATCTATTTCAACAATTATTTAAGAATAGATTAAGAAATTAACTCATTAATTTGATAATTTATATGAATAATTAAAATTATCATCATAAAATTATTATTAAATTGATAATGAAGAAATTAAAATATCTGAAGAGTTCCAAAAGAAAGGTACAAATAATTATTAGATTAGGCTTTAAATTATTTGTAGATTAAAAGTATTATGAGGCTTTAGAATAATTAGATAAATCAATATTAATAAATCCTAAGAATTAGTAATCTTTATATAAAAAGGGTGAAGATTATTTAAATTAATAGGCTAATGTTTAATGTTTTTAAATAAATGCGTAGATGCAATCACTTGGCTAGACAAAGCTTTGATTGTTAATCCTAAAAGTGTTACTTCCTTATGTATTAAAGGTTGAATTATTATATTATTATATTAATAGGCTAATGTTTACGATTGTTAAATCAATACGAAGATGCAATCACTTAATTAGACAAAGCTTTAATTATTGATCCTAAACATGTGGCTTCCTTAGGTGAAAAAGGTTGAAATGCTGATTATTATATTAATAGGGTCATGTTTAAAGTTATTAAATAAATATGCAGATGCAATCCCTTGGTTGGACAAAGCTTTAACTATAGATCCTAAATATATTGTTTCTTTAAGCGAAAAAGGTTGAATTCATTATCATTAATATATTAATAGGATAATGTTTAATGCTTCTAAATAAATATGAAAATGCAATTGTATGGTTGGACAAAGCTTTGACTATTGATCCTAAACATATTGGTTCCTTATGCATTAAAGGTAGTTTATCAAGAACAAATTAATAGGGCAATGTTTAAGGTTAATGAAGAAATATGATGAATCTATTTAATTTCTGAATTAGGGTTTATGTATAAATGGGAATCACAAATTTAGTCTTGATTGTATGGGTATATTTATTCAACTATGTTAAGGAAACTGTTTATATGATTAGCATAAATATTAAGAAGCATTGATATATTATGAACGTTCATTAAAGATTTAACCAAATGATTAATAGATATTAAACTAAAAAGGTATTCTTATTTTCTAGATTTAGATTTATGTTTAATCAAATTGTAATAATCATGAATATCAAAATAATACATTTTATAAAATTCTAGTATTACATTTAATTATAACTAATCATATCACACATTTTCTATACTTATCTTTAATTCTTCTTTTCATACTTTATATTTTAAATAATACCTTTATCATCAAAATCATTCATTTCTTATTACTAATAATACTAATTATTATAGTAAGATCAATTTAATAAAATATAATTTATCTAATGATAAATCTGATATAATTACAACAAATACTTTCAAAAATAAAGCAGGAATTACTTAATAATCATCATTATATGCCGAATTATGTAAATATAAAGATGAAAAAAAGAAATGTTGATTGAAATAAAATTCAACTTGCAATAAAATATTTTGCATCTAAATTTTTCATAACAACATTACTTAAACCATGTTAAAAATAAAATATTAGTTGCAATCCAAAAAATTATCCTATATGTTTAGTCACTTTTCAATCTGAAAGTATTTAACAAATTCGGAATCAAATCTTTTTTATATTTTCACTTTTACCTCTTGTAAAATCATAATATACTTTTCTTGATAATATTATATATCTGTACTTTTCTATTAAAACTGAATTAAAAAGTGGGTATGGTTGTGTCTTTTTTTTCTTTCCAAAAATAATCATTAATTTATCATAAATCCTGATGATTCTTTTATTCCCATCCAGTGGTCTTTTCGATAATTAATGCCGTTAAAGTTTTGAATTAATCTGTAAAAGTAGAAGCATGAATCTGATATGTCTAATCTGAATAACATAATGATCATGATAATTGATTTAAATTTTTATGTCTAAATAAATGTGGCACAGTAAAGAAGAAAGATTTTTCAACATGTGCAAAAGACTATTAACAACTACATTCATTACATACTTTCAAACTGTGGTTCTATTTTTTAGGGATCCAAAACTTGGAAGACACTTCATTAAGTGTGAAAAATTGCAAGTGTGCAGAAAATTTGGGTAATTAATTCATCCTAATTATGGATTCTATAAGCATTTTCAGAAGGGGAATACCTTTTAATTTAAAGCTAATTTTTCTTGATTTAAGGCAGAGGGTTGAAGACCAAATTATTTCTTTAGAACACCTACAATAGAATTAAGCGTAGACTTCTTTTGATCTCCCTACTATAGAACAGCCTCCTCTAATCGATTTTAGATGTTTATCAATGCAGCAACATAATCGGTCTAGTGTATGATAGCCATAGTTAAGTCATATGTCGAATGATAAATGTCAGGATACACATAAATTAATTTGTTGTAGCACAAATTAAATTTCCATCTTCATTTTAAATTCTATTCATAATAGATCATTCTCTCCTAATTAGTTTTGAGTGAGCAATAATGACATAGAGTTATTTTGACTATTGGATAATAGCAGTGACTTGCATGTTCATATAGTATTGATTAAGATTTTGTTAATAATCAATATAAAAGATGCCAGGTAATTTAGGATTATTGGCACTCAACTTTAATGCAACCTTATTTATAAAATTTGATTTCCAAAACAATCAAGTACTTATTTAGTAACTAGATATTGATGATAATTTTATGGAAAAAGATCTTCTTGTGGAATAGAGAAGGATATGGTAAGAGGTTGATGATCAGAGAATTTATAGAATTCATGCTATCAAATTCCTGACTTCTTTTTATATTTCTATTTATCATTAAATAATCAATCTTTTCGATTTAATACCATAATTTATTTCTCTTAGAGGACTTAAATGGGATCAAAAGATGCTATGGATTTGAAAATATCTTGATTGAGAAATAGATATATCAACCTATAATAACCACAAAATATTAGAGGTTTCCAAAGCCAACTTGCACTTGATTCTTAATGATAGTATACAGGCTATGTACACCAATAAAATAGATTTCATCATTTTGAAATCACCTTAACAACTAATCACCACTATAATAAACAGTTCTAGAGATCCTTGGGAATGGATGGTTCAGAATAGGATATTCAGATCATGAATCCCTTATGTTATAGTTTGAAACCTTCTGGGCTAACTATCCTTCAAACAAGAACCTTGGTTCGATTCTAAATTTGCAAGGAAACAGTTTTTACCTCCATACTTTGAGCTCCAGCAGACTTCTTATAGGTTAGTAGAGTATTAGAAACCTCAGAAGCATAAAATCATAAATTATGATAGGAAAACTTCCCAATGACGTTGAGTTGCTAGTGATGCCAACTCTTGTAACAAATTATGATTTAATTAAATTTTACAAACATTACTTTCCACTGCCAGGAAATCAACTTTAGCTAGCAACCTAATGTTTATGTTGTTCTCCAATCATTTTCTTAGGAACAACAGTTCATATTTCATCGAATTATAAAGCAAATTTGGAGATCAAATAACACAATTATTAAGTTCCTTAGCTATTGCAACATTCAAATTACTAATTTCAAAAGGCCGCATTAGCTTCTTTTTTTCTATTGTCTTGATCATTTTACTTGAGTTGAATATATGAATTAATATAATATCAATTGATTTTCTTTGTTAAGCAGTTCTAATTATGCTTGATTATTATACATTTTTAAAAGTGAATAACTGAGTTTGGAAAATCTATCCAAGAGATTGACTTGAACTTATTTTTTATTCCTTTTATTCATGTGAGGAAAATACTTACCTCTATTTTGAGTTTTTAAAGCCTAATCTGATAAAGGGACAATTTACTTTGACTATAACTTTATAATATATAATATTTATAGAATATGAGATCTACTGTTATTTAATGAGATATAATATAATCCAGTTCTACATCTAATAGGATTAATAATTGTGTTTTAATTTAATTTTGCAGATAATTAATATTATTTGCTCTATTTAAATGGTATTATTACCAGAAATAAATATTAAACTAATAGAATATGATTTGTTATTTTAGAATAAGAAGAAGCATAATATCTTATTATTAATATCATAGACAGATGAATATTCTCAATTCATAAATACAAAAACAAGGCTTTGAAACTCAAGAAATGGTGTGTCAGAATCATAATAGTTAGATCGTTGCTATAGATCTGGATATATCAGAAAAAGGTTAATATTAATATATGTGCAGTAATTGTTTAGTTGAGAAAATTAATAGCAATAAAATATCAACAATCGAATAAACAAAGGAAAGAATATAGATTTTGAAAACGTAAAAATAAAAAAATAAGGCTAAAGAGAATCAATACAGGTTGGATTACTTCAAGAAAATACTTGATTAAATAATGGACTTTAAATGTAACGTAGACGGTGTTTTAGAAAAAATCTATAGTTAAATTAAAGCCCAAATCTTTACAATTTAAAACGAAAAATCATCCTTATCAGAAACCTTTTAATCCATGTATAATTTTTAGGATGATGTTAAATCATTATCAGATTTTCTTTCAACAGACCCTTAATATAAATAATTGGAGTTTGAATAAGATAGCTAGTTTATTGATTAAATTTTTAATTAATTTGAACTCTTATTTAATAACGCTTCGTATTTCTAAACCATCCACACATTTAAGGACGCTAAACAAAAAATCAATGAAGTAAATGAGAATATGAAATTTGAAATATTAGGTTCACAAAGTAAAAATAACAAAGTACATTTTATTCCTTTATTAGAAAACACCTACGTTAGGCGTAGTTTGCCCAACTCATTAAAAGGAAATTATAATGATTGACATAGATACTAAGAATAGAAATATGGAAGATAGATTTGCTTGTGTCGATTGTATTAGTGATCGTCCAAATTATTAATACAGAACAATAGAAAAAGTAAATTAGGAATGGAACCAAGCAAAAAACCAATAAGATAGATTTATAAACGAATTGAAGACCAAAAGGGAGGAAAAATATGAAAATTTGAATAAATAAATTGCAAGAATGAGAAAGAACTACAATTAATAACTTAATGATATAAGTGATAAGATAATAGCAGAATTTTCTTAACCAATAACTAAAACAGTAGAGATCTGTAAATTTAAATAGACCTCCATTCAAGGATTAAATCAAGATGAATTGGTATAAAGTATTAGTTATCTGATTCAATACGATAAAGAAAATGTGATTCAAGATTCAAAAATTGAATATATGAAATCTAAAGATTCTTTATTATCAAAAGAAATTGAAACCAGATTAGAGCACTTAAAATAGCATGATTAATTAGACATTTAAGAGTCATTAAATATTTTACAGGATGTATCAAGTATTCAAAAATTATAATTCTGTAGATGATAATCAAATTCAAGGAATTCTCGTATTATCAAAACAAATTTAGGAGATTAATAAAGTAAATCAAGAACAATTGATAGTAAAGTAGGAATTAGATGAGTTGATAAATTCTTCAAAATCAATTTATTGCTAGATTGGTTTATTCAATGAAACAATTCACAACTTTTAAGAACATTAGAAAAAAATTAATTATGTTAACAATAAAATTAAATCTATTCCAGATTAAGATCTTACAAACCTTCAAAAATAAGTTCAAGATTACAACGACAAATTTGAAAATGATTTTAAATACTTAAAGAAATTTTGTGAAAATTAGAAATTAGAAACCAATTTAGACGCCTTAAAGTTAGACTATGAGAAATTTTAACAAAATAACTAGATGAAGATTGAGGATTAAAACATAATAATTGATCAACTTAAGGAAATTGAAAAAGCTATGGAATCTAAATTGAAAAATACTGAAGATGAACTTTAAATACTAAATTTAAAGTTGTAAGAAGAACAAAATAAATATGTAGAGAGTTTAAAAGAATTATCGATCTAAAATGAGTGCTAAATTTAAGAATTAAATCAAAAGATAGGTTAATAAGATAATTTAGTGAATTAAATGTAAAAAGAATTAGAATTAAAAGAATAATTGTATGAAGAAATCTGTTAGAAATTTGAAATGACATTTATTTTGGATTAATTTGAATTTTGAAGTATATATATTTACATCAGTTTATAATATTTTTATTAATGTAGAGTCTTAAAAATAATCAGGTTTCAAAAGACATTATACAATTAAAATATATGTTATTTTATCTGATCAAGAAAAGCAATTCAATAATACTGCAATAATGAATAATTTTTTAATTCCATCAATATCAAAGAACTCAAATCAAGACTTTGTGAGCCTCTATTTTTACTTCTTAAGTTCAGCTCATTTTTAATTATAATACATATATAATTTGAATCTTGATATTATGAAAGGCAAATCAATTTTTTCAAAGTGGGATATCTAAATGAAGAAGGATAGAAACAAATTTATTTTGTCTCACTTAATTTTTATTTTGAAAATTAAAAAGGCATTTGCACCTTAATTATCAAATTCTTTTCATTAACATCATTTTCTAGTTTTAGTTCTATTAGCTTTTTGTTTGGCTAAAGAAAGCAGTTGGTGAAAACATTCTAATATAGAATATCAAGTTTAATTCATTCTTGAAGAGAAAAAAACTTAATCAATAAATATAAAACTGAAGGTATTTTGATAATAGATATTCTAACTAATAATTTCTTTAATACTAGAATAGAGTTTATTCTGAAATAGTTAACCATTTTATTGTATTATATTTAAATTGGATAAAATATTATTTTGTTGTCAGGGTTGTCTTAGTAGCAATTCCAGAGGTTCTTTATTATTTACTATTTATTGTGATTCAATCTGATCTATTGGTTTGACAAGAAATCCGTTTGTTTCTTTTCCACTTGCAAGACTAAAATTATTACTTTCAAATTTTTCTCCTAACTGATGACTTGCTGTTAAAATTTGAATCCCAAATTATTGTTAAATGATGAATTATATTCTTGATATTTCGTATATGATATTATTAAGTCTGCATTTTTGCCGAGCACTTTGAAGTAAAGCTTTATGAATAGATAACAAATTTTAAGTCGAAGTTAATTTGTTGTTGTCCTCTTCCTACAGCAATTATTTCTTTAAATAGCTTTTAACTTTGCATTGTTTTAAATCTGGATAATACATGGATATTATATCGTGGAGCAATTCATTTTCTAGTAATTGGTTATTATAATAAAAAGCTGCATATTTTAATAAAAATAGTAATTATACTATAGAACCTATTTGAGCTAGAATTTAACCTAATTTTGGCATAGTGACTTCTTCCACTATTGAGATATTATCGATTCTAAATAAATAACAACCATAATTATCCAGATTTAGAGGAGTCTCAGACATGTAATTGAAAACCCTGGAAGCAAAGGAATTATCGATTTATTGGTTGATCATTTCATAGTTGTTCAAAGTATAGAATCGGTTATAATTATTAAATAAAATCCCATCATCAATAATAGTTTCTTACTATTTTAGCATAATTTATGAATATATTGGGTTTTTAGTATCAAAACTAGTATAATATTACTTATTAAAAACTNAATATCAAAGAACTCAAATCAAGACTTTGTGAGCCTCTATTTTTACTTCTTAAGTTCAGCTCATTTTTAATTATAATACATATATAATTTGAATCTTGATATTATGAAAGGCAAATCAATTTTTTCAAAGTGGGATATCTAAATGAAGAAGGATAGAAACAAATTTATTTTGTCTCACTTAATTTTTATTTTGAAAATTAAAAAGGCATTTGCACCTTAATTATCAAATTCTTTTCATTAACATCATTTTCTAGTTTTAGTTCTATTAGCTTTTTGTTTGGCTAAAGAAAGCAGTTGGTGAAAACATTCTAATATAGAATATCAAGTTTAATTCATTCTTGAAGAGAAAAAAACTTAATCAATAAATATAAAACTGAAGGTATTTTGATAATAGATATTCTAACTAATAATTTCTTTAATACTAGAATAGAGTTTATTCTGAAATAGTTAACCATTTTATTGTATTATATTTAAATTGGATAAAATATTATTTTGTTGTCAGGGTTGTCTTAGTAGCAATTCCAGAGGTTCTTTATTATTTACTATTTATTGTGATTCAATCTGATCTATTGGTTTGACAAGAAATCCGTTTGTTTCTTTTCCACTTGCAAGACTAAAATTATTACTTTCAAATTTTTCTCCTAACTGATGACTTGCTGTTAAAATTTGAATCCCAAATTATTGTTAAATGATGAATTATATTCTTGATATTTCGTATATGATATTATTAAGTCTGCATTTTTGCCGAGCACTTTGAAGTAAAGCTTTATGAATAGATAACAAATTTTAAGTCGAAGTTAATTTGTTGTTGTCCTCTTCCTACAGCAATTATTTCTTTAAATAGCTTTTAACTTTGCATTGTTTTAAATCTGGATAATACATGGATATTATATCGTGGAGCAATTCATTTTCTAGTAATTGGTTATTATAATAAAAAGCTGCATATTTTAATAAAAATAGTAATTATACTATAGAACCTATTTGAGCTAGAATTTAACCTAATTTTGGCATAGTGACTTCTTCCACTATTGAGATATTATCGATTCTAAATAAATAACAACCATAATTATCCAGATTTAGAGGAGTCTCAGACATGTAATTGAAAACCCTGGAAGCAAAGGAATTATCGATTTATTGGTTGATCATTTCATAGTTGTTCAAAGTATAGAATCGGTTATAATTATTAAATAAAATCCCATCATCAATAATAGTTTCTTACTATTTTAGCATAATTTATGAATATATTGGGTTTTTAGTATCAAAACTAGTATAATATTACTTATTAAAAACTTCCAATTCCTTTGTTATTTAATTTATTTGACCCAAACTTATAGTTAAAAATAAAAGCCCATGAAACTTGGATAAATATTCTTCAATAACTTTTTCATCAGCACAATACCCTCCATCCAATAATGAACTATTTGAGCATTGTGTTAATACAATCAAATATTACTTCATTTTTTAATTTTAGGTATCCGTATAGTCCAAATTATTAAGGACTAAGGACCCATTAGATAAAGTTATTTGATATGGATCCTCTTGAGTGCTAAACAAGGGAATGGGATCCTTTAGTATAGTTGAATTGATAATTGTGTATAAAAGTGGAGTGATAATGTTTTTAACTTTCCTGAAAGGATCAATATCATTGGTCAAATCCTATAATGTGATTTGAATTAGGGGCTTTGAAAATGAGAATTCTGTATAACCAATTGTTTTCTATTTAGAACTGACATTCGGGGGAAGTAAATTGTTACTCCATTATACAACAACATATAAAAAGTAAGTGAAACTTAAGCTTCCTAATAGAATGGAAAGAATTCCGCCCATTTTGCTTTAAAATTTTTCATTATTAGACTAAGTTAATAATGGGATTGGCACACCAAAAAGATCTACACTTTCAATTGTATTTAAAAATTTCATTAATATAAATGTTAATGCAATAATCTATTATTTAGAATATTAATTATCTAGTCCAACATAAGCAATTTTAATTTTTGTGCTTCCTTCTGACTTTTGATTGAGAAGTATTATATCGGCTCAGAGAGGAGAATGAAATCAAGATAAGGAGAAAAGATTAATAGCTGATAGAAAACTTTACCTTTTTATTTGATGAGGGATTTATAATTGCTGATAAAGTACACATTATTATAATAATTTATTATTAATGTATTATTAGATATTTTTTCATGTGAAAGTCAAATGTCTCTATAACTAATATCTATTCCTTAAATAATTAAGATTAATATTCCCTCTTTTATAATTTAACTTAACATTGAAATTTCCTATTGAGAAATTGACAAATTTTCTCTTTATAAATCCTTATGATCTTGAAATTATTTTTTATCAAGAGGCAATACTCCCCCCTACTTTGCATTTCCTAAGCTCCATTATTTAAGCATCATCTCATCTCTCTTGATTACTAATACTATGATAATAATTTATAATCTTAATATTCAGTAGAAATCCTAATAATTCTAAAAAAGCTGAAAAATGTTTAAAATATAATTAATAATCTATTTTATTTAAAATGATTGAAAAAATAGAAGAGTTTGTCTGTTCAATGAATCACAATCTCCCAATTTAATTGGTTATTTGTGATAAAAATATTGAAAAGAATAAAAGACTTTTATGCAATAAATGTATGGATAGTGCATAAGATCAACTAAATAATGTAATGAGTTTTAAACAGGTTGTATCTTAAATACAAGAGAATTAGAAGAGGAAGCAAGAACAAGTGAATTACTTTATAATGATGAATATCTAATAAATCCAAGAACTTGAGATTACATTAGATCAATTTAAATCCTATATCATTTAATTATTAGATGAATAGATATCGAGGACAAAGATATGGGTTAATTGTTTATAATAAATTGAATAATAATAACTCAAATATAGTTTCTTTGAATAATTGGATAATCTAATTAATTAAGTGAAAATTGGAGAATTTGATGAAAAACTTTTATTAAATCAAATTAACACTACAAATGAGTCATATATTCAAAAGTTAATTAACAAGTTGAATGAATTTAAACCATCTGAATTGGCAAAGAAGTGCTCATAATTATTTACTAATATCAAAAGCATTAACTAAAAAACTTATTTAACGAAGTAAATTAATTTCATTCAAGATTAATAAAAAATAGATCATGCTGTTAGAAAATAATCTGAAATTTAATTTAAGTTGATTGATGATTAAAAAAAATAGACTTAAGTTTGTTGGGCAATAGCATTTAATAGTACTGGATCAATTATGATATCTACTGATGGTTATGATATAATAGTTTGGAATTTTACAGAAGGAATGTTACAGTTATAGTATCGATTTAAGGTTCATTAAGATTTTGTTTAATGTTTAGTATATAGTAAAAAATTGAATAGCTTTATTTCCGGTTCTTGGGATAAGTCAATCATCTCCTGGAAATAAGTTAATAAGAATGATTGGTAGTGGTCATAATCATATTAACAACATAAAGATTGGATTTCACATTTATTATTAAATCATTAAGAGGATCAACTAATTTCATGTAGTAGAGATAAATCAATAAAAATTTGGAATGTAGACTTTATAAATAACAAACTAACTTTTCTATATTCATTATGGAATAATGATGTCATCTTTTCATTAAGTTTGAATTAATCTGAGACTATTCTCGTATCTTGTGAAAAATATCATTTTTTAATCTGGAGAAAAGGAATAGATGGGAAATGGAAATTCAAATGTAAATAATAAGTTACTGAAGGATACAAAATATAATTTATTAATGAACAATAATTTCTTTGGGTAACAAAAGGTGAAAATATCGATTAAATTTTGATTTTTGAATTGTAGAATGGAGACTTCAAATAGAATTATAACAAAACCATTCATTTGAATAAAAACTAAACATGTGAAGATAATTTTAGAAACTTCCCAATTAGATAAAATAAAATTAAAAATATCATTTTGGTTAGACATAAACATCACATCTATCTTATTAGCAAAGCAAGTGAAGGCGACTTTAAGATTATCGGATCATTAAATTGTGAAATCGATCAAATTTATGGGACGATGACAGAAAATGCATAATATTTAGTATTTTGGGATGTGAAATAATAGAAATATTTATCATATGAGTTATTATAAAAATGATTTAAGATATAACCTATTACGTTTTTAATAAATTTTCGAACTAATTAGGATTTAAATTTAATATTATATTTATTTTTCAACATAATTACTGAAGCAATTAAAAAATAAAGGAAATCATTAAATTTTCTATAATATTAATTAAATAAAAATATGAAATAATTAACAGCATATTTTGTTTTTAATAATTAGTTTCTTATGTAAATAATTTTGAAATTCATCTTTTCGAAATGGAAAAATCATTACAATTTTTTATTTTTGAAATTTTTTAATCATATATAATTTATTTCAAAGTTCTAAATTAAAATTAATTATTTAAATGAAACCATAAATAGAAATAAAGTCAGCAAAGATTCTGTTTGCAATCACCAATTTACAAAATATTACTTTCCATAAAAAGTATCATATTATTTATGATTAAATTATTTTAATAGAATCTAATAAGGATAAATTTGAATACATAATTACCTAAAATTAAATTTATTTGATTTTGAAATTCAGTAATATTTGATGATGAATAAAAAATAATCCAAACCATTAACATCATTTGAAGGGTTTAAAAAATATTTTATATCTTCTTTTAATATGAATATACCTGTGAACTTTTTAAAATTAAATATTCATTATTACTAATATATGATTTCTATTTTCCACTATCTATTCTATCATTCATTTAAAAATAATAGCAATTCTTTTCTATTTACCCATCAATACAAATTGTAATCTTATTTTTCAAACCATTTATCATAAGCTTTTATCAGATTTAATGTTAAATTTATGAAAATTAAAACTAAAAATAAATAGTCATTTGAAAGAGTTTTATAAGTGAACACATGTTTTAGGCGGTAAGATAAAATAACTCCATGCAGATAATGAATTTAATTAGTTTATGAGAATTATATTTCAAAGAAAAAAAGTTGTATCATGATACATAAAGTATATTGCCCTTAATCCATTTTAATAGGTGAGATTAATTAGTAACCCAAATTTGTTGTTTTAATAACAAGCACTTCAAATTTATGATCAACAGTATAGCGCTTTCAATTTTTTTCCAGTTCATGTTTCTATTAATGATCATTTATTACTCCCTTTCTGAGAAACTTATTCTTATGTAAAGAAAAAAACAAATATATTATAGAAATATTTTATAATAATGTACAGAGGATGTCTTCTACTCAATGGTAAATTTTGGGTGCTTTAAATTCATATAATTTGTCTCTTGCAGTATTAGAAGGTACTAAATAACCCATAGAAGATGCCAAACATTCATATGATTCACAGGCATCATAAAAAATAGCAGATTTAATTTTTATTGTTAAGAATTTGATGGGGCCATTTAAATGTATATTATTGGATGAATTAAGGTTTTCAAAAATTTAATCCTGAATAAACTAGAAAATTGTTGACCAATCTTCAAAGGATTATTTGGCACATTCTCCAGTGCATTGTCTTGTGAGGAATTTTCATCTTGGTTTAAGAGACTAGGAAAAAATATATCAATTAGAATAAATCCAAAAAGAATTGCAGGAACAGACGGAAAAGAAAAAGGATAAATTAAATATACGATAAACTGAAGCTTTTTGGATAAATCTGGAATGAAAGCCAAATTAAAGACTTAGACTCAGTAGCCTATGAACAGTATGCAGATGAAACTTCAGCCATAACACTGGAATAAGAAGGGAACAAAGAAGTTAAGTTTTTCATGAGAGAAAACTCTTAGAAAGCTTCTTCAACATAGCTCTTGATTTGTGGTTACAAAAATTTTAGATATTGTAGAACTCACATATAATAGGTCGATAATAAGTAGGTTTCAGAAGGTTCTTCTCAAATATTATAAGGTAATTTTTGTTCGAGCTGTACCCCTAAAACAAATCCTTCTACTTTGCCTGAACAACTTAAGTACCCAAACAGCACAGAGAGAAAGTACTCTCATTAGGACCAAGTCGGAGAGATCTGAAATTATAGATCGAAAGGCCATTAACGCTTCCAGTGCCTTTGGTCCAGTTTC
>CAJJDP010000038.1:100351-456852 GCA_905182995.1 Paramecium octaurelia
CCAAACCCCTTCTTAGGACCTCTCTCATACCATATGTCCTCTCTTTCTTTTCTAACCAGCAGCTTTTCAGTCTTCTGAAGGCTAGATCCACTTCTGTTTCTCCTTATTTAGGTTTAGAGCCTCCAATGAATAATACTTTTAAAATAGGGTCCTCCATTCCCCCTATGTCCAAGAAGGCCTTAATTAGGCATTCTGCTGCCAGAGAATCCTCGTAGCTACTCCTTTGGGGGGATGTTGAATTGAATTGCCCCTTGGGAGAGTTGTGTCTCTTGGAACCAGAATTGTATCTTTTTCTTGACATTTTAATTTTTTAAAAATATCCTCATAACCAAATATTGAGGTTTATTGTAAATTGAAATTAACAATCATGAGTCAATTAAGATTAAGGAATTATTACTGTAATTATTATGTTCGATATAATATATATTTCAATTAACTTATTTATTGACATTTTATAATCATAAAATTATAGCGCATTCCTTAAGCCAACTCAACAAATACTTGTTGTTGATATATAAGGCTTAATGATTAATTATTGAACTTATAATGAGAATTAAATCTAAAGCTTTTGAATTGATATTTTTAGAATTTTTATTTAGCAAAAGCTAGAAAGACTCTCAAATTCAATCGTCCTATCAATAATGAGTAGTGTTCCCTATTCTGATCGATACAATTCTAAACTTTATCCTAATTCTCTCCTATTATTTCAGCGACTTTTATTTATTTGTGTATTAAGTCAAGGTAGAGGCACTCATGCATCAATTTATCATATTCAACTTTACTCTTCATTCGATTATGATTATTCACACTTAAATGTTGGTCAAGATATGGCTATTATTATTTTTAGAAACTAACCTATGATTAAGTTTTCGAGAATTGTCTCATCCCTAGTCAGTACTTCTTTTTTAGTTTGTTTATCAAGTCATCTCTTATAGAGGTTACCAAAGTAGATACTATTATTTCATGACAAAAATTTTCTTGCATTCCATTTTAACTCTTGAGCTAAAAGGATTAGAAATGGAATGCCGATTACTTAGAGGAAATTTTTGTATCATGAACGAAAATTCCCTTTATTAACTGAGATTGATAATTTCTGATTTTTTGCTGTAAAATGATGAATATTAAATTGTTTGACAAAATATTAACCCACTTCCAAATTTAATTCAACAAAAAATTTATTTTTTTGTTAAAACTTACTATAAGTGAGATGAATAACTCCTGTTTTTCCACCAATATATCTTATTTGGTCAAAAATCTTATTTTTCTTTCTTTAAATTAATTGAGTGATTAATCATTAAATTATAATCCTAAACTGAAATATTAACCTCAATTCTGAAACAATCCGTATCTCCAGAATCGAAAGCTTGAGATTTGAGGTTAATTAGAAAATTTTTGATTTTGAATTACTTCGTTGTCTTTTATTTTTTAACACTTTGTAAAGTATAAATAATTCAACACATAATAATTTGTGGAGGTAAACAAAAAATAGCATTATTATAATATATGATACTAGGTTTAATGAATCCTACTTCCACAATAAAAGAAATCGAATTGACCATTCTCTGCTTAAATTGCATGAGAGAAAAAATCTTCAGATCTAATTTTATGATCTTTTGCCAATTTTGGCTCCTTGAGATTCAAAAAGATCTTTATAAAATCTGATATTTCAGGAACAAATATCAATAATCCTCCATTAATAACCTTGAAATTTAATAAGAATCCTCCAGAATGGTCTGAAAACCGATCATTGGCAATAATGGACATCCCGAAAGGTAGGGCTACCATTCGATACCCAGAATAGACTCCTGTACACAATTACCCAAGGGATTTTTTGATGCACTTATAAATTGAAAGAGATGACTTTCCTGCTTTTCTCTACCATAAATGAATCATCCTTCAATGATTTTGGCCTATTAAAATTTACTGTAATTAAAAATATGTTGTTTTTCTTCCTATCACCACTGTTAATTTAGTTTATAGCAGCCTCGTCTATGTTTCGATTGTCCTATAGAAAGTAATAATACATAGGTCATGGCAGTTGAAATTAATATAATAACTGGATAATAACTATATATTTTTCAAAAATTTATCACACATTATTGACTATTAGGTTCGCTTTGTTTGATTTGCATAAGAGATTAATTTATGTACCCAAACATGAAAAAAATACAATGATCAATTTTGCTTAAGGAAAATTTATTTAAGAATAGTACCATAACAATTTTTAATAAGATGAAATAATTTGGAATATTAATATGGCTCTAATAAAATCAGGGTTAGATTTCAAACTAAATTGCCTAGTTGAAAACTATTGAATTAATTTAAATTATTTCTTTGAAAAATACGAAGAGTTTGATTGGATTTTAAAAATTAATAATTCAATTAAAAATATTTATTATAATTTGTAAAAATTTAATAGAATATGTTATAATAAAATTCACATTATTGCGTAAAAGTGAAAGAGTTCGTCTAGTTTTTAATGTTAAACAAAAAAGTAGATAAGTTAATTCAAAGGATTAATTATTTAATTTCTAATTTAAAAGGTGATATGTTTGAAAATAATGATTCTCAAAAATAGCATAATTGGATCCAAAATGACATAAAATTAAAAGAGTGAGCCTATTAAAAAGAGAGATATTTCGAAATTGATTATTTTAAGGTCTTGTTAACTAAAAATATTTATTGATTCTTACCAGCGCTTCAATTATAGAATAAACTCTAGATAGCATAAGAAATGTATAAGGAGAAATATGGTAATAATCAAAATACTCCATTTTCCCCCAAATCTGTAAATCGACTAAAATATCTTTAGAATCATTCTAAAAATTAAGAAAGTTCCGCAATTTATGATTATAACTGCATATAATGTAGCTTCTTCTAACAAAGTTATTTCCAAAAATGAAATTGGGATTAACATGCTGATTTTGATTGTTAATTATAAAAAATGATAACTTTTTGAAAGAATTGAATTTTCAGTATAAAAGCAGGAGAAGACTTCATGAATAAACTAGATATTAATAATAGTACTTACTTTGAAGGATAATTTGAATACTGCTACAGTTCCTGGATAAAAGTGGAATATCTTAGGCTTTCCTTGTTTATACGTCTCTTCTATACTATAATCTGAATCAATTCTAGAATGTATTGGACTATTTTTTTACTTAATCTCAATTGAGACTAATTCAAAATATACGAAGTAAGAAAAAGCAATAAAAATTCCATGAAATAGTAAAATTGGTTATTCGTTTAATATAAGATTGTTATCATTAATTATATTTTCATTTTGTGTATAAATGGAGATATTTTATTATTTAATGGAATTGTTGGGATATTAAATTAAAATTATACTTCCTAATTGTTCGCATTTGCAAGATATTTATACGGTTTTATTATCAATTTCATCATTTTATAATTCACATTTATAGAATTTTCCATCTTTATCGATATTAACGCAATCATAGGAATAGAGTTTTTCTTAAGGAACCAGTTCTTAGCAATATGGAGTTTAAAACATATCTAATATGTATTATCTAAGTGTAGATTGATAATCAATATAACGGCCATTATAAAGATGATTCTATAAATTAGTCTTCTTCAATGCTTTATCATTTATTTCGAGATTGGTTAAATTAAAGAATGTTTGCAATTGGGTTTATAATTTTTGGGATAGATTTAGATAGTTGTAATTTAATTCTATTTGTTCCTTTTGAACAAAATCAATCAACCCATCTAACAAATCTCTTTCAATATTAAATTGTTTATTTAACATTTCTTTAGTAATTTTGGATAATTACCATTTTAGGATTTGTCCTTTGTTAATTAATTGAGGTCCATTTACCTTTACTTGAACATTAACGTAATTTGCAATCTTTTCAATAAGGCTTATTAAACCCTCTGCAACATTAATAATCTATTCTTTATCTTAATTAGAATTAATAGTGGCTGTTGGAATCTTAAGGAATATATCATCAATTAAAAGTTATATAACTGATAAAGAGTCTATAATGGCTACTTTTTTTTAATAGGTTTTTTCATCCAAGAACACATCATTTTAGAGAATTTAATCATTATAATCAGATGATTTTTTTATCATTTTTTGGGCAATGGTCATAATTTATTTTAGTTCTGCTTGTAAACTAGACGGAGTAACAGTGGATGAAGTATTAACATTTGCAATTTTGATATAAAAGGATTTTGTGGTATTTTCAAAACAACTCTCTGAATTTTCATTCAATAATCTCGTTGAAGTATTTGAATCTTTATGATCTTGAATTATTCTTTTATACAATTTAGTAGTTTGATACACTAACAATTGATCATCAATATTATCAGCTCCCAAATAGGTTTATATATTGGAATATAGCTAATTAGATAAAGTAATACAATTTTATTAGTCATAATGGTTCAGTAGAATTTCTAATAATAATGAGATTTGGTATTTTAAATTATATTACTTAATATTGTTCTGGGTACAATTGAGCACAGTCTTTGTTACATTTAACTATTTCTCAATATTTAAGTAAGATCCCTTTGAATCCATTGCTTATATTAGAAGAATGCCATCAATAAACGGAAAGGTGGCTTCAATACTATATGAACTTGAATAGCTGCTCAAGATTAATGAATAATCATTAGTTCTATTCAAAAAATCAATTACATCCTATTTTTGAAGGAAATATCTCAATTAGTATGAAAATGGAGCTGATTCAGAAAAATCACAAATTGTAATTACCTTTTAAGGTTTCAAGGCTTCAACAGTCTATTCACTTAAGCTCACTAAACATGTAGGAGGCTGATTAACATTTATTTATAAATCTTCTTGACTAGGTATGATTTCATTTGTAAACTAAGCCAAAAATTTTAGATTGATTTTATCTCCTTTTGTAAATTCCTAAAAGTAATCAAAAATCCGAATTTATTATTAAAAGTATTCCGATTATAGTATCTTGATAAGTTAGAAGTTATAAATAATAGCTACCTGATACTCTAGAAGGTACTACCTATCTTCAAAGGGTATATTAATGGTGAACTCCATATTTTCATAGTTATTGATTGACCTCATTAAATATCCTTTACTATAAGTAACATTTAATAATTTAAAATCATTATCTAAATAGACAATATTTTATCTAAATTTATATGAGTGTTATTTTTTGGTAGCCACTACAGACCAACTTTAAATCGTGTAAGGTTAGATAGTTTATTTGGGAATGACTTGGACGCTATCAGTTTTATTGATTTAGATTATTTTCTTATTTAAATCTAAGCAAATGGAATTCATAGTCAAGTCAGCGCACTCTACATTTAATGAAATACCAGTATCCTCATTCCATTCATATTAAGTATCTAAATCTTTACATGATATGAATATATAAGTTTCTTTTCTGTAATTCTGAATCTTTTTAGTGCCATTGAATTAACAAAGTATACCTCCTGAGCTAATGTCAATTGTTACGTTTCTTTTAATTGAAAAGTTCATTAAAGCATCGAGGGTTGTTTATTCGAAAGTATATGAAATTCTTGAAGTCAAGGTATATTTTTAAATAGTCACATTAAAACTACTTTGACGTGTGATTTCTGAATGGTTTACTCTTGATGGTCTTGAATTGGACTCGTTTCGATAGACTTCAACTAAGGACACAGAATATTCAGAATTATCAACTTATGTTGTAGCTACAGTTTCAGAACAGTCCTTCTTTTTAATTAAAAATTCCAAAACAATAGTTTCAAAATTAAAATAAAGAGGCTTTTAAATCCAAAGAATAGTGGGAAATTGACCAGAATGGGTTTCCAATTTAATTTTTTGTATACTTTTTTAGCCAACAAAATTTTGAAAGTCTAAATAGAAAGTAATTTTGGACTGTTTTGGTAGAGTTTGCAACGGGATTACTAATTCTAACATCTATAATTTAGTTAATAAAGCAACAAAGTTATCAAGATCACCATTGCCATTGGATCCATCTACAGTATAGGTCCATTTTATTTCAATAAAACCTCTAAGTCCATCATTCAATTTCGATTTCAAGGATATTGTATTGTCATCGCAAGGATTTATAAGATAAGTGGGTAAATCATATATTATAATTGGAAAGACAGGGTTTATTGGATGTTTAACATAATTGAAGATAAACACACTTAACTTTTTATCGCATTCTTGATGACCGAAATAGCTATCATAAAATAGAATCTTATCCCCTGGAAGTATCTTGGGTTAATTTCCTACTCTCAATATTAACTTAGTATCATCAGCAGGATCAATATAACAACTAGGATTCTTGCCAAGTGATTAATAAGTTTTATTTTCTAATATTAATAAGCAGACATTATCTGAAAATTGAGTTGTAAAAAATTATGGATTCAAAGTAAAGTCGAACTTCACTTATATCGACAGCAAGTCATCAGAAAATATAATGTCAATTACTGCAACTTAACAAGCTTTAATATTATAAACAATTTATTACTTGAACACCATGGGGTATCAGGATGACTCACAGAATTAGGTGGTTAATCACAAGTCATTTCTGAAGTTAAGACCCTATTACCATTGCAAGTTAGACAACCATCTATGTTGCAAGTTTTGCATAACTCATCGCAAACTTAACAAGATTCACTCACATAATCATCGTAAAATCCATCAGGACATGAACATGCAGGAATGTTAATCCGATCTCCTTTGCAACTTAAACAATTTATTTGGGAATCCTTGCATGTTTTACATGAAAACGAGCATTCTTTAATTATTAATGATTAAAATACAAAGGCAAAGAGGCTATCCACCCTCGTAATATCCATCTTAACATACACATTGTTTAGTGGATCTCCCTTCTTTACATGTTAAACAATTAGCAGAACTCTTTTCACAAGTCAAACATTGATTATCACATGCTACATTAATAATAATTGAATACGTTCACAACTAAAAGTAGAATTCTCAAAATAACCAGATTTGCAATTACAAAGTGGAGCTCCTTCTCTAAGATTGCTAAAACAAGTTAAACAATTCGAAGTAGAATTTAAACATAATTTGCAACGTATGCTACATTTTTAGCAATCGACTTAAGTGCCATCATCATAGTACCCATCTTTACAAGCACAGTTTTAAGAGTTGCTTTGTCTATTGGAAGTATTTGAAATGGAACAACTTATACAACTCTCTCTAGATTAACTGCATGTTTAACATTTTGGATGGCATTCTTATAATGAAACTATTAATACTTTAGCAAACTTCATTTTCATCTGAATAGAAACCGGATGAACAAGGACATTTATTAATAACAGATTGATCAATTCTATTTTAATTAGTGTCACAACTTGTGCAAACATCTCTTCTACCTTAACAAGTCAGACATTAATTGGAGCACTCTATAAAATAATAGCAAATTGTACTTTGGCAAATAAATTAGCCATTATCATAATATCCATTTTAGCAAATACATTAATTTACATTCAATAATCTGAATTGTTGTTGTTAATTACATGAAGTACATTTGGTTGAAGTCTTCACGCAAGTCTAACAATAAGGACTACATAATTAGCACATCTCAATCCCAACGTCATAATAACCATCTAAACAGATACATTAGTTAGAGTTATTTAAAAGTCTAAAGTAGGTTGATTCACACGATAAGCATTTTGTAGCTGAATTTATGCATGTCTTACAACTCAAATCGCATACTAATTATTTTGTTATAAATTCTTACACGAACATTTCTTTTAATTAACCTCATAATATCCGTCTTTGCATGGGCACTTCAAGTTATCTGAATCAAAATATCGAGTAAAACTTTCACACTCCAAACATTGGGTTAACGTCTTACATTCAATACACGAAATATTACAAGCTAATTAAGGATAATTTTATACCTTCACATTTTAAAGTAGTAGTATTAAAATAGTAACCACTAGAACAAATGCATCTATTCTAGCTATTCAAGCTTAGATTGTATGAGGCATCGCAGGTGAGACAATAAGTAGGAGATACTTTACAAGTCAAACAAGATTTATCACAAGGTTAACAAACTAAAGTAAGTGAATCTTCGTAATATCCATCTTAGCATTTGCAAATGTTTCCTGCTTACAGGATTCTATTTTTATCTGCTGAACATGATGTACAATAGTTCTATTGATTTATACATGTAAAACAAGTTTGATCGCAAAATAAACACTATTTATCATTGCCACTCTCATAGGTACCGTCTATGCATTTACATTAATTGTTAGATAACAATCTCAAAACTTTACAAGAAGTGCAATTAGTGATTGAATTTTGGCATGTTTAACAAGTAATATCGCAAACTTGGCACAAGCCATTAATTTCTGTAGTTCCAGGCTTGCATATGCAAGTTTGAGTTGTAGTATCTAGTATTCTCATCAATGATAAATCGCATTCAATGCAATGTGTAGAACTGAGTGTACAATTTACACAGTTTTGATTACATTTACTACATTTACCCAGATTATTTACAAAATAACCTGAATTACATGGACAAGTATTTCCTTCTAAATGTCTTGTAGCTTCGCAGGATGTACAATAATCAGCAGTGTTTTAACAAGTTAAACATGAACTCAAGCATATCTTACAATTAGGAGAAATTCCATCATCATAATATCCAGGTAAACATTGACATACTCCTTAATTAAAGACTCTAAAGGAAGTTGACTTATCTACGCAAGATTGGCAAAATTAATTTCCATATTGATTACAAGTAAAACAAGAATAATGACATTTTGCACAAGTCTCAACTCCACAATCATAATAAGAATCCAAACAATTACAAGTGAACATCTATAAATTAAATAATCTATTGGATGTTAAAGAACATGTATCACACTTTGTAGAAATAGAGCTGCATTAAGAACAAGAATAGTGGCATTCTATTACATTTATTAATCTAAATACTTTAGCATATAGAATTAGATCCATCATCAAAATATCCTTTTTAACATAGGCATTACGAATTGGTAAGGGTTCTAAAGGAGTTTTGATAACAAGTTAAACAAGTAGTATCAAATCCTGAGCAAGTTTCACAACTATAATTGCATTCTAATATTTATAACTGCAATCATACATTAACAGATTGGTTTGCCAATATCAAAATAATGAGGTGAACAAGGACAAGTAGAATTTGATAACACTCTCATTTCAGTAGCCAAGCATTTTGTACATTGGTTAAATTTAGATCCATTGCATTCTAAGCAAGAATAATGACAACCTATGTTAAATTAATAAGATATAACTTTGACAGTCAACTTTGCCTTAGACTTAATAACTACTAATGGCAGCTCCGGTTGACTTAGTCTGGCAATTACAAACATTTCCTTATAAGTATCTATCTGACTTACAAGATATGCAATTATCAGGAGAAGTTACGCAATTCAAACAATAGACACTGCATGCTAAAGGTTATTCTGATTTATACCTATGCATTCAGGCTTTCCAGCGTCATAGTATTTACTCATGCATAAACAGGATCCTGAAGGATCCAATTATCTCATAATTTAAGTGTAACAGGATGTGCACTAATTTGATTAAGCTCCATTACATGTTAAGCAAGTACTATGACAGACTAATTGGAATCACATATATACCAATGCAGATTGGATTGCCAGGCTAGTCATACGTTTTTGCTGGACAAGAACAAGATTTGTTTGTTCCTAGATCCCTAAAAGACGAGAGTGGACAAGATGTGCAATTATCTATTGTACCACTGCAATTAGCACAACGATATGAGCATTCTGTTATTTAGGATAATTATTTACTAGAACAAATTATGTCACCAACTTATTTTTCCATAAAGGTATCTTGACATAAACACATATTAGTCTTAAATTCTCTATTATTACTAGAGGAACATGTTAGGCAATTATCTAGAGCTGGACCAAAGCAGGTCATGCATGTGTAATGGCAAGCTTTAAATACTAAATATAATTACGAGAACATTGTAATAAACCAACATCATAATATCCATTAAGACAAATGCATTTAGACATTGCTAATTGACGATAAGTAGTGTTGCATGTTAAACAATTATTATTCTAACTGCCATTACAAGTCTTGCAAGTGAAATGACACTCCAAACATTCTAATTGAGTGCTGTCACTGAAATAATGAGAATCTTTGCACAAGCATTTAAAAGTGGTCCCTATTCGATCTGGTTGTCTAGTGGTTGGACAACTTGTGCATTAATCTTCTCCAGGCTAATCACAATCAGAGCAGGTATAGTGACAAATGTCTATAGAAAAAGGGAAATTAGATAATTACATAAACAGTTTATATCGTTAGTGCCAGTATCATTGTATGATTTGTTGCATAAACACTGATTATCAGAAGTCAGATGACGATTAGACGAGGATGAACAGGTTGTACAATTGGTGGCTAAAGGACCATTACAATTCTCACAAGTGTAATGACATTCTAAAATTGAGAAGATAATTACTAAAACAAACTTCAGATATGCCATTCTCCCCATAACCTGGTTTACAAACACAATTAAGTTGATCAGAGACAATTCTATTCTATCCTGCTATGCACATTGTGCAATATTAATTAGATGTATTATCAAATGGTTTTTAACATCTTTCACATTTTGGATGACAAGCTAGAATTAGTAATTGAAACTATATACGTAAACATATGGTAGTCCCATCAATCTAAGTTTATTCAACTGTTTTAATTATGCAGATGCATTGTCCATCTATTAACTATTTATTATATATATTTGGGTCTCCACAATCAATACAGTCGTCTATATTTTGACCATCGCATTGATAACATGATGGATAGCATACTAGTTTAAAAAAACAGGTAATTACATTCACATAAGCTATCGATAACCCCAGTATTATAACTTCCTTTAACACAACCTAGTCATAAGTTTAAAAAATATACCTAAACAATCAGATCCGCTAGGTCCAGTGCATTTAGCACAATTTTTAGTGCAGGCTCCATAAAAAATAACAAGGTCTCTTAAACCAAATGACTCTCCATCTGGTGGTTCATCTAATGTTGAACTGAATTAGATTTCGACTTGACTGTTTGTATGACTTAGATCATTCTCATTTCTAACAAATATAGTTCTATGTTATTCATTTAAGTTTCCACAAATCTTCCAAAAGTAACCCTCGTACCATTAGAATCGTCTTTCCCAAACTAAAACACCATCTACTCTCATCTGACCTGCTTCATTATCATAGGAGTCTATCTTAGTATATAAAAATTAGATCTTTAATTTGTAATGGGGTGGAATATTAAGAAAAGTCCTCTTGATGACCGTGCCAACTCCAAGCAAATTATAGCCACCAAACAAGGCGACAGCTAATTTATATTATTCATATTTACATCCGCATGATGTTGCCTATGAAATTCCATTTATTACGGTCCAACCATCAGATTATATTTGGTTTTAATTCAATTATGTCCAACTAGTCTTGAGGGTCTTCCAGAGTGAGCATTGTAAATATGTGTCAGTCTACTAGCATACTAAACATCCATCTGGACATTTCTCAACTGATAAAATGAAATCTCTAAATCCCCAAGATTCCTTTTTATTTTATTTAAATGCCATACGTTGTCAGGAGTTTCATCTAAATTTGTTGTGAACACTATCACGGCCGTATTACCACTATGTTTAATTTTTAAGTTCAAATTCACAGATAAATCTTACCAATCAGCACCACACTTATAAGTTCCATCATAGTAATTGAATTTTGACTACCACGCCATCTAATAATCAACAAAAATATTCGCTTATTCAGCGTCCCATGAATCAATTCTATAATATTTATTCAATTTACTTCCAATATTACAATTGCAAATTTACTTAAAAATGAGGTGGAAGTAAAAAAGTCTTAGTAACACTTATTTGCCTTGCAAAGCCTTAATAACCTCCGAATAATCTTATGCCATTACAGTTTGTGAATACTGGTTAGCCACCACTGACCACCCAACCTATTTTTAAATGAATATCGTAATTACTGTCTGCATCAGAAAAGCTATTTCCTTAAAATGAGGATGATATCACTTCTGAAACACCCAAAACTTATATTATACTATTCAGATAAAGAATCGTTCCAAAGATAGGTTAAAACATTAATAAAATTAATGTGAAACGTAATTAAGGATATTTTTAAATACGTAACTTTTGAAAATAATAATCGAAAAATTTAATTCAACGGACAACCAAAATAATGATATTACTTACATCAATTGCAATCGTATTGGTATCAAGATAAAATTAAGATAATAATTAATTATCCCCACCAAAACGAGTTTGAATACATGCGATAACTAATTATATTATTTGTGTGTTGAATAGCTGATATTTGCCTTCCTTCAATCCTTTACCTACATCATAAGATAAAACATTTTTCAAAAATAACTATTTTCACTATCTTCTTGTACCTTAAATAAAATTTGAAATTAAGTTTAAATTAATTTCCTAATTAAATTTTATTTTTGAATAAGATTTCAGGTTACCCTGCAAGTACAAATTTATGCATATTCAAGGGAATTATAATACATATTCGAAATAGAGTGCTCATATTAGAAATTCATAAATTTAAATTACACTATTCAATTTTTATTTATCTTGCTAGCTTAATATTGCAAACTTAACGTCAATATTATTCAAAATAATAATATTTAGTTTGAGGTGTGTTAACAGATATTTTCTTGAATGTGAATAAATTTTGTTCATATTTGAAAAATCAACAATACAAAATGAATTTAATTTTTTCTAAAAGTTATATATAAAACCATAAGATTAAATTAACTTAACTCAATTCAAATTCGCTCTAAACAGTCTTAATACAGATTCACACACACACTAGTTCCCTTAAAATTTAATTTTCTAGCTTATCTATGAAAAATATATCCTTTTTTTTCTATCCAATTTTTGTTCTTTCTCTTATGGACAAAGAGCAATTGTAATATTATGTATATTTGTTTAGAACCTACTAAGAAGTGCTTTGATGATTATTAAAAAATGAATTTGATAATTATAAGTAAATAATTTTAATGGAACATAATAATATATTGTAATATACCCTAAAACTCATTCTTAATTATATTTTTGTTTATTTTTTTATTCTTTATGTTTAATCTTTTCATTAGCATCTCTATAAAATTTGATATCATCATCAGTAAATTAGTATTTCTATTCTTGAAGTAGCCTTTTATTTTCTGCTATATTCTTTTCCTTTTCTTTTTCTAAATATAATTTTGCTTATTCTTCTTCATATTGTAAATTTTTTCTTCTAAACCAATAAAAAATGATAAAAACAACAAGAGTAAAAACAATTTTTTCAATTTGTATATAAGCAAGATAATCTTTTTCGAAAGGAGTAGTTTTGAATTCACCTGAATTAAATTGTTGTTAAATTTCTTCGTCACTTTGACCCAATGCTTTTAATGTCATAGGATGTTTTTAGAATATTGTAATTGCAAGCATAACTGTGAATATAGCTAGCTTAGGCCATATTTCTTTGAAGATTTAAGCTATTGATTTCGCCATTCTATATAATATTAAATATATTTTTGATTAAAATAATTTATCATCACATTTCACTAGCTCCGCCTTAGGTTCAGTAAATTTTCGCTTGGCAAACTTTCTTTTATTATTTTATCGAAATCATATAAAATCTTTAAAATCTTAACATAAGATTCTTCATCCAACAGCCTAAACATTTGTTTTTTCTTCATTAGATAGCAATAAAAACATAGATTGTAATTTTAAGAAGATTTAGATACAAATATTCTCATTATTTACCTTTTTCTGATAATATTTAGAATAATCAACAAATGCAATTTCAGATAAACTCAAAGGATTGTCATCAAAACTCTATTTTCAATCTTTTACTGATCACCTAAATTCAAGAAAACCAGTCGATTTATTCTAATTATATTATTTATGTCAATATTCCATTAATCCAAGAAAGCTTTCCATAAAAAATTTAAAATGAAAGCAAGGAATTCATTAACAGTTTTGAATGTTTGAGATTTAGTACAGTAAAGACTTTTAAAATGGTCTCAATAGATATCTTTAAATTCTAAAAGGTCTTCTGTTTGATAATTAAAGATACTGTCATAAAGCCACTTATTAAATGAGGCTAATTTTTCACTTTTGTAATTCAATTAATTGGATAGTACTAAAGGCATACTCTCTTCGAATGAACTAATGTGTTTGTTATTAAGAATATAAGAAAAGATGGTAATTAACCTTGATTTATTGGAATAACAAGACAAAATAAAAAGAGTTGAGTTTTCTAACAGAATTAGAATATTTCTCTACTGGGTTAAATCCCTACTATAACACCATTTAGCTCCATCTAAGACTTAATTTTCACATTCTCTAATGGATATCATTAGCCAATTATGAAAGTTTCTACAATGAATCCTTTCTACCAATTTCTACTTTCCACTTGAAATTGACAGTCTCATTTATTTAATTAATTTTTGGTATATTGCATAAAAGTAATTGTTATGCTTGATTTTATCGGTCGTAAAATTAGGTATGGTATAATCCTTATATAGAATTATCCAGCTTTCCTGTTTTTGGCATAAATTTCCATCTTCTTCGCAAAATTATTTTTTTTCTTATGCCAGAATCTGCAATAGTAAATTACAGGTTCTAATGCAAGGTTTTTTACACATCTAGGGATCTCCAAAAAATAAAAATTCAAATCTGAAGCAATTCCAATATCAAACATATAAGTTACTAATATTCATAATATTCAACAACTTCATCAAATGAACTCAAATACAACAGCTATTTACTCTATGTGTTTCATGTTCTCATTCATCATTGATTCTATAGTTGTTTTGTTAGAATTTGGAGACGTTGGTCTGTTTGAATATGTGTCGTCCATTTTATATTTAAATTAATGATTGAAGAAAGTTTTCTTCAGAATGAAAATGAAGACTTTGGTGAATAACTCCTTGAGGATTTTACAATCATCAAAAAATTAGGAACAGGAGCATTCAGCAAAGTCTATATGGTGGAATATCAGGAATCAATTTACGCCTTGAAAGTATAGTTCAAATTGTTATAGGTTGTTGATAAATAATCGGCTACTGGAAATAATATTGTTGACAAGCTTAATTAAGAAGCCTCCATACTTAGCACTCTAGAGCATCCAAATATTGTTTAATACTACAAGACAATTGAATCAAAGAGAAAACTTTATTTTCTGATTGAATACATTGAAGGCAAATCGCTTCAGGAGTGTATTGATTAATCATTGACTGACTCTTAAATACGATAAATTATATAATAAATCATATATGCTGTTGCATATATTCATAAAAAAGGTATCATTCATAGAGATCTCAAACCTGGTATGAACATGATTATATTTAGATAACATTTTGATTGATAAAGAATGGAATGTGAAAATAATCGATTTCGGATTGAGTTTCAAAACAATAAAATCAACTACTCATGAAACATGTGGAACTTTAATTTATATGGCACCAGAAGCATTAATGAAAAAGGAATACTTCAAATCAGTGGATATATGGAGTCTTGGAATTATACAATATATGATGTTTGCAAACTGTCATCCATTTTGCACAGATGATACAAGAGAGACCTTCTTAAAGAAAATGAAGACTCCTTAGATTGCATGCTATCCCGAAAATATGAGCAAGTTTAAAATTAGCATAATCATAGAATAGAGCGGCCATTTCATTTTTTGAAAAAACTGCAGCATGGGAACCTGAGGCTCGTCTTACAGCTGAATAAGCCCTAATTCATCCTTGGATTAGCGGTGTGAATAGTCAAATGCCGATGTCGTCGAAGGATATAATCCAAACATTTAAATGTTAAAATGAATTCCATCAAGTATTTAATTTCCGAACATACATAGATGATTAAAATGTTGATGATACTAAAATTGATATAGAAGGTTAGCTAAAAACGTGATTCGTTATAAACACAATAGCTTAGAGCTCACTCTTAGTTTTAGCATAACTTAAAACCTTTAGTTGTTACTTCAAGAAATCCAAGTTCTTAATAAAAGTTGAAAACAGAATCTTAATAGCTCCAGCCACCGTTGTCTGCCCACAGAACAACGCTATCAAGAATTCAGAGTAATGCTTCTTTTCTTAGTTGTTCAGATGTATGAATGCCTTATAATTAGTAACCAAGGGAGGATGTGAGATTGAAATAAATGAAGGGCAAGTAATAGTAATTTAAATTACCTCCCATAAACACTAAATCCGCAAACAATTCGCCTTATAATAGTAAATCTCAGTAAATGTTCACCTTCAGTCCATATAAGAAAGTACAAACAACTGTAGAGCTTAAGAAGTCATAATTTAAATTATGATATATAATATTTTATATGTCTTTTTTAAAGAAATTATTCATAAAATCAGCGAAAGAAAAAGAAGATCAGTAGGTGCATCATAATATCAATCAGATTTATAATACTTAACCATTCCAAAAGAAATCAAATCCAATCTATAATTACAATGGCATATATCGAATTGAATAATTTGAAATCATTCTTGAGTAATAAATAATAGACCTTGAACAACTGAAGCAATTGACTTGGAGAGGAGCTCCATAAGGTAATTTATGATACAACATAAGTTTACAGAGCAAAAGCCTGGAAACTCATATTGAAATATATTCCACCTAATCATATGAGTTAAACTAGTGTTATTCAGAAAAAGAGACAAGACTACCTGCAGTACATAAAAAATTATTATGAACAAATTCATGAGAGAGATGATGGCGAAGAGAAGATAATTAAAATTATATCAAATGATGTATTGCGAACCTAGCCAGATTATCAACTGTTTAGAAACCCTAAAATCTAGGATCTATTTAAAAGATTACTTTTTATTTGGAGTCAACGACATCCAATGAGCGGGTACCTTATTTCTTAAAGTAGTTATGTCTAAGGAATAAATGACATTGCAGCTCCATTGATAGCTGTGCTACTTAATGAATATGTCAGAGTAGATTTTAATAAATTTGATGTACCTTCTGATTTTCATAAACTTCCCGATGACATACTACTAGATATAGAAGCTGATATTTATTGGTGTCTTTGCAAAATCATTGAAAACATTCAAGATTATTTCATCCACAATTAGCCTGGCGTGTCTTTAGCATATGATAAAATAAGAAACATACTGAATACTGTAACTTATATAGATTATGTAGATTGATCCAACTATTTTAGATTACTTTCATTAACAGCAAATCGATTTTAATCATTTTGCTTTCAGATGGGTTATTTGTCTGCTAATTCGAGAATTTCCTCTCTACTTGGCTATCAGAATAATGGATACTTACCTATCCGAAGGAGATAACATGGCAAATCTTCATATATACACTGTTTCCAATTTGATCCTTAAATGTGGACCTGAAGTATCAAATGCATAATGATTTAGATCAAAAATAAAAACATGGGTGACGCTGTCATCTTTCTACAAAACCTTCCTACTAAAGATTGGACAGAATTAGATATTGAAATGCTTTTGCAAGAAGCCTATGTTTTTAAGGAGTATATGACGAACAAACAAGGTTTGAATTAATCTTTGACTTCCACTTAATCAAATCGAAATTCCATTAAATGAAGATAAATTCTCTTTATTAATTTTAATTAACGAAAAATAAATCTATGCAACCAATGTATTGCCAATCTCCCAAATAATCTATTAAGAAAGATTCTTGTTTGCACCAATTCTAAAAATTACTCTCGGAATCTCTCAATCGCAAATAAGCTCAACAAAATAAAGAAAATAATAGAAGTAGTTTTTAAATGAAGAGCTACAGCAAATTACTCTCTCCTCCTCATCACCCTATTACCACTAATAATTAACTTAACTAAGACCTCAAAAAAACCCTTAATAGAGTCAAATTTATGTTAGATAAAGTCTCCTCAGAAAATCTGGCCTTAAAAGCAGAAAAAAGAGAATTAATATAACTACTCTAAGAGAAAAACTAATTGATAGAAAAGTTAGAATAAAATAAATCAATTATTATTCAACATTGCTGAATTATGCAATTACATTTGTACTATGAATATATATAAATTAATATATAATATGAATAAATCAAAAACTAAATCGCCTCCTCCTGGGATATAGTAATAAAGCTTATCTGCAGAACCTAAAGAAACCAAGAAACAGAGGACAACTTTAGATTATACATTTAAAGAAATTAAGAAACTTGAAGGTATATATATATTGTAACTACTATCCAAGAATTAAAAAATAAAGAAGTTAAACCCAGAGAAGGAGAGCAATGGATATTTAAGGAATAGAAGAAATAAGAAAATTTGGAAGTAAAAAATGACACTCCAAAAGAATAAGTGCTTAAATAATAATAATCATTACCTGAAGAAACAGAGCCTGTCTAACCATAATAATAATAGCCTTAAAAATAATAGGACAACAAAAAAGGCAATGCCCCACAGCCGCCTCCTTCTCAATTGATACCATAAACAAATGTTGCAACATAATTAATCACATTATAAAATATACCATTAAATGGAAAGATAGTTGGTGGCAAATTACAAGAAAATAAAAATCAAAGTCAGCAATCTAAGTTCAAACCGGAATTGTGTTGTTAATCATTAATTTTATGTCAAAATAAATTAACAAGCATCAGTGGGTTTTATCAGATTATGCAAACTGTCATGCCTAATGTCGAATTGCTTAGATGGATAGATTTATCATATAATCAATTGACCACTCTAGATTATAATTTTAAGGAATTGCCTCATTTGCAATCATTATATCTAAACTTTAATTAGATAAAGGACATTAATGAATTAAAATAAGTATTTACATATTCATATAAACTAAGTTGTCACATTTATAAGAGTTCAGATCTCTAAAAATCTATGGAAATCCAATTGAATAGATCATCAATTTTAGATTATACATAATTGACGTGCTTCCATAATTGAAAAGGATAGATTCTGTCCTCATCAGCAAAAAAGTATTAAATTAGAATATTTCATTTTAGGAAAGAGACAATTCATCCATGATTGTAAAGGTATTTGATTTTAAACCTTAAATGAAAGCTTAAGCGGATAAAGAGAAATTGCTATTACAATAAACCTAAATTACACAATAAAAATCGAAGTCTTAACCAAAAAAGAAAAAGTGATTTAATATATTCTAATAAATTGATATTTATATAAAAGGGAAAAAAGTAATCAATAATTTTTATTAAGATTTTTTCTTTTTATTTGCTGTTCCATTTTTAAATTATCCTACTTAACTACTTTAATCTAAATAGATATAATAATATTTTACTCTTGATTTAATATCCTATAGATCTTAGTCTGTATATTCAGAATCATTGATAACCTATTATAGTCTTTCATTTTCTTCAATCAATAATTGAATTTTCTCATACAAATCAGCATATAAATTATCCGCCATTTTCTGTTCATAAACCTATTCAACTTAATTATAAGTTAATTTTAAATGTTCTTCATCCCTTTTTAATTGTTATTATTGCTTATTCAGATTGTCAATTTCATTCTTCAACCTTGCAATATCAGAAATCATTTATAAATGAGAATTTGAAGATAATTATTGATTCAATCTATCATTTTCAGTTATTAGATTCTAAACCTTATTTTCTAATTCATTCACTAAATCTTTAATTTAAGAATCATCATTTTAATCTAATTTATTTTGTAATTCATCACATTTAAATTGGTATTACTATTATTCTGATTTGATATTCTAAAGTTATTGCGATGTTTGTTTACGATTTTACTAAATTTTTTCTAAATTATCCTTCATTCTTGAAACATCAGTTTATTCAATTAGAGATTAATTTTCTAATTACAATTTGTCGTTTAGCTATTACAATAAATTAATTTTTTATTCTAATTCTTAAATAAATTATGATGATTGCCCTCTTTGTACTTCACTTTCCCTTTATTAAATAGTCTATTACAATAGATTATTAGAATCTTGTAATTATTTTAACTCATTAATTAAATTTGGATTGTTGTAATTGATTGGCTTCAATTATGATTATGATCCTTTATTATTATTATAGTAAATGGGAGTATTTATCAGATTATAAGGTTGAGGGGATTGAACAACAGTTGGCTATTGGATTTGCTTTGGAGATTGAAAAATGATGGAGTTATCCCGATTTTAAGCAGGACTCATGCATACGAATTGTTTGGTGGGATTAACGAATTAAGATAATTGTGTCTCATTAATTGAATCGTTTTTTTTATCATTTTTACCTCCAACTTTAAATTAGATTGAGTAATCATGTGATTAGTTAGGATTTAAATTGGATTTAGAATTACTGTATTATAATGACTATAGAATAAGTAAATAATTTACAGGAGGTTTTTCTTGATGACTCGAATTAGATGCTCTTTTCAGATATTAATTGTAATATGGATTGGTTGCAATGGAAGTGGTTTTATTGATAGTATCAATGTCAGTGCTTGCTTTGTGATGAAACTTATTAGGTGGCATTTATGTATTTTAGGTATTTTCAATGCTTGAAAAAGGTGATCTTGATTGATATTGATTGCATTTTAAAGATTACTATGGTGGTTCTAATTTTGTAAGGATTAAATTTACATGAGGGATTCCTTCTTCCAACTTAATATTGTTACATGCTAACAGCCAAAATTTTAATTATTATTATTTATGAAATTAAGAAAATTAGGATTATCAATACTATTATGTAGTGCTGGGTCATACAGTCTTTATTGTAATGAGAAGACTAAAGCATATATTTGGGGAAACGGAGTATATTAGGCACTTCCTGGACAAGGCTTAAGCTTTAATAATTTCACTCCAAAACAATTGATAGATTTTGAAGATAAGAATTTATAGAAGTTATTTCTTTCTGAATAATTTGAAGGTGGTATAACAGGAAACGGAGATGGATATATATGGAGTGCTCACAAGTTAAGTAGTTCAGAAGATAAAAATATAATAGATGGAAAAAGACAAAATATTATTAAAATAAATGTACCTAAGGGTAAGATTTAATAAATCAAATATACCAAATAATNTTGTAATTCATCACATTTAAATTGGTATTACTATTATTCTGATTTGATATTCTAAAGTTATTGCGATGTTTGTTTACGATTTTACTAAATTTTTTCTAAATTATCCTTCATTCTTGAAACATCAGTTTATTCAATTAGAGATTAATTTTCTAATTACAATTTGTCGTTTAGCTATTACAATAAATTAATTTTTTATTCTAATTCTTAAATAAATTATGATGATTGCCCTCTTTGTACTTCACTTTCCCTTTATTAAATAGTCTATTACAATAGATTATTAGAATCTTGTAATTATTTTAACTCATTAATTAAATTTGGATTGTTGTAATTGATTGGCTTCAATTATGATTATGATCCTTTATTATTATTATAGTAAATGGGAGTATTTATCAGATTATAAGGTTGAGGGGATTGAACAACAGTTGGCTATTGGATTTGCTTTGGAGATTGAAAAATGATGGAGTTATCCCGATTTTAAGCAGGACTCATGCATACGAATTGTTTGGTGGGATTAACGAATTAAGATAATTGTGTCTCATTAATTGAATCGTTTTTTTTATCATTTTTACCTCCAACTTTAAATTAGATTGAGTAATCATGTGATTAGTTAGGATTTAAATTGGATTTAGAATTACTGTATTATAATGACTATAGAATAAGTAAATAATTTACAGGAGGTTTTTCTTGATGACTCGAATTAGATGCTCTTTTCAGATATTAATTGTAATATGGATTGGTTGCAATGGAAGTGGTTTTATTGATAGTATCAATGTCAGTGCTTGCTTTGTGATGAAACTTATTAGGTGGCATTTATGTATTTTAGGTATTTTCAATGCTTGAAAAAGGTGATCTTGATTGATATTGATTGCATTTTAAAGATTACTATGGTGGTTCTAATTTTGTAAGGATTAAATTTACATGAGGGATTCCTTCTTCCAACTTAATATTGTTACATGCTAACAGCCAAAATTTTAATTATTATTATTTATGAAATTAAGAAAATTAGGATTATCAATACTATTATGTAGTGCTGGGTCATACAGTCTTTATTGTAATGAGAAGACTAAAGCATATATTTGGGGAAACGGAGTATATTAGGCACTTCCTGGACAAGGCTTAAGCTTTAATAATTTCACTCCAAAACAATTGATAGATTTTGAAGATAAGAATTTATAGAAGTTATTTCTTTCTGAATAATTTGAAGGTGGTATAACAGGAAACGGAGATGGATATATATGGAGTGCTCACAAGTTAAGTAGTTCAGAAGATAAAAATATAATAGATGGAAAAAGACAAAATATTATTAAAATAAATGTACCTAAGGGTAAGATTTAATAAATCAAATATACCAAATAATTTGTATGGATATTCACCAATAATGGAGAGGTCTTTTAATATTAAGTAAAGGATGGGTAATTTGTCAATACTCCAAAAAAAATCAATAGTTTATTAAACATCAAACAAATAGAATGCGGAGAAGATCATTTTGTGGCACTGACTAATGATGGTTCCATTTTAACTATGGGTGATGATACTTATGGTTAATGTGGATTAGGATCCAATAATAGAAGCACAGCTCCACCATTTTATGAATCAAGAATTAGGAATCCAACAAAAATAGAAAATTTACCAAAAATAAATAAAATTATATGTGGATCCAATCACACACTATGTATAAGTACAGAAGGATCAGTTTATGGATGGGGATCTAATTCATAAATGCAATTATCTCATTCAGAAGAATTCTCAAGAGTTGGAGAACCTTTGATTGCTGTTTATAATCCACTAAGAATTTCTGCCTTAATGGACAGCAATAATTAGGTTTTAGATTTGGCTGCTGGAAATGAATTTAGTGTATTTGTTACAAAGAACAAATAAAACTCAGAAACTGAAGTATTTGCTTGTGGTCATAATATCAGAGGACAATTAGGTTGTGGGTTTGTTCGACATATAAGTGATATCGTTAAACTTGAAGGACTATCGAATTTTAAGATTAATATCAATGGTAAATAGGAAAATGTAGAAGTCAAATAAATCGAATGTGGATATAATCATTGTCTGGCATTAACAAATGTAGGTGCTATTTTAGAGTGGGGTGATAATGAATATGGATAATTAGGAAATAAAAAAAGGTATGAAATCTTCATTTATTGTAGATCATTCACAGACAAACCTATAGTAGTCTCATAATTTGTGTAAAATAGAGTAGCTTCCATATCTTGTGGCAGTAATAGTAGTGGAGTAATTGTTTAGTAATGATAGGAGTATATTAAATCAATTCATTAATGCTAAATAAATATTATTATAAAAGTGATATCATCAATAACTGAGTCATCATCAATTGTCCACATTCTATATGCAACCCTCATTAATTCTTCACTAGCTCCTTCAATATTATTTTGCTAATAGTATTTTCCAATAATATCAACAACAATCTGATTGTCTAAGAATTCCCATATTCCATCTGAGGCTATAATGATAAATTTATCATTAGATCCCAATTAGTATTCAACAATATCTGGAACACTACTAACTCCAATGGATTACGCTACCTAATCTCCTATACTTCTACTCATAGCTAAACCTGGATACTGGGTGCCATTGACCCAAACTCTCATTGGTCCAATTGGATTACCTAAAATATCTACATTATTTACCATTTTAATCATAGAATGTATCTATTTTACCTCCTGATGAAATTACTCTGTATTATTCTTTTTTAATAGTTAATTTATGATCAACTGTTAATTAATAAGGTTTAAATTTTGAACCATATCCTATAAATTTCCCAATGACTGTTCTACTATCGCCAACATTAAATGAATGAATTTTACCATTTTCTTACAATATTATACCATTCAATGTAGAACCACTAAAATTTGTATCAAAAGATTATTTGTTCACATTAACAGAGATGTTTTAGATGGATTTCTGAAGGGTTTCTTTTATTTAGTGAGATTATTATGATAATTTATCTCTTCGAATGCTATTTGGTAAATTAGCTTATATGAAATTGGACACAAATTGTCCATTTTGTCCATGTCCATCACAAACAAAAAATAAATGCAAATTTTCGACGAGATTAGTTTAACAATAAAATATGTCTTAGTTTACTTTGTTAGGGTTATTTGCTATTTAACCTTATCTGGTTTTATGAATGTATTTTAGATTTAATTGAATATTATCTTGAGATTCAAGACTACATAATGATGCTGTTGATCTATTTTTATTATAGATTTCCTCTGCTTTTAAAATGTTAATTTGACTATGAACTCTTCTCTCAGGAACTGAAGAATCTGGATTAACCTTTTTTGTTTAAGTGAGATATTTACTTACATAATTATGCCACAATTATTTTCGAGATCTGATTGGTATTCTATTTATTTCTTTGGATTTATTTAATTTCATGATAGAGTCCAAAAAGGAGTTGTATTTATTGTGTGTATTGTTTAATTATTATCTGCTTTATTATGAATAATTATTAACAACCAATCCTTTTGATATGAGTAATATATACTATTTTTAGTTATCTAATATTGTTTCTCACTCTAATCTCTCTATCCCTAACCAGGTCTATCATTTATAATTGATGTCGCTTTATTGTAGTTATCATCTGTTAATATGATGATGTAATACTTTTGTTGTCTCTACTATTGTACTAATAATTAGCTTCAGTTTTGAAAATTCTTGGGCTTTTTAATCGCTTAGATGCTGATTTAGTGTAATCAAAAATCCTTGAATTCATATTATTTATAATAAACAAATGGATGAAAGTGGAATAATAGGATAAATGATACTCGAAAGTAGTGGCAGAATAAAAAAAGTAATCCCTTTAATCAATATTTAGAGCAGCGGCACTTTGGACAACCCTAAATTAATCCCATTTATAACAACTATTGTTTCCTCGACAGCGAAGATTTTAGAAAAACAATCACTCAATAGAGTAACATGTAAATTCATCATATATCATAGTAAGTTATTAAGAATCAGATATCATAATTTACATCGATTAATCAGACATAGTTGTGTTAGAAAGAAAAAAGTGATGCAAATATATATTAAAATATATGTATATATACTTTAATTTTTGTATTCAATTATTCTTTAAGTATGAATATTCTAATTACTTAGAGTCAATATATATTGAAAATTTAGAATTTAATCTAATAAAAGATTATAATCACAATGATTATTTCTAAGTTCTGTTCTGAAGATGGTAATTGCAAATCCTGAATTTTTAATTTATGTTTTAAATTTACTAGTACTCTAATTATTATAGAATCAATCCTTACAAAAGGTGATTATCTCTTTAAATAATAGCAATTTGAACATTATTTGTATTGCTCAAACAAAAGAAATCAAAATATTTACCTAACAAGAATAGTGTAATCCACTCCTTCTTATACGCAGTGATGGAGCCTTATGAATTTTTTAATGATCTATAAGATAAGGAAGCATTCAAGAGAAGAGATTCCAATCTTATTTAGTATTTGTAATTATTATATAAGATTAAGTAAAACAACAGTAAATTAAGAATTCTGAAATTTCTAATAGCTATAAAAATTCCTCTGAGAAGATTTCTTAAAGATTAAATTTAAATTAAAATACCTAATCAATAAATTAAGTTATTGAATTTATTATATCTATATTAAATAAGAAGTATCAGCAATTCATGATTAAAGTGTATTACTAAGAACTTACTTTAGTTATGATTATTGTTATTCTCAACCCGAATATAATTTTTAAGGATTAAATATTAATTATTGATCATTAGACATAAATATATATATATATATATTATCCAAAATAGAGGTTTTGACTAAGAATAATAATGAACATAGAGTATGAATAAACAGCGAATTTTTTCTACCCTCCTGATCAATAAGGGAACAAATAAAAATTTATCCATTCTAGAAGATTACTGAAACCAAAGAGTGCTAATTCTAATCCATCTACATAATTGTAAGATATCTAATTTAATTATGGATTATAGAACAATTTCAAAACGAAGTTCTGACAATTTAGGTCTACATACTCCTCCTATATTGGAAGAGATAAAGAAGGGATCAGGAATATTAAGAGATTGCTAGATTAAAAAAAATAACAATTATCGGATTCTTAGTTCAAATATAAATGAACGATAAAGCTATCCTTAATAGATTAGTTTTGGAAATAAATTCATATTTATTGATGAATAGAAATTAAATAAGTTCACTGAAAGTCCTTAATCCAAGATAAATAAACTGCCAGAAATCTTCAATTACAGAAACTCATGTTAAGGATTCAAATAGAATTATAGAATCTAAAGTAGTCAAAGTAAAAGAGAGACTATAACAAATTTTAATGTTGAATGTCCTAAACAAATATATATACAACAATGTCTGCAACGATTAGAACTGAAACAAACAATTTAAAAATAAAACCAAAATAGATTACCTAATTAACCTATTTCCTTTTTATAAGCAAAATAATAAAAGAAGATGATAAGTCGAATATTTTCAGGCAAACGTGATTCATGATTTTAGTAAATATCTCATTCCATTGTTGATTTTTGTACTTTAAAGGAACTTGCTTTTTTCAACCCCATTTTTGGTGTTTAAGCATTTAATTTTGATATTGCATCTTCCAATTGAGATGTCTCATCATCAACACAATCATCCTCCTTCCCCATTTGATTAATTTATTATTAAAACGAATTTTTCAATGCAGTCTTTCGTAAATCTGATTAATTGCTTTTCTTGGCTACTGGTGAATCTATATACAATATAATAGTTTCGATACTTGCATCCGGATTGAGTTACTACTTCATAGATTAACTGAATTAACTAAATTTACTTTAATGAGGTTAGGGCTTCTAATCTAATCTAGTTACTGATCCATTATTGGACACATTAGAAAATGAGCCCATAGTGTCTATTCTCCCATTCAAAGCAGGTTGTCTCTATTGTAATTGCATCGATCCAACTTGACTCGAAGGTCTATCACAATTTAATAGTGTTTATTACCCTTATTACTTTCCTAATCCATAGACAAAGTCCTTCTCATATTCTCGAAGATTGTCTTATATATCGATCAAGTCTTGCTCCTTGAAGATCTCCTTGAAGTATGGATGTTTTAGGCAATCCTCAGATGAAACTCTTCCTTTAGGTTCTGGATATAACATCTTCTTTAGCAAATCTACTAATTATAAAGGACCCTATAATACTATTATTTAATTACTGTTTATATTTATTTTAGGTTGTAATTGATCTCACAATTCTTATTTGCTCTCAGGATGGCTTTGTAGTCAGTCCCTTGGAAGGGTTGTCTACCAGTCAAGAGAATGTAAAAGATTACTCCTGCACTAAACACATCGCATTTTTCATCATAGAAGGGATCTCCTTCTTTATATGCCAATATTTCAGGAGCAACGAATCCAGGTGTTCCGCATCTTTTAAATAGGATATCTTCATTAAGAAAACAAGCTAATCCAAAGTCTGCAATTACTACATCAGTATCATTATCTTTTTCTTTTAATAATAGGTTTTCTGGTTTCAAGTCTCGATGGATGCATTTTTTTGAATGTAGATGGCAGAGTGCTTTCATCAGATTATACATTAATTTTTGTAGATTAGGGGCAGATAAGGGCTACGATTTGACTCTAGATAGCAATTCGCCTCCTTTCAAAATATCCAAAATAAAATAAATGGAATTTTAAGTTTCATAAACTTCATGCAGTCTTACTAGATTTTCTTGATTCAATCTTCTCATTACTTTAATTTCGTTTTCCAATGATTCCCTACCTTTAAATTGTTCTAACATGAATTCTTTATTAAATGCTTTGACTGCGTAATTTATACCAGTAGATTTTTTTGTCGCCAAATAAACTTTAGCAAAACTTCCTTTGCCAATCATTTTCGTAACTCCAAATTCATCATGGAATGTAGATTATAAACATCTGCAATTTAGAAGATTCTTAAAAGCATTATAATCTTCAAATTTTAAATCAATATACTTTCCATTTCGTGACAACCTAATAATGCTACCATGTTAATCATGTTTAATTATATTCATCATAACAATAGTAGTTTATATCTAAAACATTGTTTCTTTTTTGATGTAATATAAATGCTCATTTCCAAGTTAGATTGTAATTGGTTTCAATTATTTCGACTTCCCACCAATCTTGTAGCAATCCTGCTCGAAAATTATATTATCATTCTAGAAATTGAGACAAGATTTACATCGTAAACTTCCTAATTCAGAATCTACCAAAGAGATGACTACTTTGCTGCAAGATCTGGATTATCAAAAAAAGAAGCGATTTCAGTATTCATAATAATATTTTATTAATTTATATTAATATATATATATAAATGGGTGCTGCTTGTGCAAATGCTAAAATGAATTAGACAGTTCCTGTAATAAAGATATCGAATGGAGAAGAGTAAACTGAAAAAATACAAGAAAACCAATAACAATAGTAAAAGAGTACATCTTCCAGAGAACAAAACAATACTAAACTAAGCACAATTTCAAAATAAGTTTCAAACATTTCATCAGATGGAGTGCCAGTAAGAAAGAACACAACATCACGAATGTCTATTTCAGGTGAGGACAGAGATAAGAAGCCAAAAGTTCAAGGGAAAAATTAAGGGCAAGAATAGTTGTTAAAACAAAGAGAATTTATACTTGAGAAATTTCTGAACGATATTTAATTGTTAGACAAGTAGTTAATGTCAGATGTCATCTAGATGTTGAGATTCTTCTTGTCTCATTTGGAATAATCTAATATTTATTGGACCAAGTAATCAATCAAATAATTTTAGAGTTTGGTTAATTAATAAAAATGATTACAGCATTGTTGTAGGATTCACCAACAACATAGGGGAATCAAGAAAAATCAGAATATTGTACACCAAGCAAATTGAATTTGTGGCTAATCTACTTGATAACTATCTGTTTTTCTAGCAGTTTGCAAGCTATAAGATACATGATTTCAGCTTTAGATTGAACAAAAAACACAATAATTTCTATGTATTTTCAGAATAAGAGTATTGCGATGTGTCTTTAGAGAATATTTAATTGTAACCACAAGATATCCATCCCCTATTAGAGTATCTCCTCAAAACTATATAATAAATGCATTAAAACTTCTATGTTCATTCAGGGTAATTCATATTTGTAATTAAGAATTAAGCCATCCAATGTTTACATGACTTATCATAAATAAAAAGTATTTAAATTAGACTTGAGTTTTTCAGCTTTCAGATTCTCTAGAAGACTAATAAAAAATAAAATTAAAGATTTTAGAGCCAATCTTGTCAATGACTTAGAAGATATAGCCATTCTTATCATTAACTCCTTCTACAAAGGCCCTGAAATTAGGCAACAATTAAAACAAAAGAATATAGATTTCGCCAATATTATTGAATCCCTATATTAGAAATAGAAGAATGTTCTTGAATGTTACATCAAAGATATTGTCCTTTTACTCTATAGAAATAGATAATATCTATATGATCTTAAAGCATCCGATTATGTTTAATTATTGAATTGTTAATCAAAGCCTGAGTTAAAAGATCTCATTCAAGATATTCCAAACACTAACAATAACAATCCTAACAACAATATCAAGAATGTACTTTTTGAATACTAAAACAATAAAGTAGTCTTTTATAATTTAACATAAACAAGAAATTAAAAGTCATACACTTAGTATGAATTAATTGATCAAAATGGACAATAGATTAATATCATCAATGGGAGTGCTTACATATAAGATAATAAATTATATTTCGCTTATGAAAATATGATTGGGATGATATCTATTAAGCTGAGTTCTGAGTAACTAGAAGATACTTTGGAAATGCTATAAATCTCACTAAGATAATATTTGGCTACTAAAGAGTAATAGAAAAAAGAGAGGATTGATTCTGCTTAGAAAAACTATTAATTGCAATTATAAATTAATTAACATAGTCCTACAACATATATTGAAGATTAATTCAAATTCAAAGACACTGCTTAAACTTAAAAATAACCAAACAAGAATTTTCATGATAGAATTTACTTTACTTCTCAAAATTTATAAGAAATATTTAGCATCATTGATATAGAATAAAGAAATTACATCACAACCTAATAATTCTATGATTTCCTATAATAGTAAACAGATTCAATCGACAATTCATTGCTTCAACAACTGTTATTTGACAAGATTTAAGAAATTGTTTTATTCTTTTCTGATAAAAACTTGACTTTCCATGAATTCATGCAAATATTTTCCTTTAGATCAAAATAACAATTGCCCATCTATAAGAAAATAATTAAGCCTTTGAAATAAGCATAGAATGTAAAATCATTCACTATTATTAATAATACTGTTCATTATTATGATGGTCAATATTTATATAATGATGAAAACCAAATTGAAGTTCAATATGATCTAAAATATCTTATCAATAATTAAAATCAACTGTTAATTATTGGAATACAGGATGGTTGTCTATTAATTAATACCTAAAATAGTTCTATATAGACAGATGTTAAAATCAGTTAAGATTTTGGATTTTCCAAGTTCAATGATGTATACTTCATTACCCAGTAAAATGAGCTTATATTTTATTCTTTAACACAAAAGAAAAGTGTAAAACTCGATATAAATGGGATAACATCTTCGTGCAACTTAATTTACCATAAATATTTTATTCTATATTTACAAAATTAGAATGTTTATAGAATATTTTTATCCTAAGATAAATATTGTATAACATCATTCAATGTATTTGAAATCTTACATGAACATGGAAGATTAGACTAGAAAATCAAATTAAAGCAAATAACTACTAAATAAAATTCAAGTGATGAATTGATTGGGGTGTACTCTATCAACAAAGTTCATTATCCCATTACAAATCAAACTCCATCATTATTCAGAATCTTATCTGTTTCAAAGGAACAATAGAATTTTATACTAATCTAAAGAATTGTACATGTGGAATTTGAATCATTTGATGAATGTTATCAAGTTTGTAAATATTTGGACCCTTATTTATTGGATTTCTTTTTGAGTATGGAATAATACGATGGAAAAGTGAGATTAAATTATATTATAGAGAATTGTGAGCTTATTTAAAGAGAAGATTGCAACTTTAAAGTAATGAAGAGATGCGTTAAGAAATTGAATGAACTAAGATCGCACGATATCTTTGTCTAGGATATGCATCCAAATAATGTCTTTATTACACCTAATTCAGTTATTTTTGCTTCTATTATATACAAAACTAATATTCCTAGTATTTACTAAGAAAAATCAGTACCATTTATGTCATCGTTAGAATACATGGAACCTAAATCGTTTTTGGCTTATACTTAAAATTTAACTTAAAATTAAATCTTTATTAATCCCAGCAAAGCTAATATTTACTGTTTAGGATTGATATTTTTAAGGATGCTTTCAAATTATCAGATTAAAAATACTAAAGAATAATAATTTTATTTAATGGAAATAAATTTGGCACTTTAATAATTTTAATTCCCTAATATAAAACCATTACTTGAAGAAATGCTAAAAGAGAATGAAGAATAAAGATATGATTCTTATTAATTAATATAATTTATTAGAAAATATTAAAAATTAAATTAAAAAGAATTGTTCTTTACATCACAACCATTACAATTATTAGAGACTTAATAACAGTAAACTTTATATGGATATTAAAACAATACAATTTATTAATATTAGCAAGTATTTAAAATATACACGAACATTTTATCTACTAATTTACAAGTATTATGCGTTTAATCAACTGAAGAAGGTTAATTAATTCTATTAGTCAAATAATTAAATTAAAGGGCATTTAAATATTTACTCCTCTATATATCTTTATCACAGAATCAATATGAATCGCACCAATAACACTCATGCTTGATCTTTGAAGAATTAGTTAATTTCTAAAAATTTGCAGAGGAGGAATAAGACGAAATTGAAAATAACCAATTATAAATTATATAATAGAATGGATTGCTTGTCTAATCACCTCACGTGGTAGCTAAAGAAGTGTAGGTCCCGATATTCGATTTACAAAATGTAAATGAATGTACATTTTTGATAAATGGAGATGAACTTTACTTTTTTGGATTTGGAATAACGAACGAAATAAGAAGAGTGGGATCACGAGATTGTTTTGTATATATGCCTAAAAGAAACTTATTCAAAAAGATTGGTTATAGAACAACCTACTATGAAGCTTAGGCACTAGATTTTGGTGAATATTGGTTGTTATTAGAAAAGACTTCTAATAATAATAAGATCAGAATTCAGTAAATTATTAAGGCTTCATTTTTATGCACTGAAAGAGTTATTAAATTAAAAAATAGCAATCAAGTGTTTTATTTTAAATATTTGTAAAATGTTATTGCCCTCTCTAATAACCTATGTTGGTATATCAACATTGAAGCATTTAAAGCATTTGAAATATAATGTGATTATATACCAAAATCATTAATCTTAATGCAAAACACTTAAAATAATACAATTTTAACATAAGATGGCGCATCTACATTATAATTTGATGGTAATGTGTTAAAAGTATATTGATTTATATATTGTATCAATGTTATTTGAATACTTGTTACATTGTAGCTCTTGAAATTGTAGATTCACTTTTAGAATCCATATCAATCATCTCAATTCCAGTTAAATTTACTAGTAGTTCTTCGTTGAGTAGACCATCAATTTAAGATGTAATAATTTAAGTATGCTTTAATTATTCATCATCAAAAAAATCATTAAGTTTTTATTTAGGAAATATTTATGTACTCATTAAAATTTCCATTGGTCCTAAATTTGGTAAATCAATCAGTCCATTTCTTACTCTTTAACTTCCAACACTGAACCTATTTTTTAAGTCAAATATTGATGAATTTTTATTATATCTCTTTGGGCCATCGTCTTTATTTTTTTAAAATGACTTAACATAATTTTTAATAATAAATCGTAAATTCGGTATCAACTCTCTACAAAATACTTAGTTGTTTTATAACTCTGTGAACATCCATTGACTCTATTAGCTTAGATATGCTTATTGCTAAGATTCTTTTTATTATCGTGCAGTAATCATAGATTTGTTAATTACTGATTGTCTGCTTGAATGTTTTTACTTCTGTGTTTACTTATTTTCTCTCAATTCATCAATCAACAATAATGTATGTTCTAGTATTTCTTTTGATTTTACCCTTAAGGATGCAAATTTAATTTAGGCATTTAATTATAACTTTTTTTATAGTCTTAAATAATTACAATATTAAATACCCCTCGAGAAATATATCAAATGATTCTTCATCAACATATTCTTATAATTATACTAGTAATAATGCATAAATGATAAACAATTTCTCTTATCTTAATTAAATTAGTTATATACTATCCTTATATAATACTTCTTTATAATTATCTTTAGATCGACTTTCTAAGTATTTTTCAACAACTGTATAAATCAGACATGCTTCATCAAAATAATGTTTCAAAAATGAGATAGTATGAAAATGAGTTGAAAAATCCCTGTCTGATAGATGCTATTCGACTTATAAGTAATCAAGGATTTCATTAGAAAGGTCTAACAATCCAGTTGGATATCTCTTAAATTTCATAGAATAACTCATTTTACTGTAATTTAGAAACGGGTATTTTAAATGATTTCTTTATCTATTTTAAAATGCTATATGATTGCAATCAATTTATCGAAGCTTTCACTATCGCTAGAATCTAACTATTCGCAAATTAACATAAATTAATAATAACATTATTATGTTAATTTTTCTCTTTCATTTAGTACACTCGTAATACATACAGGATGGAATAAGAATTATAGAAAAAGGAATGAAATTATCTCCTGATAACTATCTAGTTAACTAGAACTGTCCAGCAAGTTTAAACATCTTTTGTGATAAGCCATTTTCATCAATTTCAATTCAAGAATAAGAAACCTTAAATTTTGTTTAAATTCAAGTACGATGTTATATTTAAATAGGTTTAATAAGTGCTAAAATCGCTAGAGCCTGAATAAAATAAACATTAATATTATAATAAAATTATCAATCAATTATTATAAGAAATCGTTCTATATGATCAAAACGAAGAGTTTTTGTCATTTGCCTTTAAATTTAGTTAATTTTATCCAGAAAAAGATTTGTAGTTAATTTAGGAAAAGTTTTATATAGATTCATTTAATCGATCAGCCATTTTAATTGATAATAATAATAACAGTTTGTAAGAATAAAATACTACACTATTTATGAACTTTCAAGATTTATATACTCCTTCTAGCAATATCATTTTAAATCACAAATTATAATCAGCTAATGCTTTGTATCCTCCGGATAAATTTAATATAAGAACAGCAGATAAGAAAGGTTGCATCTATTTTACTAAACCAATTTATCTATCATAGTTTTATGTCTTGAGTTACAATGCTAATTCCAAAATTAGAATCAATTATGACGACAAGTTAATTAAGGTGATTTCAATTCCTTTTAAAAATTAATGGGTATTAGTTTTTGGTCCAAATGGCTATTAAATCAATAATATTACAATCCCTTAGCAGACTCACATTGATTCACTCGTAATTCAAGTTTAGAAATAACCATATACAAAATAATAAATTACTGTTTTGGTCATTCACCGGATTCTGGAAAGATATTATTAATTAAATTCAGAAGATGTATTAAATTCATTGAGTGAAGAGGAGGGTGAGGAGGAATGGCAATTAAATTAAGAAGAATGGGATTCATTTTATGATGAATTGTATTATTAGTTGATAAAAGAATTATTGGAATTTTTAGAAAAAATTTTGGCTAAAATTAATTAGTTAAAAATATCAAATTAATTTGAATCATTAACTTCAAGATAAATACTAGATATATTATAAGATGTATGTAAGTATTAGATTATAAAAAGATTAAAAATGAGATATCATAAAATGAGATCTTGATATTTTAAACTTTATTTTCAAATTTCATGGATGAGAGGTACTCTGAGAATGACATAGTCTTAATGTACGTAAAGTTAGTTGAAATAAGTGAAGAACTAAAAGATAATAATTTAGATTGAATTATAGTAACAAATTCATTTAAGTGAATCTTCGTATTTATGATCTCTTAACAATTTAAATTTATTTTTATAGGCCAAAAATATTGACCATTATTTAGAGAAAGGATTTTCATTTAAGTCTTTTAACGGTAGTTAAAATGTAGATTTTGACATCAATTTCTTCTTTTCATTATAATAATAACGATGTAATTTTGCTTCAGGTACCTTGATGAATTCCTCTTTTTGCAATGTAGATTCCTATTTTTCATTTTGATTCAATAATATATTAAGAGACTAGGAATGTTAAGATGTATTTTATGAAAACAATTTAACAGATCCTCTAACTTTTTTTGGCATTACAGGATTATAGTATCCCACTGCAGGTTAATTATTATCAGGGGTTTTTATTAATAAGTAATTTTTTTTAATTGGAGGAACATAATTAGATTATATAGATTATTTATGAGATGTTGACCAGGTTGAGTAATTGGTTTTAGACATTTATGGTTATTGGATATCTTTTAGGAGGGTTTTTAAGAAAATAAAATTATTGCTTTCTTATTAATGAGAAGAATGATTGCTGAATCTTAAATAAATGGGTCTTTTTTTGACTTTAGATGGTTATGACTTAGGAGTTATGGAGAAACGAAATTTGGATTTATTAAATTTAAATTATGTTTTGTAGGTGGTTTTGGATCTGATATCTTCTTGCTCATTATCCATGATTCCGGTGATGAAATCATATTAAGACTTGGTCTATAGAATTGATTAAAGTGATTATTTCATGAAAATTATTATGATTAATTCTCAATAAATAAAATATTAAATTAACATCACTTATAAATGAATTTCACTTTTATGATAGATAATTGTTTATCTTCTTGTTAAATAACTTATAATGGACTCACTATATTAGATTATGCCAAGAGTGCAATAGAATATTTTGTAAAAAAGAGAACAAAGAATCCAGAAAATAAGTATGATTAATACCATCTTTTTTCGTCAAAGTAATTTTTAGTTCCTTACATATTGTCTATAGTTCTTCAATCTCAACATGGACAAATGACGTATGCCATTTTTTACAAAAACTCAAAACCATTCAACCATAGTTCGAAACTAACTTCAATTTGGATGAGTGTTTCCACAATTTAAACAAATTTAGAACTTTAAATGGTTATTTATATATATAATTAAATACAGGCACTGACAATCTTTATGGAGGGAGAGATGTCTTGAAAATTGAATCAGCCATCATATTTGTTTTCACTAACAGAGAATACGTTGGACCTGCTTTCCATTAATTGATAAGGTGGGACTATAGACTTCTTGCATTTTTGTTACAACCTCCTGGAATCGAGGAAAACAATGCCATTTCTATTTCAACAAACTGGCATCACCTTGCTTCATCTGTAGGTTAAGGAGTGTGTTTCGAAATTCAAGATTATAACATTTTATTTTAAATCTTAGATGATCCAAAATTAACCCCACCTTAAATATCTCTTCAATTAAATCTTTTAGATTAATAAAATAAAAATGATGAAATTTTATCAATCTTTGAAAAAACAAAGATTGATTAATTATCAAGTCAGCCTTCTTATTTGGTGAGATCTCCTTAAAAACCAAATTAATCTTTTGCTTCTATCCGTTTAAAATGTTAACCAAATATGACAATATTCACAAAAGTATATTTACCTGAATAATTTCCGTTTTCAGATTTCAACGTACACAATTTAATTTATCAAATAGAATTATCCATCTTACCCTGAGTATTATGTTGATTTTAATGTATCCTTTAAAGCAAAATTGCCTCAATAATTGCCTTATTAAGAAATATTCATTGAAAATGCTTAGTTGTTGAAATTTATTCAGGGTATCTCTACGACAAAAGGCAAAATATTATAATTCCCAATATTTTGTTATGAAAGAAAAGAAGAACTAAAAGTTCAATATTTAGTTGGATTGTTTTTATTTTAACAGAATTCAATAACCATGGAATTACGATTGTATTATCTCTATAATTCAATATCTTAGTTACTTTCCTAATTTCTTAAATTATTATGAACTCCTCATGTAATGTGGTAATTCTACAGATGAAACAAGAAGATTTGCAGAATAAAAGTTTTTGCAATATCTTTCTACAATTCCAAATTATTATGCTCCATGCATCAGAAAGAATCAAAATGAATTAAACATATAAGTAAATCGATTTTAATTTGTTTTAGATTCAAAGATAATTGATATTTTTGATAGATGAACAAAATTAATAATTGTACATGCAGAAAGTGAAGACACATTAGGCCAAAATTCAAAAGATCAAAAAATAAGTGGATGATGAAAATTATAAGAATAGATAATTACATATCTCGAGAAAATGCCTATGTTGTGCAGCATTCAGTGAAAATTATTAAATCAGATTCCAAGATTAGATCAATTGTGAATTCAGATAAGTAATATAGTTCTAAAAGGATTACAACTTTTAAAGATTTATTCCGCAACAGGAAGTGCAATCCTGCTTGCCTTAAATGCCCATTATCTCGCCTACTCTACGAAATATATACTTGGATTCTGATGAAATGGAGATTAGATTAGAACCTCAATTTTGTGGAAATCCATGGAAATTACAAAGGAAAACTTATAGGGATGGTGTAGAAATAAAAGTTTATTATTAAAATTAACAATTAGAATGAGTAGGAAGATTTACAATTAGAAGATATGATGCTAACGAAAATGGATTCTGAAAAGAAATCATAAACTAAAAATAGACGAAAAGGATTTATGAGGTTAAAGGATATTCAAAATTGTAATCATAAATAAGTTCACATTGAATAATAAGAAATGGAAATAGAAGAAAATCAAACTGAATCATAATCATAGGGCAAATAAGGTTCAGTCAAATTCAATCCTCTTTTTTAAGTAATTATTTCTTACATATAGGCTAAATTTAAATTGATTGTCCTAACCAAATTGAATAATTCTGTATCCACAAACAATTGAAACACAAAAGTAAAAAAATTATTATGCTTGTCTTTTAGTAGCTTTTTGTAATAAAAGCATAGTTTTTTTAACTTAAAATTTGCTTTAATTTTTTTTTTTGATAATTTAAATTATTGATGTTTACAAATACTCTCGGAGCATAAAATGGATTGCCATAACAATAATAATAAGGTTTGGCAGGACAGAGTGCTTTAGTTTTCGGTAATTCTGGTGTTTCCAACAATATTTTTGGGCAAACACAACAAATGACTACACCAATAGGATAAGCCTAAAATTAAGGAGTTTTTGGATAATAACCAAATTAACTCAATTAACCTCTGTTATATGGAGGATAACCATAATAACCATCAAATTTATTATAATAACCTCAAGGATAGTAAATGGGCACTTTAGGCTAATAGACCGCATAATTGGGTTAAGTATAATAAACAGGATTTTTAGGATAGTAATCAACATTACAAGGAGGATAGATGGGATAAATGTAATAGCAACAGTAACTTTAGTCATAATAGCCATAATAACAATAATAATAATAATAACAATAGAATAAACATTACACCATTTAACAAATTAAAAATGAGACTTAAAAACATATTGATAACCTTACAAAAACCATCATTAATAAAGAGAAAATTGAGAAAAATTAAAAAAATTTATAGTTAATTGAAAAAAATTCTCTTAGGAATATTTAGTAATAATAGCAATAATAACCTCAGGTAAATCCATCAATTGGATATGGAATACCACAATAATAAATATAAAGACCAATCCAAAAGGTTGATCCTCGAAATCATACAGCTAAAGTTGAAAAATATTATGGTGAATGGAATAAGGCAATCTCAAGGATTGCCCAAAAATAAGGAGAAACTATCAATCAATTGAACGAGTTAAATATTCTTCTATCCCAATAAGACACATTTTACGGTACAGTAATATTCTCATTAAATTAGATATAGATGAAGAGTCATTGATAGATTCAATAAAATAATTGGGAAAAGAACTTAATTCTTTGGAACACAAGATTGTAGATGTTGTAAAATTGTAGGAGAAAATATTAGGCCTAGAAAAGGAGGAATCTGAATGGGATTAAATTGTTAGTAATTTAAGTGAATGTCTCACTCTTTTAGAAATATAAACTGTAATATAGTGTTCATTAAATTATCTAGAAAGAAGTTGAAGATCAATTACACCAAGCAGAAACTCATCCAAAAGTCTTAAACAAATGAATTGAATTGTACTCATAAATATTTCAAATAATCGATTAAATTAATTATTATTTATGAATACAATTGTTCTTAAATTATTTCGCTTGGCAAAGATGGGATAGAAGGAAGAATTCTTATCTTTAGTGCAAAATAAAGGGATTATGAATAAATTATAATATTTAAATGGAAAGGAATTATCTATGCTAATATATGGCTATTAAAAATTGAATTTGATGAGTCAAGAAACTCAGCAAGAATTTGAATAGTTATACTTAGATAGCATTAAAAAGCTTAATGTTCATGATCATGTGATGTGTGGATGGTCTCTAAAGAATACTTAGAACAAAGCAGTATAGAACGCATTAATTTAATCATTCCATTAAAATTGGGAAAAGATTAAGCATATGCAATAATCAAAGGCCAACATAGGTTTAATTGCTTATTTATCTGCGAATGAAAAAAACCCAGAAGATCCCATATGGAAATAAATAGAAGATGTTTTTTATGAAACAATGGAATTTTAGGATTAAAAAAACTTCATGATTATCCTCTATGCATTCTCTAAAGTATAACCAAAAAGTGATTCTATTTGGATTTCACTTGAGAAATATATTTGGGGTCAAGGATTTGACTAGTTCTCTAGAAGAAACTAAGTTCTTATGGTTTATTCATTTGCTAAAGTTGGAAAGGGTTCGATGTAATTTTGGGAAGTGGCAACAAAATAAATCCAAAACCTTAAATTTAAATATTCAGACGATATTTCATTTTGTATTTGGGCCTTCGCTAAAATGAACATTAATAATTAATAGTTTTGGGAGAAGATGATCAATAAGTAGCTTTAGATTTGGGATAAAGTAACTTTAGCAGATATTGAAAATACAACATGGGCCTTAGAAAAGGTTTAATAAACTAATTCAGATATTTGGAATTAAATTTTATAAAAATAAATTTCAGAACATCAATCTATTTCTTTGAAGTATAATGAATTTGATGAAGTTCTAACAATTGGTAAGAGATTACACAATTTGAAAATGACTGAAAGTCCATTATTTTTATCTCTATAAAATAAAATTACATAGATGTTGGCTGACAATAAAGTCAACTTTAGTTCTTTGCATAGACTCCATTTTTTGGCAGTTTTTATTGAAAAAGATAATACCATATATAATGAATAATTAATCTAATAATTGATTAATAGTCTAAGTCAAAATTAGTCTTATAATTCCAATTTAAATTTGTTAAATAGTTTAACTTTGCTTTTGCAGGATTAAACCTTAGCTAAATTTAATTTAAATAATAAATTCAAAGATGTCATCAATTAGTGTTTTACCAATATGTAATTCCTTGACATTAAATCGGCTATTGATTAAGAAAAATATTTTTGGATTGGATCCTATTTGCTTTAATATTAAGAAAATGAGATTTTGTCATTATTGACATCTGAGTAAATATATGAAAAAGTAGAGAATAATATTTCTCATTTATGCAGTTTGATTAAGATTTTATCTAAACATAAGAATGCTGCACCCTTTTTTAATCGATTAAGAAAGTATGAAAATCCAAAACCTGACGTTTTTATAAGTTTATTTTATAATATGATCCATAAATATGGATACTTGATACCTTAAGAAAAGTATAAGAAACTGAGAAACATGTTGAAATCAATTAGTCAAACAAAAGATAAAATGGAAATTTAGAACAAATTTATAGATTTTATTTTAATTTAGAGTAATAATATCATCGAAGAAATCAATGCTTTATTATAAATATAGATACAAGATTATTTAAAATAATATCATAATGACATTGAAGTAAATATTCAATCAGATTATAAATTAGGTCGATTTGTAGAAAATATTATAAGAACAAGTGAGTAAACAACGATTAGAATTCTAATAGTAGATTGATTTAAAAAATCATTAATTTATAGACATAGTAAATTTCGACATCCAAGGTTAAATCGAGGAAGATACATAATAATGATAGATTATTCTTTATATATGTTTTTAATCATTAAATAATTGAGTTAAATAATTTAGTATATTTGAGAATAGTGTAAATTACTGTTCGTAACAAAAGTATTTATTAAATACTTAATTTCTATATAATTACAAGATTTGATTTTATTTTTTTTAATTCTTTAATGAATCTAACTGACTTAAGGTATTAAACTTTTTTTAAAGTATCATATTTGAATTTAAATAAAATGCAACATTAAATATATCCTAGATGCGAAAGAATTTTTTATTATATATGTAATTTACTCAGATTTAAAAATAGAATAATTCTATTTTATATAAAAAATTCATAAATGAAATTTATCTATTGGAAAACTAATTAATTAAATTTAACCTTTTGATAATTTCAACTCTATCCAATTTGTTTAACAATTTAATAACTTTGAATAATAATATGAATGAAAAATATATGATATAAACTCAACTCAAATCAAATCCTGATCCAGATTCCTTTAATGATTTCAATAGTTTTTCTCTAACCATTTCTTTTGATTTATATTCAGGCAAATCAATTCGATTAAAACTAAAAAATTAACAAAATTATGATACCATGCGTGGGCTTTAATAAAATGTTCCGAATTGAAGTCTTTGGATATTGAAAACTTTTTTGGTCCATTTGGTCCTCTTAAATTTTTAAATCCTCCGAATGGAACTAAAGGACTTCCAGTTGAGAACATTAAGAAATCAGATTTCTCAGAATCGCTTAAAGTCTTTAATACTTCCCAAAACCACAAAACAGTCTAATTGTTTTTTTCATAATTCACATATTCTGTATTCGCTTGAAGGTCATCAACTAAATTATATTTTATAAATTCTTACCGTCAACTGATGGCACTCCAATAATTAATTTTTGCAAATCTCTCCAATCCATATAAGAAAAATATTCTTTAGGTAAAATATCAAAGAATCCTTCTCTTAACACTAGAATCTACCCTTTAATCTCTTCAATCATCAGTTTTTTACTTATAACTTCACAGATAAGTCTTTTATGTTTCACAGTAACATTAGATTATAATTATAAGAATACATCTTATAATTTAATTTATTTAAGTGCTTCATCACTTAGTTATTTTCTTTTATTCTTTCTTATTAATCTTTTCTTTTCTCTATTTTCCATATCTTCAGCTGTTATATCTTCCGATTATTTCTTTTATTTTGGTTCTTCTTTTTCTTGCTGCTTTTATTTAAAATATTGCATCAGATCTTATTTAAAAGGAACTCCTTAGTGCTATTTCTCTTATTATAATTGTTCTTCTTATTATTATTACTATTACTACTATTATTACTATTATTATTACTATTATTACTATTATTATTACTATTATTGTTATTATTAATCTTATTATTTCTGTTATTCAGTTGGTTAATCTTATTTAGTTTCGATTGGATTCTTTTCTAAATATTCTTATAGAAGATCAGCAAAGATGTATTTTTTGTTTTATTCAATTAATTATGCATATTCTTCAGGAATCCAAAACTCAAATAAATCCTTATATTAAACTTGTGTCTCATCATTCATAAATTTAATAAATGTGTCATAATATCCTTCATTGTAATGTTCTAAATCATCAAAACTTGGTTTTTTTTGAAGTATCATCTTAAATATAGTTGGAATGAAATAAACAGGTAGTAATAATCCATCATAAATACTTTTTGCTACTATTCTACCCAAAAGTCTATAATGACTCATATCTTCAGCAGACTTTTTATTAGAATTTATTTTATAAAACCTTTTTGTGGTTAGTTCAAACTTATCTGTTTATAATATATCTTTAACAAGATTGGTCATCCATTCCTTCCTGATTCCTCCTTCATCTTATCCTCTTTCCCCTTGATATCTAATTTTAATTTCACATTTTCTAAATTTATTTTTTTCAACTTACAATACCTTTTCTAATGATTATTACAATCTTGTTTCTCTTACAACATTAAATTCAATGGTTTCACCTTATCTTCCTCTTGATCTTGAATTGGGTTTGTCATTAATTTTTAAAGTTTCCAAATCCATTTCAAAGAAATGCTTCTTATTCTCAAAAGAAACAATTTAGCTCATCTTAAAAAATACAAAGCCCAATGGATCTGCTTCCTTAAATAATTTTATAGGATTCAATGAATGACTCTATTTTAGATCATAAGTTATTTGTAATAACCTCTGATTAATCAAATAATTGATAATCCTCTTGCCATTAATGCATAAATAAGTGAATAGTTCGTCAATTTTCATCTACATTTCATTCTCGTTTCTTACTGATGAAAAAGATCGCTTTAAATGCATTGTTTATGTTTATAATAAACCAAATTAAAGTGAATTAGTTGCTGAACCACTTAAATTTCTCTCAAAAAAGTTTGTTTCTGCATTAGTTTTCTCGGAATGCTCTTAGGAATTTAACTCTTCATGAACATTCTGATATAGCCTTAAGAAACATTCCAAAAGAGGATAGAGCTTCTTTTATAGTAATTCTAATGATCTCGACCCTTTGTAATTAAAAATCAATAGTAATGTTTCCACAACATTCAGCCATAAATGATGGGTTTATCTAGTTTATAGAACATTAATAAATCTAGCTCTGATGTCCTTTTTTGCTTAGGTGTCAAAATCGCTTGAAGAGTCTACGCTTTTGCCCTGCTGAGTTAATTTATACTTCTTTTTATCCATTTAAATTTATTATCTAGTTTGTGTAGAACTTGGTTTATTAACTTATTTATTTTATTAATCAGTCAAAGTTAGATTGAGATTAAGGAATCCTGTTATTGCAACAAAGCACCTTTGGATGATACTTGGATCTGGAATTTTCTAGTTCAACTCTTTGATAATATCATTTTCTTAAGTATTTAAAAATTATGCTTATTCAGGATCATAATCCTAAATTTTTTCTCTTTGTTTTGTAATTTCTCTTAATTATTTTCTTTTTTTGTCTAATTCAAAGTTGAAAATTTTGGATTGTTAAATGATATATTTGGTTAATTCATTTATGGCATGTTCAATTTTTAATTTATCATTTGCATAAGAGTTTAGAATATTAATGATTTCATTGGAATTTCCTTCTCTCAAGAGTGGATTATTTAAATTTTTGCATAGAGAGGAAATGATATCAATCTCAACATGAGAAATTTTGGCACTAACTTTTCTTTCTCTTTTTGGGATTTATTAATTTAATTCATTTTGGTCTATTTCCTCATTTTTGGATTATTATTATTATTATTATTATTATTATTATTATTATTATTATTATTATTATTATTATTATTATTATTATTATTATTATTATTATTATTATTATTATTATTATTATTATTATTATTATTATTATTATTATTATTATTATTATTATTATTATTATTATTATTATTATTATTATTATTATTATTATTATTATTATTATTATTATTATTATTATTATTATTATTATTATTATTATTATTATTATTATTATTATTATTATTATTATTATTATTATTATTATTATTATTATTATTATTATTATTATTATTATTATTATTATTATTATTATTATTATTATTATTATTATTATTATTATTATTATTATTATTATTATTATTATTATTATTATTATTATTATTATTATTATTATTATTATTATTATTATTATTATTATTATTATTATTATTATTATTATTATTATTATTATTATTATTATTATTATTATTATTATTATTATTATTATTATTATTATTATTATTATTATTATTATTATTATTATTATTATTATTATTATTATTATTATTATTATTATTATTATTATTATTATTATTATTATTATTATTATTATTATTATTATTATTATTATTATTATTATTATTATTATTATTATTATTATTATTATTATTATTATTATTATTATTATTATTATTATTATTATTATTATTATTATTATTATTATTATTATTGTTATTATTATTATTATTATTATTGTTATTATTATTATTATTATTATTGTTATTGCTGTTTTTCATCAGCTATCTTTAATTAGTTCATTTATTATCCCTATTATGGAGGTTATCGAAGTAATTAAAACTGTTGTAATTACTAATGCTGTTGTAAGATTGACATCGAAGATATAGGAAATGGAGGGATAATTTATCTTGGTTAAGGAGCCTAAGGGGGTTACATTTAAATGATTTATGCATTTGATGCTTATCTGATTTGTGATTACTACTCAATTTACCTAAATTAAAGTGATTTAAATGTAAAGGATGTCTAGTCCCAAGTATCTTAAGATTCTTGATTTTTATCCCCATATTACTTGAAGATTAAATCATGGAATTATGTATCCTCATTTCTGTTTAGTTAGGAGAATAAATCAAAAATTTTGCTTTCATCTATTCCACCATTATAAATAGCTGCTTATCTCCTCATAATTTTATAAAGATTCTCATCATCAGCCTTTTTCCCTTTTTCCTTTTCTTCTGTTGTGATCATTAGAGATCCTCGTATAATCTAAATTAAGTAAGACAGATGCAAGTTGGTTTGATTAGCTAATAGAGGAGTCAACAGGATATCTAGAGATAATAAATAATTTAAATACTTTTCTCGATTGGTATGTGGGATTCAGCATTATGAAATAGTGTCATAAATGAAATATTTTTCTCGCAATATATATTAATTTGGTTAATCAAAAAGACCAATGGATTTTCAAGATCATCATCCTAAGATTATTCATCTATGTTTTCCTCTTCTATTATAAATTGTTCTTTAATTTATTATCCTTTAGCTAAATTAGCCTTTTCTCTCTTATTAAGAATTGGACTGATTGATAATTATTCAGAAAGTAGATCCCTTAAGTTATTGGATGGAATTTTCTAACTCACTAAATACAAAATTTTAAGTGTAAGCTCTAAGTTGTTCTTCTATTCTTAATATAAAATGAGTAATTGGATAAGTAGTTTGAATCCCAATCGAGAACACTTACTAATCTAACGTAAGAGATTAAAAGGAAATTATATAAAACTATTTTAATCCATCAGTAGAGACATCAACATCTCTAATAATATATTGTCAGTAATTTGAAGCTGCTACTCATTTGGGAGAATCAAAACTCTCTTTGGGATATCTATTAATTTTCCTTTTAAGTTGATGTTTTCTTCAGGATATAGTATACCTTATAATTTGGCTTTTAGCTATCCTTAATCTTGTAAATCATTCGGCATTCCATTCAAAACTACTCTACTTTGTAAAACATTGCAAGAGATTTAGGTTAAAATTCTGTATTATTATAAAGATGACTCATTGACATTGACTGATAAGGAGTTTGCTTAGTAATCTTGCTAAAGTTGATTTGGTGCTTGACCAAATTTGGAATAAAAGCATGGAATTCCAGAATGGATTTGCAAATAACTTAATGATCCATTTAAATAATAGGATAAATATTGTTGTAATTCTTCAGATTATTTAATATGATAGATTGTTTATGAGAGAAGCAATCTAGTTATAGCGTGAATATACTCAACAGTATGCTTTAATTGAGTTTCATAAGCTTTAGAGATTAATTATTTTTTATTCTCAAAATATTCATTGGAACTGAAATAAAGACCAACAACAGAAGTGATCCAAGTTTTGTAATCACGTTATTAATAGACTATATTTTGGGTTGTAATTTAAAAATTAGGTAATGGGAAATTGTAGAATTTTTGATCTAGACTACAAAAGAGGATGTTCAAGTCTTTTTATGGAAAGATATTCTGTTGATTTTCTTTGTGATGTTTCTCTTCCTCTCTATTTACACTGCATTTGGTCATAAAATCACTATCGTAGGAATAATAGTCACCCCAAGAGTTAATATTTGAGTAATTAGCTTTATATTTGATTTGAGCGTTCTCTATTTATAAAATATCCTAATCTGAATCAGAATCACTCAAGTCTTCATCTTACTGTTTCTGATTATTTTGTCTCTGATTATTGAAATTCTTTCTAGATTGATATAAAGGCCAAACAATTTCTTATTGATGTTCATCCTTCAGTGTTTGTTAGACTAAAGGATGAGATACAAAATGCTAAGCTGAACCTGGAAGACCTTTAAAACTAGGGTATAATTGATAAGAAATCAATTAATTCCTTAGACAATGGATATAATGAAATTAGAAGGAATTTTCAGCAATATTTTGTTGTAATCTAAATATGTCTCCATATCTTCCTTATTTGATATGTTCAAAATAGACCTGAGATTATAAGAATGGTTCCAATACTTTGGCAATAGTCTATTGATATAATTTGACAAATTGTTTATTTTCACATTCTCTAACACTATTTAATGTACTGATAATTTTAGGGACAATATTCAATTGTGATCGTTAATCAGTCAAAATTAATAAACAATTTTGAAGGGTTAATGTTTATGTGAAAAGTACGAGCAATTACAAAATATGATAATATTTCTTTAAAATATTATTGTGATCAATTTTCAATTCATTCAATAATAATTAGAGTACCTCTTAGCCCAAAGTTACGCCATAGCCAACCGAGAGCAGATTGATATCACTTAAGTAATTATTCATAAAACTGGACAGTTTATCAATTCCTACCCAGGTCATATATTTAATTATGAATTCTAGGAAGGTAACTTATCTGTCTTCATTATTAATTTGAACAGGCAATTATACTTTCAATTGTCGTAAATACAATATCAATTAAGGAATCTTGATTATGAGCATCTCAATTATTCTCAATAATTGATCCCATCCATACAAGAAAGATCTGTTTTCCTCTTTGTATTTTGTTAATTTGATATTGAATAATTGTTCAACAAAGTTCTCTTCAAAGAATCTGTCAACTATTGTTTAGGCTATAATGTTTATCAAATTTATTATATTGGAATTTAATTACGGTTCTATCACATGATCTATTTCATATCTGATTACTATATCAGTTTATGTCTGTTGCAGAAGTTCTTTCTCCTTTTCCTTTAATAGTTTTTCTTATTCCTTTGTTAATTTCCCAGTTATTTACAAAGAGGATTGTTTAGCTGCATGAATTCTTGATAACTCGCAAAACTTATCAGTAATTGAAAGACCTTGTTACTCGATAATGGTGCTATAAACTATTGGATTATTAACCAAAACAGGATAGTACTATAGCAAATATTGTAATGGGCATTCAATATATTTTTGGGGGATCTGAACTTAGTTTAATTCATCTAGGCCCTTAATTTATTAAGCATGCCAATCAATATGTTCATTCAGCATAACTTATTTTAAAATCAGTAATGTTAGATCATTTGCTGTTCTGTTGTCAATGGCAATCAAATACAATAGATTTTCTAAAAATACTGGCTATGATTCTTCTTATTCATTGGTATTTGAAAAGATTTTGTAATGCAATAAAACATCCAACAATGATTAGTTATCTTGTTTTTATTTCTACATAAGAATTTGATATAATTTGTTTTGATTATGCAATCCAAAGTTGTTTAAACATTAAAGCAGCTAAGTGATTACTGATTTATCAGAAATGAATCTTCTCTCGATCAATTATTTTAAGCAAATGCTATTTTGATTATTGTCTCTCTATTCTTTTAAAGAATAATCGTTATTTATAAAAGTATCAAAATCTGTGAGTAGATTTTAAGCATTGTTGGACTCTTCTTAGAGATGCAAGTTAACTGTGCATATTTAAGTTAAGAATTACACGTATATTTCAATCTAATTCCAATATCTCTCTATTAATTGATCATGTTTGTTTTATAAATTCATCACAAATTTTGTTAAGTATTTCTATGCTTCTTATAGTTCTTTGCAAAATAATCTCAGAGTGCTATATTTAATCTCATAAAAAACATTCAGATCGTTTGTTATTTATTAGGCCTTTTTAAAAATTTCAACATAGCTCAATTCCTTAACATTTATTTATTTTAATTGTTCATATTCATTTTGACTGTAGATTATAAATTGATCATTTATTTCCTAAAGCAAAACAAATCCAAATTTAATCATTTCCTAAAATGATAATACAAATTTTAAATCTTTTTAAGGTTCCAAATCAATTAGAGCCACGTTTTAATATATTTTCTCATGCTCCTATTAAGATATTTATTATAAGAGTGCTAACCATTATAAAGCATTGTAAAACAAGTTCATTTTTTAATTTAAATCTTAAGTCTATTACACCTATCTCATAGCTTATAGTGATACAAAGATATAATCCAATATTTTTTGAATGTGCTATTATTTTTTTGCAATTGTGAATAAATATTCTAATTGAGTATTATTCGGTCTTTAATTAGTCAGTTATTAATCTAAAAGTGAATTGATTGTTTCATCTAATTTCTATTAGAAATTATTTATCAACTAAGCAATTCTATCCTATATTGACAATTATGGATCATATAAGGGGAAATTTTCATTTAATATCTTCAAAAAGGTTTCACTCTCAATCACAGTCATATTCTTTTAGTTTTATTCTTATTCAGGTTAATTCTTGACTTCATTTTAGATTTATTAATTGACTACTTAAGTATCTGGATTTTCATTTTTCAATTCTGATTCAAATAGTAGATCATCTAAATCGTCCTCATCGTCAGATATCCTTCCATTAAATATCATGTCTACAATCATTGATGGCTCTGGAATTTCCACTCTTTAAATGGCTTTCTTAGCTAATTTCTAATTAATTCCCATTTCACATATTTTATCCAAAATCAATTTGATTTCTGGTCTATCAAATATTGACTTCTTCTATTCCTTTACTTCATTACCCTATAATAGTTGAATTAGTTCTTTTTAAGCAAGGACTTGATCCTTCTATTCTTAGCCACCTACTTTACGGAAGTCTTAGATCTAAGTGTCTTTCATTAGGTAAAACCTTTGGATAAGTTGTTCAAATAAATTCTTTAATGGGCCTTCACAATTGCTCTAAAGTAGTAAGTCAATCATCTATCTTAGCAAATGAGTTTAAGACAGTATTAATTCATTGGATACTTACTCTAACTATTATGGATCAATGATGCAATGATCAGACAATTAAATTTTATCCAAAAGCATTTTTCTGAATATTGATTGCTTGATGATATTATCTATGTGTAAATTAAGAGCTTCAATAAAACTAGGTAGAATCTTCTTAACAATCTCTTATTCTTTGTTGTTATTACAAGGTAATTTTTAGATACCATCTAAATACTTCATCATATCAATTATATCTAAATAGAAAGACTTATTTTGATAGCAAATGAAAGTAAATGATATGGGTTGATTTTGTTGTTCCAAATTTTGAAATAGATTCAAAAAGAACTTGAATGATTTAAGGATATCCTGCATATAAGTAACATGTGATATTAGTTTTAAGCCTTGAGATTATTTAATTTATTGATATTTTTCATTGAAATTAACAAAGAATAACTGGGTTATTTCTCCATACTTTTTAATTAGAAATTCTTTTGATTCTGCAGTTGCCTATTACTATAATTTATTTATTAAATCCAAACATGACTCTTGAAGTGGTATTAAGTTATCTTTGCTAATTCTCCTTCTTATTTGAGTATCTTCATCATAACTACTCTAAAATTTCTAAATCTGAGATTTTGCTGCCATGAACATCATGATAGATTCATGAAACCCAGCATGTTGTGATGACAAGAAATATATTTGTAATAATTGAGGGATTAGCAAATTGATATCCTAATACTATATTCCTCCTTGACTTACACAAATCTTGATCAAATAATGAATAAGATGGAAGCGACTCAAAATATAAAAGCCTCTATAAGTTTAAGGTGATATATGCTTGATGATCTTTCTAAAGAAGTACTTATAAGTCATGTGAACTGATAAGGCATCGTAATCAACTAGTTTTCCTATGTCTATGATTTTTTGATCTCCAATAATCATATAATTCTATGATATCAGATCCAATTCTTTCCATAAGGAAGTAAATGGATTCAATTTATTTTTTTTGCACAAGATTCCAACATAATGTTCCACATACTTGTCCTTGTTCTTACTTCCAATGAGAATTGGACTCATTATAATCTTTTCCAAGGCTTCAACAAACCTTTGGTTCTTTAGCAATGAATTGAATAAGTGATCTTTTTGTCTTTAAGCCTCTTCCAGTTATAATTCTTCATATCCTTAAAATTATCGATACGAGGATGATTTCTTCTCTGGTTGTAGTTGCATAAATAATTACAGCAGAGCTTGGAGACTCTTAGAATATCCATAAAATGATGATAACTTTTCTTGATTGCTTACAATATCTTCAATTTTATCTTTGCTCAAATCAACCAATTGGGATATTGATACAAAGGTATTTTCGATCACTTTTTCAATTTGCTTTTTGGCCAATAGACTTTGGCTATATAGCATAATGATCTTTTTAGCAAAGTCCTCACTCACTGTTGGGTCATGTAGAAGTTCTATTGACGGCAAATAACATTTATCAAATATCTATTTAATTAGATTATCTTGTTTTTATTGATCTTTTTCATTATTTGATGATAATGCCAATGAAATAGCTTATTCGTTTGTGCTGATAGCAATCAACAAATTAATTATGGTTACAATCAAATGAGATCCTCGCGAACATATCTTCAACAGCTCCATTATTCTTTATACTAAGCATTATAAACTGTTATTTTCATAGAATTCTCTGACTCTGCCTGGGTTCTCTCCCATATTCATAGCTAACAAAGTTATCAAATATGTGTATAGTTATTCATTTAGTTATGAGTTAATATGCAAAGTATCTTCCAATATTTTATTCGACCAAATATCTGATAACAATTTGTGATACCTTTCAGGAACAGGCATCATGAATTCGGATTGAGCATTTTAGATTTAAACTTAATCAAATTCTTATTTATAATAAGCAATTAGTAGATTAAGTAATTGAAAGCCTCGAATTTGAAGTTGGAGTTATTTTTTTTTACAGCAATTCTTTAGGATTTCTAATAGGCCTTGGATGATTTAAGTTTCTAATTAATAGTCTAATTATTAATTTTGATTGTTTCCAGGAAGTTCAATTATCAAGTTCACAGAATAAGTCAATAAGGGATTCAAAATATGATAGGGTAATTTAGTTGATCCATCTTCCAAAAATGATTTCTTGATGATTTGAATTATCATGCAATTCCATTGTTGATAATTTGGTTGTTTCTTGAAGAGTTAAGTAAATTACTAATCTAACAATTATTAAAAGAATATCTATTAAAATTTAGAACTTAAAGACAATTTAATTTCATAGAAACTCCCCTCTGCAATTTATAGTTCTTGTTTCCATTCCATCAAGGAGTCTTGAATTCCTTGAAGCTCAAATAGCCATAACTTTTCTAAAAATGTATTATGTTCAAACAGCTATATTTATTTTGATTTTATAAATTGAAGACTTTACACCATAATATCATTTAGTGATTCTTCTTTATTGATAGTTATCATTCTAATTAATAAAAATAGATAATCTTTTTAATCTATTAATCTATTTGTGATGTCAAACATTAATTTGTTGTTGATTAATTGAAGTTCTTGGAAGGCACATCTGAAATGAAAGATATAATTGCTGATAAACATCTTCTAGATTAATAGTTCATTGCCAGAATAATGACTTAACAATCGAATGAAGACTTAATCAAAAAGTATACTATCTTTTTAAAGGTTATTCTCTTTAACTATTTAAAGGGATTGCTCATAAGGGTTTTTGGTGGAATCAAATTAAACTTCACGGGTAGTAGGTGGACTTTTTAATATTTTTCTAAGATTATTCATTTCTAAATATCTTGTATAATAGATCATGTCATCAGAAGGGTAGGTGAACTTCAAAATGCAATGATCCATTTAGAGTTAGAACAATTCTGTTTAATCTTAATCGCTTAGATTATAGATGCTCTTTTAGAAGAATGCGTTGATGTACATGAATCTTAATAACACTCTCTCAAAAAATTCAACTAAAGGATTTATGTATACTTATACTTTTAAATTTACATGCTTTAGAGGTATTCATGGATTCTAAGAGGAATTGCATACATTGGACAATTTTGTAAATCTTAGATAAGTCGTAATCAGGGTTGTGAAATATCAAAGTAACCAGATGTTCATAGCTGAATATCATATCGACTTTCTATCAAAGATAAATGAATACCTATTTTAGGATTCCCGCAAGTCCTAATAAAATCACAACACAATAAACACAAATTCCAAATTTAAATAGAATCACATTCTCCAAGTAATTCAATACATGGATTTTAATTTTATTCCTAGAATAAAGCAACTCCTGCTTCCAATATCTTGTCTATGGTTTCACATATAATGCGTATGTATTTAGGATCTTGCAATTATTTGCATTTGGCAAACTCTGAAATCCTTTCTATTAAGGGTTTGTTAGTATTTTCAATCCAACTGTAGTCCTCAGTGTCATTTTGTTTTTGTTTCTTAAATCGCTTCTCCATGCTTTCGAAATAAGCCTAGGGTATTCGCATCTTTAATTAAATTAATAAAATATGTTTTTATATTAGGAAGGTTATTTTTACTCAAAAATTTACACCTTTGTTTAAAGAAAGCATGATAGTCATAACATTCTAACAAGCTTATAATTGCAAAAATTATGTCAAGAAAGAAAAAGACATTAATGTATTTCTTAAAGTAGAATAAATGTTCAATTGTGATTTAATTGAACCTGAAAATGTGTGATTTATTATGAAATCAAATATCTTATTCGATAAGTTCATCATTAGTTCCTTCTTCTTATTATTCTTTTTTGAAACAATTCTCTTATTCTATCGATTGTATAATTTAATTGATGTTTTCTATTGCCTATTCAAATTTTAAGAGGACTAATGGTTAATTTTTATTTTATTTAAGTACAGTACTAATTTCATTCTTGAAATCATTCAAATCTCTAAGCACTAAATATAGTGTGAATATTACTTAGATTAATTTGATTCCCTTCATTGTCGAATTTATGAAGAGGGCTAATCTATGATTGACTATTGTCTATTGAAAATGATATTCTAGATTCTGTGGTAGATTCAGTAGAACCTGTTTTGAGACTCTAGAAGTCCTCTCTCATCTAGGCTTCATCCAAATTCTCATTAAATGCTATTCCTCCAGTTGATATTGTCATTGAACTCTTGAGAAACCAAAGGGATTTTTTTTATAATTCGCAGATAAATGTTGAATTGTTATTGCTTAGAAATTTCTTTAAATAGTAATTGTAACACATGAGATTTGAAATGTCGAAAAGGGGTGTGACTATTTTAGTTATTAATTATTCAATTGTAAATGCCAAAGGCACAACTTTGGTTAAATAAATGAGAGAATCATCCTCTTTTTAAATAAGTAACTCAATCTAAGTCATATCAACTGGAACTACTAAATTAGGGTTCAAGTCGTCAATGTCATTATTCGTCATAAATTTAAGGTTTGCAAACATAGTTCGTGCCAAATATGATTCCTATTTACTCATTGTGTATAATGGAATGCTTGGACCTAAATTTCACCATATTCTTTTTGTTTACCTCCTTTCACTTGCTCTTATAGGTACTCCCATAGAGCTTTACTTACGTAATGAGCTTAATTACGCTTATCAACTTTTAGAATTTACTCTAATGAGTTTTATTGTATAATTATTGGTTTTATATGTTGTATGTTGAACTCTCTCTTAACATTGTTCAATATACTATTTAATTGCACTTGTTCTTCTTAGCATATGCTACAGTTATTGAAATAAACATATACCAAAGGGAATAGTTGTCGATCTTAGAAAAATTTGGATTGCAATTATACAAATCATCCTGAAACTATTCATACCTTAACTTTAATCATATTAGTTACCATTTCAGACATATAGCAAATATTTAAGGTCCAGAAAGATCATTTCCTATGGTAAGAATTTCATCGATTATATTCATTTATTTTTATATTTTTACACTTATATTTTGTTCATTACTATATCCATCTCAGATGAAACATTTCATGATCAAATCATAGAGAAAATTACTAATTTAAATATTTCTTAGATTATTGTATAGATAACTCACATCTCCTGATTCCCTTTGATATCAATTATTAGTATTAATTCATTAGTTATATTTCTTACTGATTCATATTTTATTACTATTAAATTTTATCTTTATAATATCATATTCCATAGAGTAAAAGCGATAATTCTAATCAAATCTAAAAAAGGAACCAATTATTTAGTATTGTTTGTATGATTCTAAAATATTTAGCAGTAATTCTTACTCAAAAGAAACTGACTGATAAACAATATAATTAATTATATCTTGTTTACTTTAATATCAATAATTAGTTAATAACAAATAAACACACTTTTACCTCAAAATCGGAACTGTATTAATCTTATGTATAATTACTTCAATCTATTTTATCTAACTAAAAATAGATGAATTATATATCAGTTCTATATCTATTTAGGTAAACTATTTGATTCCTGAATCAAACTTATAAAATGTTTAATAAATTTAGAAGTTCATGAGTCATTTTAAAGATTCAATTGCTAAAAATATCATCTGAGTACAACTTTAGATCCAATTATCTGTTTTTGACAATCACAACTTTTATTATGTAAAGACTTTATAATACTATTTCTTTAGATTGTAATATCCTGTAGGCATAATATTCTCACTTAGTGATGATATTTTACTTTCTTTTTTCTTTCACCTAATTTTTAAAGTAGTTTGATATTTGTTATTGGCAATTTCAATAAAGTTTTAGTAAATATTGTTTTATCTTAATTTTGAAAAAATAGTCTTTGCCTTTTTTTCTGAAATTAATATATATATAATATAGAATATTTATTTATATTAAATTATGTGATTGTAAAATTGTCTAAGAAAATTCAAGGGTAATTCTACAGACAATTTTTTGAATTTATTTTCTTTTATTCATATTGATTCAAAATGAAGATGTAGCAATTATTCTTATTATTATGATTTTACTCACTTTTATTTTAGGACACCCGAATTTAATATTTAATTCTTTTCAGATTTAAGCCAAGATTTGCATATAGTTTTTGTCATAGGAAAAATACTTGATAAATTGTTCACATTATGGGTGTGAATTTGAGATAACACAATAATTAAAATAATGCTCTCCTATTTAAAGACTCTTTATTTTATTAAATTTTTATGATGTATAATAAGTAAGGCAGAATTGCTCTTTCATTTTTGTTTTCTGGGAATATAAGTAGAATGAAAGATATTTTCCTAAATCAAATGAAATTTGTAAACAACATAATTAAATTTATCTAATAATGAACGACTAAATGGATATAGAATTCGATCTGTTTGAATTTTAAGGTTTGTTGGGATAGGGATCTTTTGGAACCGTGCTTAAAGCTTTTAACAAAAACACAAAATAAACAGTAGCTGTGAAAGTATGTTATTAAAATACCTAACTTATTGTAGGTAATTAAGAAAAAATAAATGCTATAATATGCCTAACTAATGCAGGAAGCACAAATTTAGTAAGAATTATAACATCCCAATATTGTTAAATTTTTTGGAGTTTATGAGACTGAAAATAAAATCCTTATCGAAATGGAACTTATTAGTGGAGGTAAAGATGTTCTACAATATAGGTTCATTAAGTTCAATAACAAAATGTACTGAAGAATAAGCCAAATACATAATGTATTCCATTTTTAATGCATTACAGTATATGCATAATAACAATATTGCTCATAGGGATTTAAAACCTGAAAACATACTTGTTACTCACGATCTCAGCTTTGTTAAGGTGACCGATTTTGGATTAAGCACAGGATACTCATCATTGATGACCAAATAATGTGGAACACTTATATATATGGCCCCGGAATAATTAAATAACAGGATATACAATAAGGCTGTGGACATATGGGCTGCTGGAGTTATTATGTATTAACTACTAGTGGGGGAACATCCATATTATAAAAAGGGATGCGACATTCCTTAATCTCAATTGACTATGCATGAGAATTGCAAGAAGATTTTGAATGAGTATTGAAAAATTAATTAATCTAGAGTAAGTAATTCAGTCTATTTCGAAGATTGACTGAAATCAATCCAACAAAACGATATAGTGCTACTTAGGCTATGTTACATCCTTGGTTTAATAATGGAGGTGAGGAGCCTTTGACAATGGAGGAGCAATTTTAACAGTGGAAACAATCTCAAAAGTTCTAAAATATCATTTCGCTTTTAATGTTGTTAAGCAAGATGGGCTATAAGAAAGTGCTGCATAATAGAGAACTGTATCATTAAGTTTCAAAGAATTTAAATAATAAAAAGAAGCAAGATGTTATGAACAATTATGAATAATTATTCGCTGACTATTAAAAATCTTTGAATGATGCTCAGAAAACTAAAATTTCTACTGTTGTTCCTACTCCGAGTTTAGATCAACATAATGATAATAATGAACAGATTATTTTTCAGTCTTCTTTGATGAAGCCTTTTAGGTAATTATCTTCGTTTAATAAACATGACGCAATAAGGATTATCAATACAAATTCATAAATTTAGACACCTTCAAATGAAGAAGATAATGAATTAGATCAATAAATCAAATTTTCAAATTAATCATACTTAATAAAGGAAAGATTAGAAAAATAGAACATCCGTCCTTAAGTAATGATTTAATCTCAACCTACTAAATTAACATCTAATCTATCTGAAATTGATAGCAATATACAAGATATTGATACCCAATAATAACACCTAGAGAAACAATGCTAGTAATCAACAGCCACCAATACTAGTGTAAGTCCTACTAAATCTCCTCTTAGAAGAAAACGAGTAAAAAGGACTTAAATTAAATAATATCTTAACGAAGAGATAGTTTAATCTAATGTATAATAAATATAGCTTATCACTCAAAAACCAAAGCAATAGCATTAATAATAATAATAGTAATAATAACAATAACAATATTAGTAATAATAATAATAATAATAACTATAATAATAACTATAATAATAATAATAATAATCTACTACTAATGTAATTAGATAACAGTCTCCTTCACCAAAAAATAAATTTAAGATACAATTAAAACCCTTAAATCATTAGTAATAACCTGTAAGTTAAACTTCTTAATCAAATGGAAATCAGTCATTACGGCTAAAAGTTTAAAAGCTATCTGTTGATAAAGAATTCTTTGCTCCTCCAGTTTTAGATTTAAGCAATTTAGCACTTGAATGTTTAAGTCCAAAGTATCGCAAGACTCGTACAAATAGTTTGCATTATTAAAAGCGAGTCTATGCTAATGAATTTTAACCATCGAGGGTGTTGGGAAATGCTTACAAAAAGAATTACGATTCCTTTTATATGAAATGAGTTCTTTTATAACTATAATTTTTTATATAATTTCTAGTTTTCTTAAAATAGAGTATTTGAATAATAATTCTGAATATAAATTCATAAACATAAACAATAAAATTTCATATTCAAAATTTTGGACCGGCATTGATAACTTCTTATGTAGCCTTATCTTCATATTTTTTGAAGTTAATCTAAAACTTCTCAGCTAATTCAAGAACTTATTTATCAAATTCTTCAGGATTTCTAAAATAAATTAATATCTTACTTCCATGTATTTCTTGGGTTCAAGATTTATGTTGGAATGTTTTTAGCTTATTTGGGGATGGCAAAATTGAAAATTGGGAAGTTTTCAAACTCTACATCCTTTAATTCACCTCCATGGATCAAGTCAATGATTCCTCTGGTATATTTCAATGACATTCTTTATCCGACTCCATATTTACCACCTGACCATCCAGTGTTGATTAACCAAACTTTGGTATCATATTTCTTGATCTTTTCAGCCAACATATTAGCATAGAGAGTTGGATGAAGGGCTAAGAATGCTTCTCCAAAGCAAGCTGAAAATGTAGCTTATGGCTCCTTGACACCGACTTCAGTTCCTGCAACTTTAGCAGTGTATCCAGAAATGAAATGATACATGGCTTATTCTGGTGTCAACATAGAGACTGGAGGTAAAACACCATAAGCATCACATGTCAAGAAGAAAATATTCTTGGGATGACTTCCTTAAGCTGGGAATTTAGCTCCTGGAATATAATCCAATGGATAGCTGACTCTTGTATTTTCTGTAATTGAAATATTTGTGAAGTCGACTTCTCTAGTTTCTTCAGAATAATATTCAATGTTCTCTAAGACAGCTCCAAATCTAACTGCATTGTATATTTCAGGTTCTTTCTCCTTTGTGAGATCAACACATTTAGCATAGCAACCTCCTTCGATGTTGAAGATGCCATTGTCAGACCAAGCATGTTCATCATCACCAATAAGTCTTCTTTTGGGATCAGCACTAAGTGTTGTTTTTCCTGTGCCACTCAATCCAAATAATAAGGTGACATCACCATTTTCGCCTTCATTGGCAGAACTGTGTAATGTGAGAATTCCTTATTTTGGGAATAAATAATGTGTGACTCCAAACACTCCCTTCTTCATTTCACCAGCATATTGAGTTCCCAAAATGACCATCTTACGCTCAGTCAAATTAACAGCAACACATCCTTCTGATTTGATTCCTTCAATTGGTTTCTAAATTGTTTATGGACCAGCATTGAAGATGTAAAAGTCAACATCTCCACTGAAATCCTTCCTTAGTTCCTCGTCTGTTGGTCTAATCAACATGTTTTTCATAAACAATGCATGATAAGGTCTGGTGCAAAACACTCTAATTCTTAATCTGTAATTAACATCCCATCCTGCATATCCATCAATTATGAACAACTAAATGATTAAATTCATATGGTTACTTTCTCTTTGTTGTTTAAATATTCAAGAGCGATCTTTTCAACTTCATTGTATGAGTCTTGGCTCAAAGCAATGTTAACATCACCCCACCAAACATCTCTTTCTGTGACTTCATCCTTGATGATTCTCTTATCCTTAGGAACACGACTAAATCATAGAACAAAATTTCATACCCGCATTTCTTGCCTGAGTATGCGACTAAAGCACCAGTGTTGTTTAAGGAATCTGGTCTTACAGTTGGATCCTCACCTTGGGGTTGAGACATTGAGAGCTCATAGATGAAAGGAACACTTGGGTTTCTATAGACAGTTGCATTGCGAAGTCCCCATTTTGATAAAAGTTCTTAGGCTTAGAATGTTTGATTCTCCATAATTAATGAATTTTATTTATGACGATTTCATTTCTATAATTAGAACTTAAATATTACGTATTTATATAGGAATTCTTATTAAATCAAATAATACGTAATCGGATACTCATTTTATACGCTTCTAGAAACATCTCTTTTTAATTACGTTTAATAATTTGATGACGAACCATTATGATAAATAATTTTTGAACAATTAATGTTATTACTCCCATTACAATATTTTACAGTAGGAAAGTCTTCACTTTTAAACCATCTCATTATAATCAAATAGTGCCAATTGAAGACTCTAATTTATCATTGAGTCCTTTATTCAATCCAAAAGAGAGTCTTCGCTGCAATTACTTTGTAGATGGTTTAAATGTCCATGACTCTTAGTAAATATGGGAGAAATATTATAATTTTAAAGTATATTTTAAACATATATTCTCTTGAATTCTGCACCACCACTTTTAGTGTTGACCCAAATAAACCTTATTAGTATATTGGAATAGAGGAATATTTTGTAAAACACTTTATACTTCTGAATAAATTTTATTTATATATTGATATATATAGTCTACATGAAGAAGGATATTTTTGAATAGCTAAGTCCACTTTAAATAGTTAAACTTAAAGCAATTTTCTAATTTTAGAGCATAATTTATAAGAAGTGTTAAATGAAAATTAGATTATAGAGCATAAATAAAATTATAATCAAATGTCATATAATATAAATAATTATTATTACAATATGCAAAAGACTTATGTTATTAAAAGCTCTGTTCCTTCATATTTAGAAAGATATTCTCCGTTTATATGTGCATGACTCCTAAATGTCCATGTACTATGTGTTTATAACTTTGTGAATAAGCTATGAATATAACATTATTTATTGTGAAGATGATTGATCTAGTCGACTTTTAGGGAATTTTTAAACAAAGAGGTATCCAAATTGATGGAAAAAGGTAGTTTAATCCATTTTTAAAAAGAGATTTCTAAAACATATCATGAACTTGTAGATTAAAAATGTTTTCAGAGGCACTGATTAAAGGAGGAAAACTATAAAAAGTTCTTATTTATGTGTTTCTAAACGTCACAAATGTTAATTTATTAAAGAGGATAAGTAATGGAGGAATTACAATTGAGAATTATCAACTGCAAATTTATAATAATAAATACTTTTATTATTCCAATTAGTTAACGTGTTTCGAACATAAAAGAGCTTTGTTATAGAAAATAAATGCTAATTGTTGTTAGTCACGATTATATTGTAATTTAAATTGAATTTCAATAAAGAATAGAAAAATTATAAAATTGGTAAGATTTACTATTTATTCTTGGAATGTCATAGAAAACGGGACACTAAACAATAAATTAAATTATTAATACATGTGAAGTAATGCTTCCTGAATTTGATGCAATTGATGATAAAATATTCTAATAATGGAATGAATATATATTTTTTATACATATTCTAAAACTATTGAAAATTATAATATATAGAGTCATTCTGATTGCTATTTCTATTTTAATCATCAATTATTTTAATGTAAATTTATTATTAAGTTGAACTTAATATGATGAATACCAAAAGCCTTAAATATCAATTTCAGATATATTTTTAATTTGTTAACAAACTAATATAAGTCTTCAATAATATTAAACTTCATTAATTAAAATCTGTTAAAGGAAACCTTTTGAAATATGCTTTCTTATCGATAAAATGAGTAAAAAAAACCCAAAAACTTTCACATATCTAATAATTTAGAGACTTCTACGATATCATGTAAATCAAAGAATTCCTTCAAAGATCTAAGCGATTATAGAAGTAAAATTTGACTAAAAAGTAGATCGCACTCCTGTAGAGAAAACATTAAACCTACATTAAAATTAAGAGAGCGTTACTAAAATTAAACAAATGCTTAATAACTTAGTATAAACCGATAATAAATCTTCAACTTCTTTATTTGGATAAAGTCTTAGAGATAAATAAATATAAGACACTAAATCTACAAGAGGAGATAGTATTTGTAATAATGCAATTTAATTTAAGATTCTAGAAATGCTTCAACCTCTGGTTATGTAAATAAGAATCCATTAAATAAAACAACCAAAACTAACGATTCTTTTTTCAAATAAAATATCCCCACCCCATAATCAACTCGAGAGTCGAATTAAAATAATGGTAATCTATCAAATCTATATTACATGTTTTAAAATAAATAATCTGATCCATAAATTAAGCATAATAATTTAACTTTATCTTAGTTAGCAAAATAATAATAATAATAATAATAGTAGTAATCTTAACAATAAAAATAATAAAGAAATAGCAATAACACAACTCCTTAAAAATCTGGAAATAATGGTAATAATAAAAATATTTCATCAACTGAATATCTCAATCAAATACAATAGCTTAAATTAAAAATTGATAATAGTTTATTACGAAAACCTGCATAGAAAACAGAAAAAATATAAAAATCCAATAATTCCTAATTGATCAAAAGTATCTCATCTTAGATTTTAAACAAATAACCTTAAGATGCTAATTAAGGAGTAAAGAAGGAAGTCATCTAAGAAAGAGTCTTTTAATTATTACTGGAAAAAGAATAGTTATGGAATCAAATGAATACTTCATTAGATAATATTAACTAAATTTAATTAAATTAACTATGTTAGTAGATCCAGTAATCTTTAAATTCCCTTTTAGATCGAAAAAATGTATTCATTTTAATAATTATTAGAGCGAATACTTATCTAAAATAGATATGAATATCATTGATACATTCCTATTAGAATCTTATACAATCCTTATAATAGCACTTGAATACTTAAAGACCTAACAAAATTTTGACTAAAATTTAAGAAATCTCATTGTCTATGTTACTTAAAGTAACTTTTACACTCTATAATCAATGTTTAACTTTATTCCGAATGTAATACTTTACGTAATTTAAGGATACCTTAAAATAAAGAATAGATATGAGATAAATTTAATTAAAGAAACCTTAAAATAAGGCCAAGCAAACCCTGTAAAAAAACAATTTCATAATAAAATCTATTCTAGAATTAATGTAAGTAAATTATCAATAATAGGAATTGACGACACAAGTCACCCAGAGATATATTCTCATTTAGGATTCAACTCAACCAGTTTAGATGTCTATTTTGTTTAGCAAAAGAAAATCCTCCATTAAATAGCAAAAGAAATTATATAAGATGAAAACCATAATAATTTAAACTGTAAAAAACCTTCAAAACTCTATGAAAAAACCAATAAAATATTATTGCCAAAAAAGCCTTTGAAAAACTACACTTTAGTTTTAGATCTTGATGAGACTCTGGTGCATTATTAGGAAGTATTTTTAGATTAAAATTAAGCTTCCTAATGGAGGAGGCTAATTTTTAGTTAGACCTTATGCAGAAGAGTTTTTGGAGAAATTATCTAAATATTATGAGTTGGTAATATTTACCGCCGCTTAATCAGATTACGCTAATTTCATTATTGATATAATTGATAAGTAAAAAGTAGTGACTGCAAGACTTTATAGAGAACATACTTGTTACAAAGATAATATTTACCTTAAAGTAATTGAATAAAATAAAGTTAGGATTTATCAATATTGGGTAGAAGTTTGGAAAGAGTTATTATAGTCGACAATATGCCAGAGAATTTCTAATTATAGCCAGAAAATGGTATTTACATACTGAGTTGGACAGGTGACTAGAATGACAGGGCTCTTAAAGATCTAATGCCTTTATTGGAATGTATTAGTTTATAAAATTTAAGAAATTGCATTAAAAAAATGTAAAGATGTTAGAGATGCATTAAATCAATTTAGGGAGCAAATGATCTAAAAGGTTTAACAGGGTATTAAAAACCCATATCAAAATCTCTCCTTGGAATGAAACTTAATTGTGAAGATATTTTATGTGTTATTTATAGATCAAATTTAACAATAAATTTAATCTCCTCACACATTTCTAATAAAATAAACAAACCTAACAATTGTTCTTGATTAAAAGTATAGTTATTTTTAGGATTACTAATTTCCAATAGCTGGTTTTATTATTTTAGTTTACTAGAAGGTGTAGTTTGCACTTAAATATTTACAATCAAATTCTTAATGTAATATCAAACCATTTTCGTATTTCTTTTATGAAGAATTCTAAAGGTTAAAGTGATCTGGATTAACTATGAAGTGGTACTTTGATATTTCAGGGTTTCAAAATTCTTTAGCTTTATTTTCTCAAACTAAAAAAAAAAAGAATTAAAAAAAATTTAAATCTTTTTTAATGCCTCCCAAAGTTGACCCAAATGAAGTTAGATTGATTAACATCAAAGTATTCGGAGGAGAAGGTGGTCCAGCATCCACTCTTGCTCCAAAATTGGGACCTCTCGGTCTTGTAAATTTAATTGCTTATTAATAAGAATCCAAAATAAGTCGGTGATAAAATTATTGCTGAAAGTGGAAAATGGAAGGGTATCAGAGTCATGGTTAACTTGAGATGCTAAAATAGAAATGCTGATGTTACCGTAATTCCTACCTCAAGTGCATTACTCATTAAAGAAATCGGAGTAATTAAAAAATTAAAAACTTTAGGGTTATGAGAGAGATAGAAAGAAGACTAAGAATGTTAAACACAATGGAAATTTAACACTTGAACAAGTCATTAAGGTTGCTAGAGCTGTTGAAGAAAAGTCATTAGCCAAAACATTCACAGGAACAGTCAAATAAGTGTTAGGAACTGCATAATCTTTGGGAGCCACAGTCGACGGATAACCAGTAAAAGCAATTATTGGAAAAATTAATTCTGGAGAGCTTAAAGTTGAGAAATGATAAATAAAATATATAATACAATAAGTACATTAACTTGATATTTTTACGAACTTCATAAAATATTAGATAGATTCCTTAGGTGAACAAATAATCTATATTTTAAGCCTAGTTATTCAATGAAAATATTCCATTTCGAACTATTAAAGTAGTTGTTTAATGTGAAAGCTTTAATTGAAATAGCTAGGTGATAAATTAAATTTGAATAAAAATCTAGAGGTTCTCCTTAATGTATAAAGATGATAGAAATGCTAAACAAGTTATATAAAGAATAATCATAATAATATTTATATTATAATTAAGAATAATAATTAATAATTTGTCTCTTATTAGTGTATTTGAATATATAATTGAATATAAGGTTAAATTTCATTATTATGTAGATGATGGAAAGGATTGATAATAATTTATCATCAGGCATTAGGATAGTTTAGCTAATTACAAAATTGATCTATAGATTAAGATAACGGTTTTGGGGTTTGTGTTTATTTCCAACTCATATAATTTTCTGTTTGAATATTCAACTTTTAAAGGAAAATGAATATTAAATTAAATAATTTAATATGAATTATATCAAAATGAAATTGTATCATTTCAAATTTTCTTTAGATTTTAAAAAATAATCTTTAATCTGAAACTCAAAAATCCTCTTTAGGTCGTTGATATCAGAATTTAGAAATTGTTGAAGTTTTTGAGTAGGTTAGGGTTATTTCTCTTAATAATGTAATTCTGATTTAGAAAAAAGATTCTGAAAATATTAGAGTTAAGATGAAATCTTAATTCTATTTTTAAATTTATTTGTGATTTCAGAAATCTCCTTAAAATCTTTGATATCTAAACCTTCTATTTAACCCTTTTTAATTAATTAATTAAAGCATTATTTTGATGATAAACTATCTAATTGTTTAATTATATCAGCAGTCGAATTTTAAAAAGTTTAATTAATTGTATTCTGAATAGATTCGTAAGTATACTCTGTATTCTTCATGATAAACTCTTGCTTTGATTATTATTTCCTTATAATTTTCATTTTTCTTGTTCTACATTATAGAATTAAACAATTACTTTTCATCCACCATCAATACAACCACATTTTATTAAATATTGATCTATCTATCTCGCCTTTCTTTTTTATTGATTCTACCTTCATTTTTATAAATTCTGTAAATAGCTTTGATAGTTGATAAATTATGTCCTGTAAGGTGAGCAATCTGTATTATAAATGTTACAATACTTAGATGGCAGAATAATCATTTTCTAAAAACATTTTGATTATTTTTTATCTGTCATCTGAACTAACAGAATTATATTTTTGCCTTTTAGATTGTTTAAGACTTAAGTTTTTCATACTATTTAAAAGAAGTTAAATAATAAGATTTAATGAATATGTTTTAATGAAATTTCTTTTACTCAAATAAACATGGTTCCGAAGCAATTTTTGAAATTGATTTGACTCTCTCGGTTTATCCAAAGAATACTCAATTGATATATTGAAGTAAATGACCATTAAATTTTGAAATATAATCTTAAGAAATTGTGAATAAAATCGCAGAAGCATTGAGGGATGAAATTAATTAATGTATATTTTAAGGAATTTGTTCAATCAAGTCCAAGTTAATAATACAAATTTCTAATATTCATACTGAATTATCCAGAAATCAATGATATTATTGAATAATCTTTAATAAAATTAATATATTTATTTAATTGTTATTCATTAAAATTATGTCTATTGATTAAATTCAGATCGTGTATGCATAATTATTAATTTTGAATCAGAAATTTATATCGAACGTTATTTTTTTATATTATTCCCAATAGATTCAAATTTTGTAAAAATGATGTGATATTTTAATATATATAATTAATATATTTATTAAATAATATTTCAAATGCTTAAAAAACCATAATAGCAAAATCAAGAATACCAAATCAAGCCAAAACCCAGGGAGAAATTCAAGTCTTCAAAATGCAGAGAATTGATTTAAGAAATCTTACAACAAAAATTAAAAACAGGATCATATTAGGATGTAACAACTCAATCCAAAGACATCGCTGAGAACATTAAAAATAGACTCAAATAGCAATACACTGTAACAAGTAGATATAAGTTTATTGTACATGTGCTAATTGGTTAATAAAGAGGTAAATTTTGATGTTAATATATTATTTAGGCTAAGGAGTTAGAGTTGGTTCAAAATGCTTTTGGGACTATGACACTGATATGTGTGTTTCAGAAACCTTCATAAATGATTCATTATTTTGTTTGGTAACAGTCTATGCTGTCTACCTTTATTGAATTGATTATTTATGATATATAGTTGAATATAAAACTAATTAATGTTGTATGCCTCTGGTTAGAGAATTATTAATTTAATAATGTAAAATAAATACAAAAAGGTCTAGGACATCTTCATAGAAATGGATAAAAAATGCCTTTTAGAATAAAATAAATATGAAACCAGATTGGGTTTATGCGAGATTGATGGACATAAGAAACATGCGGTGATTAAAATAATTGGAAACGATAATCAACCTGAAAGTTTGAGATAAATAGAGGCCATTAGAAATATGGCTGCCAAAACCTAAATGCTTAAGGGTAATCCATATATAGTTGAATGTTATTCTCGCTAAAGAACATAAAATACTTTTTATTTTGCTTTCAAAAAATGTAAATAAAACATATTGTAAGCAACTTTGGACTTTTATGAGATTCTGCATTTGTTAGCATCAATGATATAATTACTAAAATTATTCTAATAGAAGGGGGAGTATCATGGTAATTTGAAACCCACCAACATTTTTTAATAAAAGAAGCTTAATTCCACAATTTGTTTCTCCACCACAGATTTTTTCCCTTTTCAATATTCTAATAGGATATAGGAAGAATACATAGATCCAGAATTTGATAAGGAGAGACCCTCTATAGCAAATGATATATATTCTTTAGGGAAGGTTTGCAATTTCGTAATTAAGAACAGAAAGTGTCCTTACTAAAATCTAATCAATCAAATGAGCTGTAGCAAATAGGACAGAATAAAATTAGATCAATTAGAATTATAAGTTGAATAGATGATTGAAAAATATGAGTAAAAAAGTTTAAGAATGGAATTGAATTAGAAAGGCATAACAGAGGAAGTCATCTAAAAAATAATAATGCAATAGGTGGAGAATTAAAAAAAGAAATAATAGGAATAAATTAAATGGTCAGATTTCGAAATGAGTTTAACAGCCGATAAAGACTTTAATCTCAGAGATAGGGCTTAATTTTTGTATTTAATGTCATAAGAGATTCGCAATTTGTAATCTATAGATTAATTCCTATTGGATTGTTTAATTTTATCGTGTCTTTCAGAATCCTATAATAGTTATCAAGAATGTTAAAAAATAACATAAAATAAAAAATTGAAATAATTAGTAGAATCAGACTTAATGTAGATGAATAAATATTTAAATATCATCAATTTGCAATGTGAATTGTATGTTTAGGATTTAATTCTCAAGGAATATGACGTTGGATTTTTGAAATAATATATATCAACTTACTCACAACCCAATAATTTATTCAAAAAGGCTCTTAGTTTAGTGATGGAAGATATAATTAATAAGAATCTAACAAAAGAATTGTAACTAAATGATGAATTAGATAAATCAGATATAAAAGCATTGAACTACATTTTAGTATCAAATTAAATGAAATAAGACGTGTGCTATGATTATAAAGGATTGCAATAATTTATCCAATCTTAATTACAAGTAGTATAATTATGAAATAATTCACTCTACATAACATTCTCATTCTTTTTCACAAGCTGTCTATGTCTATTGTAGTTTTTAATTACATTATGTTGACCTCGATCTTTAAATGTATCTAGATTAAATTTGTGGACTGGTAAAACGTTTTGGAGGCTAAGGTAAATAGGAAATAAAATGTATATTTTTAATTTCTAATACTTAACATTTATTTCTTACTATTAATTATGTAACTAATTTTACTTTTTCTCAATTTTTGTCGCTCTCTTACTTGCTTTTGATTTGTCTTGTCTCTTTTTTACGCTTTCTGAATCAATCATAAAATCAAAATAAATTAAAATGTAAGCATATAGTAAATGTAAAAGAGAGAAACTTAAAGAAAAGATTCGTATTCTACAATATCCTGAGTAATTCAAGCCATAGGTCCATCATAATTACATAGTTTTGGATGAAAAGTATTTGAATTTGGGTGGTATTTGTGTTATACTAAACATCCTCAAGATTATGTATTGGTGTTTGACAATCCTGATCATGAAGACTATGAGTACAAAGAAAATAGCATACAATTTCAAGATGTTTTGAGAGACTTTGATAAAGTAATAGGCTTCATTAAAATAAGTGTTTTGACGTTGATTCATCATTTGAATCTCCAGACGATGAATTATTGAGGATGGCCTTTTTGAATGTATTTAATCGACTTAAACAACCTCCCTCAACATATAAAGAGATAGAAAGAGGCTTTTAATTATCATCATCAAGCAAACAAAAATTATTTATTGTGAATGAGCATGGAACTTAAGTAAGAATCAAACCAGATGAAACTCGTCAAATGGGATAAGGAGGTTTCTTGAAGTACAATTCAACGACTAATCATTGGGAAAGAACAGGAGAAAAGGTCTCTGATGTTGCCACACTTTTTAGAATTTTATTATTGTACAAATTATCTATGCATGCAGGGTAATAAAATTGAGTATTTCAAACTTTTAGGTTCTTCATTAGGCAATTTTTAAGTCTAGATGGTACTAAGATATACGCAGTGTTGTTTTAAGAATTGCGTAATCTTATTATAGAGGCACAGAGGACATATATGAAGAAGAGAGTAAGCATAGCATTTTGTGACATTCTATCATTAGAACCAGTAGATGAAGCGTATTGAATATTGAATATTTTAGGTTTCGACCTTTGCGCTTTAATAAAGTCATCAGATCTAAACTAGCAGGGCCAGATTTGCCATTTGAATCTCATCAAAGGGAAATTAGAAAACTATTAAAAATAATTGATTATAATAAGTTGGCTAGAGAGTGTAATTAATACCCATATGAGATATCTGGAGAGATATAATAATAAAGAAGACTGACAGCGGATGTGTTAAATGCTTATGTGTTTTATTTGGAATAGATTGCAATTGAATTGAGCAAAGTGAGAAAGAAATACAAAGAAAATGATTTTGCTCAAATTCTTTCATCTCAAGAGTTGAAAGAATTGGTGGCTGATTTAAAGGAGTAAAATTTCAAATCAAAATCAACCAAATAATATGTGAGAGATTAAAGTAAGGGAAATTGGAAAGAAACAAATAGAAGAAAAATAAAGGTATTTTTGAAGCGAAAGATGGCTTTGGAGATTGAATAGATTTTACATAATGCCAAACATTAAACGGATAAATTGTATGGTAGGAAATTATTGAGTCTTTGGGATAGATTGGGTATGGAACCTTAGGGTCCTTTTATTGAATATTTTTATCCAAGGAAAAAGTAGAATTATAATAAATTTATTCAGTAAGATTCAATCTGGACTTATCAGATAATCAATGAGAAGGGCGAACGTTCATTATTCAATAAGATGGAAAGAGCAAAATTGAATATATCAATTTTAAAGGCATTAGTCAACTTAGAATATTTGAGTTCGCAGGATTACATTAGAGATCATCTGATACCTAATAGTTACTTTGATTTGGATGGGTAGAAATACAAAGACGAACATTATTAACCATTAAAATAGGCTAAACAATTAAAATAGGATTTATTCTTTTCAATGAAATTAATATAGACAGTCAAAGCCAAGATCTAAAAGTTTATTCAGAAGGATGAAAATGAGTAGGGAGAGAAGAAGAAAAAGCCTTTAACAGAGGGTGGTTTGAATGGAGATAATCTATTAAACTTATGGGGATTGTTGGATGTTCCAGTGTAACATATTTGTGCATATTATGGAGAGAGAATAGCCTTGTATTTTATGTTCTTGTAGTTTTTTGTTCAGGAATTGCTTCCTATATCATATTTTGGAATACTGACATTTATAGTATAAATACTGTATGATGTTGAAGCCTTGGCCAACAAAGTGTCTATTATATTTTTTACAATAATGATTGTGTTTTGGTCATCGACTTTCTAGGCTTTGTGGATTCGTTAAGAAATGTAATTTTAAACTATGTTCGGTTTGGAAGATATGGAATTGAATTAGGTTGAGTTGATTGGATTTGTTGGTAAACCTAAGAGATCGATAGCAAATGATAAATTGAATGATCTTCAATATTCATCTAAGGAGACTTGGTTTAAATTCTTTTTTAACATGATATTGGTAGCGATATTTTTAGTGATTGAGATTGTGATTATAGTGGCACTATAACTGTTATCCTTGTATTTAGAAGATAATCCAGACGTTCCGTACATAGAATTCATAGAGTTATCTGTTTTTATTCCAGCGTTGATTTGGGTTTTCATAGGAATTCTGTTAGACAACATTTATAGGCCTGTGGCATTCTTTTTAACGAAATGGGAGAATCACAAATATCTATCTTAATTTGAGACAAGTTTTATTATAAAGAGTAATAATTACTATTAGAATAGATCTTTTGTTTTCCACTGTGAATCGTTTGGGATAGCCATTTATCATAGCATTTTTTTACGAATAAACAATCGGGTGTGTAAATGACAATTATTGCTATTCCCAATTGTAAATTTACATGAGAGTTGTGTTTATAATTGAGTTTGGTAAACATATTTTGTTTGGATTTATATTTCCAATAATAAAACAGATTTATCAAAGGGCAAGATATGGACTAGTGAGCATAGTAGATTTTGGGGATTCTTTGTAGAAGAAAACACGTAAAATTCTAAGAGTTATACTTTATAGCGTATTATCATTTCAATAAATCTATTGAGGCTGAGACGTAGAAGGAATCTTTCACAATAGATCAAGTTGATGGAACAATATGGGAGTATTTAGAATTGAATTTGCAATTTGCTTTGTTGGCCAATTTCGGAAGTCCTTTTCCTTTGATCTTCATAACTGGATTGGCGATGAACTATTTAGAGTTGTTTTTGGACAAGTTCAAATTGATATGGCTAACAAAAAGACCAACACCTTAAACAGCAAGATCAATAGGTCCGTTTGTATACTATATGAATCTGATTTCATATATTTCGATTTTCATCAACAGTGGATTGCTGTCTTATACGAATTAGGACGTCTTCACTGAGATCAATAGTTTCACTTTGTTCGTGATTTTGATGATCGCATTTTTTTTGTTCAAATTTGTCACTGATATCATATATGGGAATACTGATAGTTCTGCTGAGTTGGTACGACAAAGACACCAGTCGATATAGAAGAAGTTGCATGTTAGCATAAGGGGGAAGAATTAGATGAGCTCGAAATTGCCATTTCCAATAGCCAAGATATATGGAACTCTATTGCCTCATTAATTGAAGAAGCAAGAATGATTATAATTAAATATCTAATGATTTAGAAATTATTTACCAGATTTATAGATATTTTATAATAAAGGAGAGAGAATTAATTAAAATGTAAAATTGATTTCATAACCCATAGTAAATAATTAATTAATTGATCTGCTCATTGATGAGCATCATCTCTACTTCTATAGGTTTGAGTTCTAATCTGAGTTTGTCAGTGACATCCTTGAAGATACTGACCAGTTGTTGTATGTCAATGTTCTTGGGCAATTGAAGCACTAGTTTGGTAGTCATCTGCAGTCCCTTAGTCAATAGGTCTTGTAGAGATGGTTTCATACTATTAAGATCATATGGCTGATGCGAGTAGTTCAAGCCGCCCCTATGATTAAATGGAGAGATAATACCAAGGTGGACACATGATGAGAATGAAATCTTAATTGGTATGAGTGTACTCGAGAAAATTCATCTGGATTACAGTTGCTATGGATTCATACACTTACAAATTATTGGTAATGTTATTGATCTTTCTAAATTAATAAATATTGTATTTTACATCGGATCAATATCTATACAAATCACCGTTTTAAAACACTTCGCCAATTGGATTGCTAGACCTCCAGAACCACAAAACCCATCTATCACATCAGAATCTGGAGAACTGGCTTTCAATTTATTTGCAATATGAACGCTCATCTCCTTAATTCATTACACAAATCTCTACCTCTGGTATCACCGAATACCAAGATTCCTCATCTAATTATATGCCCTCGTTGAACTTTTTAAACAGAAAGAAGCGCTTGCGATAGAACTTTTAAATCTATTTAGGTATGTCCATGGATATTCCTGGATGCAATTGGCAAGGGAAGTTCTTTTTCGTGATCTTCAGCTTCAAACTCTCCAGAGCAAAGAACTCATTCTGAGGATATCCCAAAACAGATAGTTTGCGATGCACTAGTTTCTAGGTCTCAATCATTTTATTATTATATATCATTTTATAATCATTGCACCCCCTACAATATTATTTTAACGAATATTTTTCCACACATGTCAACCTCTACCCAAAACACTCAGTCATTTAAGTTTCGATCCAAAATAAGGTATCTATTCTAAATCACAACCCCTCAAGTTTCTTCCAAGAGACTCAACAGCCAACCAAAATCATCAAACATTACAAAGAAGAACTCAAAAATATATTAGATTATCTCCAAGATCGAGCACCCCTCCTCCCCATCTCTAAACAAAATCAAACCACACTCTACATCCAAACCTATTACAAAATTGGTTACAAAAGCACTTTTTGTGATGAAACCAAAGACCAGTTTGAAAATTTAATTGAGGAAATTAAATTAAATATATTCAAAAAGTAATCTCCCCCCCATTTTATATACCCTAGATACCCATTCATCTCCATCATCCATGAAAAACTCAAACTACACACTCAACACCAGATCCACATCCAATTTTAACAACTAAATCAAACCCCCCTCGTCCTCTATTCCAAACAACACTCCAAAGAACAACTAACACCCAAACTGATATCTGATCTTCTGTGGCTTTCCTTGCATAAATTCAATCTCACCATCAATCTTGATTGCACCAACAAATACATTCAGTCCTTAAAAGAAGATCAGAATCAGTAAAACAATATCCTAGAGGCAGTGAAGATTACCATCCGCCAAAAGGAATAAAATTCAAACCAAACTGAAAAACATTCCACTCCCAAAAGATCAACTCAAAACATCCACTCCATTTTTAATAGCATGTCCAAAACTGAAACTCATAAACCTCAAGACACTTAAATTAAATCGTTTTACTCTCCTACCAAAGCACAACCCACTAATAATCAACATGTTATCAGACTATTCTCACAAACACAAACTGTCAATTCAAATAATCAAGCTCTATTCAATGATCTAATATCAAACATCAATTACGAAGTCGAAGTAACTGGCAATTAAATTCAATCAGTTAAACAAGTCTTGAATCTCTAACAAATATATCAAGAGAATTAGGATTCTGCCAATGTGTCAATCACTCTCAATCGCAGCGATCTTATCAAATGTATCATCAAAGCACCTGAGGATTCGACTGTTAATGTCTTCATTAACAATCATAATGCCAAAACCCTATCCTATGATTACACTCAATCAGCTTACGTATTCTATGGTAAACAATAAGAAGAGTACACAGTAGAAGTAAATAAGAAGGACTACTTCGAGTAAAGACGCTCGATTTTCTTATAAGGGAATTCGGATGTCATTATTCAATTTGATTTAATAAGTCAGGTGCAAACAACCATGAAATTCAGAGTGTACGATTTAATACAACAAGAGGAAAATAATGAAATAGATAATTGTAAATTGGAAATTACTAAAATTAATTCAAATGAAGAACCCTTAATTGGAATTACTAATGATTAAGGCATTTTTATGTGTTAAGGAGTTATGTTCAATAAAATCAAGGTTTAAGCCTCAAAAAAAGGATTCCTAAATATATCATATGAATTTGATGTTAATGCAAATAAAGCTGGTGAATTTTATTAAATTCCCATGATTCCTGATTATTATAGTTTGATCAACTAATATCATATTCTAATTTATATACCTAATTCTAATAATTATTAGTTAGATTTTAATATGATTTGTTCAGGTAATTATTTAATTTAACTATTTAGATGGTATTAAATTAGATACAAAAAATAGAGTGCATCAAAATTAGAAATCAAAATTGGATGTAAAAAAACTAAATTAAAACAGTATGTTATATAATTTTTCTCTACATATCTCATGTTTGAATCCATTCGTAAATAACAATCAATTTTAATTCATAATTGCCAATCAAGTCAATAAAAGAAAATCGATTAACTCAACAAATGAACCAACGATTAAAGAGAATAACACTATTAGATATCTGGCAGACGTCGCTGCTTAACGTATAATAAATTATGGAATTGAAGAATCGATTAGAATTTTTATCACATATGGACATTTGGTTATTGATACCTAAGTTATATCAACTAATTAATTGTTACAATAAGAAAAGTGCTTTGGAATTATCGATTGTATATATTATTATAATTGTAGTGGACAAGAGACATTTGGTAAAAGAAAATGAAATTATTTAGCAAACAAAGAAATAACAAAATATCAAGAAAGTAAATTCTTCTTTCGATATGACTACAATTCTATCACAAATTACTAACCAATAAGTGAACAAATGAATAATTCACAATTTTGTTAATTATTATGTTAAAATAGATATAAATCATAGAGTTATTTTATAGTTTCAACAATTGATATAATAAATTCTGAATAAGTTTAGAAATAATTAATTAATGTCATTTATGGCCTCTGACCTTAACCACTTTTTCCATAACCAGACTAGCAAATCTTACTAACTCTTCTACATAATAAACAGAGAGATCATTAATGTAATTGCATTCTAATAAGGTTTATTAGATTTCTTTGATTTTATGAAATGGCAACACTTAACCTATGGTATTGCTACTCTATCTTTAGGCACTGTTATGCAAACTATTGTTGCCACTACCATGCAAACTTCCATGCACACTGTTCCTGATGCTTGACATCTTTCTCTTCAATTACGATTATCTCATTTGTGATCTGGGTCTACTTAATACTTCCTGTTTAATCGAATTTCTAAATTTGTTTAATTCAAAAAACATGTCCATTATTTGTTAAAATATATATTTATTTCTGTTAAATTTTAATTAATTGGAAATGTGGAAAATTAAATACTTCAGTATTTCTTTTTTATTTTAGGCAATTATTGATGTTCCTCAATGATTTTCATTAAGGCCGTTGGTCTCTCAACACTGGGTTGCATAGACCCATCTTTCTTTTAAGATTCATGCTTGGATCTTTTCAGGTAACTACTAGAATTTCTCTCGTTTGAAGAGTTCTTCCTTAGAACACATTCTTCATCCTGTCTTTGACTGCCATTTATAATCGGTAATTTTTAAGAGTGATGCTATTTATTAAGTGATTGGATCACATCTTTGCCATAATAATATTAATTGATTTAAATTTGATGGTCAAGTCTATCCTTAGAAGCACATTTACTAGAGATTCTATTTAATAATTTACGGTTGTTAAATGGGTTCATATCTCTCATGTTTTTCGTGAGTAGAATTCGAAACACGCAATCTTCGGTTAATTGGCAATACACTTTCTTAGATTGTCTATTTTGATATGGATTTATTTAAATTTTAATTCAGATTCGGACTCTTCTCTATGTCTCTTTTATCCAAATGAGTGATTTATTTCATCAATTACTGCAGAGCTTCATTGGACTAGTTTAAAGCGATCGAATCATTTGTATCTTAAGATCTGATCCTATTAGATTGTTGATTCCTCCGAATATGATTGGAATTATGTTAATTTAAATAATTGCTCCCAGGCAATTGGCAATTTAAATTGATCAGTTCCGATTTGTTCACTAACAACCCCTTTCTAGTAATAGGCCATTTGATGGTTTTCAACAAGTCATCCTCGATCTCATCTGTAATCAAACGAATCCCAAATTCCTTAGCTTTCTTCTAAAGGAAAGAGAGTTGGAGTAGCTTATCTTAATAATAGTAAGCTCTAAATATTACCACAATCAAGACGATTAGCAGGATGCACTTACATCATACTCTTGATCAATTAAACTAATTCTTAAGAGTAGATAATTGGGATTGGCTAATATTGTCCTCTGAGAACAGACTTATACAACCCGTCCATGTCCTTGGCTCTAAAGGGTCTAATCATAGGATTGTTAATATGAATACGGTTTCAAGGCACATGTCTCATAGATGACGCAGCCTAATGACCAGATATCTGCCTTATGATCATAGGGTTTGTCTTACCAAACCTCAGGACTTGCGTAATAAGGAGTACCAGTTTGGGTATACACAAGTCCGTTCTTAGCCAACTTGGATACATTAAAGTCTCCAAGTTTCACCTGATCATTCTCATACAAGAAGATATTAGCACACTTCAAATCTCGGTGCAATATTTTTTTATGATGCAATGCTCGCAAACCTTATAACACCTATATTGCAACTTGCCATATCTCTTACTCTGGAATCATCTGCTGTTTTTTAATCTATCTTTAGATCTTCTATAGCAAATCTCCTCCTTCAGCATACTCCATTATTATACTTTATTACTACAACTGCAATACCATAAATTATTATCCTCAATAAAGCATTCCTTGTACGAAACTACATTCTCATGGTGAATTGATGCTATAAACCGAACCTCATTCAATGCATTCTGTTTCTCCCTGTCCCCAATATCCATCAATTTCACCTATTCCTATAAATCATTCCAAATACTTTCTTTAAAGCATAAACCTTCCCATCCGATTTCCTCTGCACTTTGTACACAGATGAATAAGCTCCAGAACCTATAACATCAACCATGATTTCTAACCTAATTTTTTGAGGATCTCAAAATTTTATAGTTTACTTTCCATTATTTATTTAATATTATATAATTCTTATAATCAAAAAGACAATTCTGTTTGTTAATTTTTCAATGTTCTTTTCATTTCTTTCTGATGCTTCTTCTATTCTTATATTTAACTCAAACTACTTTTTCTAATTATATATAAAATTTGTTATTAAAATTTAATGAATTAGAAAATTGTGATGAGAAATGAAGACCAGGAGGTTGAAGTGTCTGGAACAGAATAAGTAATGTATAAATTTAAACATAGCCAGTTGAAATATAATAAGAGACCATCAAATTAAACGAAGCCCATATTGATTTAATTGTCAAAGAGTTCGATGTTGATAGATTTCAAGCCACAAGATGGTTAAAAAAGAATGAGGGTGATTTACAAAAAACCATTAAGTGGGTAATTAGCAATTGAATTAATTATTTATTAATTGAGATCAATGCAATATTAATAGTATATCATTCAATAAAAATTCATTTTACATATTCCTTTTACAAGTTTAGTTATTCATAAGAATATTAATAAAATTTAAAGTCATATTCAAATAGATATGACCTTTAATTTTAATTATTAAAATATCCATCCAATCTTAATCTATAAATAGCACGAAATAAATAAAGATAATGTTAATCATAGGATAATACATTATTTTTACAATATATTGAAGGCCAATATTTAAAATCAACTAAGATTAGTATGTATATTCAGTGATGTTAAGAAAAGAGAAAAAGTGTTGTTAAAACTACAGTTAAACTTCAATATATAATAAAATAAACAACGACCATTGTTACGAAAATTTAGATGATATTTTATCATTATAGATGTATGATCATACAAAAAATTTCTTAGTCAGGATATTCGAGGAGAATTCTTTCATTATCATTTATTTATTTGAGAAGTTCTAGGCAAATGTAAAATCGAGGCCTCTATTTTGACCTTCAGAGGTCTCCACTCTTGGTTTTTATTTTTTTTCTTTTCGAGGATTTTGTTGGGAGAATAATTGTTATTTTGTGTCTTTCGCCATTTATAAAACCCTTTTTGGCCTGATTTGAAAATCTTCAATTTCTACTCTATGTAATTCAATCATGGATGTCTTCCTTATCATCTGCTTTTACGACTTATCTGTTGGAGATAATTCTGGACTGTAGGTAATTTATGATGTCATAGTTGGAATCAACATTTTTTTCATTTACTATTAGGAGGGCATTTTCTGAGATTTTCTCATTTATTAATTAATTAATGATGAAAACAATCCTTCTTATTATCTGCTTGGCTTCCATAATTCAAAGTGAGAGAGTACCAGAAAACATCGAAGAGATCAAAATCAAAGTCGAATAGACTACCTAATTTGTGGAATAAACTGCCGAAGTAGTTCAAAAACGAATCCTTGAATAAGAAATTGAATTAACCCATGATAATCAAGGAGGAGAAGATATCAATAGTGAAGTGAAAGTACACCTCGAGGAAAGTGAAACTCAATAGGAAATTAATACACAATAAGAGGTTGAACCTGAAAATAATCAACCTCCATAATCGAATGAAGATGATGACGTTGTATCTTAAGGAGAAACTATTTAGACATCTGATACCAATGAGAATCTCAATTAAAATAGTGAAAGATAGGAGAGCTAAACCATTGAAGAAAGCAATGAAGAATAATAAGAAAATGACCAATGCATCTCTGAGAATTGCTAATCATAGACTGAGTAGAATCATAATACAGAATAAGAATAGAAGTAGGAATAAGTTGAGGATTTGTAAGTAGAAAATGATGTGGAAGTGGACTAAATCCAATAAGATAATGAATAAGTGACTTCAAATTAAGTTAACGAAGATTCAAAAAGTGAAGATACAAACTAACAATAAACAGAGTAGGTAGAAGAATAAGTTGTTCTAAATATAGAATAAGAATAATAAGATTAAGAATTGACTTCAAATGATAAAGAAATTAATGATACTTAATTAAATGAAGAAACTTAAGAATAACAATAAAATAATGAACAATCAAATGAATAAAATGAAAAACATGATCATGATAATTAAGAAAATGTTGAACAAGAACATCATGAACATACTCATGAACAACATGAACATACTCATGAACAACATGAACATCATGATCATACTCATGAACATTAAGACCATCATGCACATGAACATGCTCATGACCATACACATGAACATGCCCACGATCATTCACATGAACATGCTCATGACCATTCACATCATCATCACACATATGATCACACACACTATCATCATTATTAATAAGAAGAATAAACCATTACAAATCAGGATTAATAAAATGGATGGTAAGTTCAATTATCTTTTATTCCCAATTACTAAGAGATTTAGTCTAAACTAATCAAAATTTAACATCAATTACCAGAATTATTAGCAAAATATCTTCCTAATTCAAAATAGGATTAAGTAAATTACAGTGTTTTGATTGTGTCATTCCCCTCATTGCCAATATTTTTATTGCTTTTGATTGTAATAATGTGATATTTATTATAGACTGTTGGAATTAGAAACAGAGGAACAGCCATTTAATATATGATAGCATTTTCATTCGGAACCATGTTAGGAGATGTATTCTTCCATATGTTGCCTGAAATCCTAGGAACTCACTCCCATTCTCATTAAGGTCATGACCATCATGAGGAGAATCCTTAAATGTGCTTAGTTTTGGGTGGTGTTCTATTGTTTGCATTCATTGATTTGTTTATTATTAAATTGAAGAACTTTAGAGGTTAAAGAGATGCCTCACATGATCACGAACACAATAATTCAGTTATTGTATTCTTATTTGGAGACTTCTTACATAACTTTACAGATGGTATTGCATTGGCTGCAACATATTCTATCAGTTTAGCATCTGGCATTACAACTACAATAGCTATTTTTATGCATGAAATACCTCACGAAATCGGAGATTTTGCTTACTTATTAAAATAAGGTAAATGTGTTTTCGTTATTCTTTTCACTTAAGTTGTCACATCAATAGGATGTTTGGCAGGAGGATATGTTGGTAATTTGTTATTCTTAAAATTAGGATTACACTTTGCTAAGACCTTTTAATAAGAACTATTGTGTCTAACTTGTGGAAGTTTCCTCTATGTAGCTTTAGTTAATATCTTACCAGAGTTAAAATAATCATTCTCATATAGACCAAAATTAGAAAGATTGATCATGAATCTAATTTCTATTGCAGCTGGTTTATATTTAATGAAGTTCGTAGGATAATTAGAATGATTTGTAGTGTATAAGTATTAAAAAATCAAAAAATATTTCATTCTATATTTAGTCTTTAATGTATAAATAAATATTATTTTGGGTACATCAACATAATCTTTCACTGCCAATTGTTTAGTTAACGTGTTTAGCAAATTGAATCCAAGTATATATTATTTTAATCGAAATCTTTATAAGATGAATAATAAAATTTATATTATAAAGCTATTTGGAATGAGAAATGTAAGTTGGCTAACAGGTCTTTGTTCTTTGTCTATTATATATTCTGTCTTTATTCAAGAACTATAATATAGCTTTATTAAATAATAATTATAATGTCATCAATCAAGGATATCAATGAAAGTGGAGAACCTCAATAGAGTGTTTTTTACTCCTTACGTCATGATCAAGAGTAGAGCCATAGCTTTCACAGTTTAGATGATGATCTTAATGAGAGAATAGATGCAACATCAATTAATGTAGAGATGCAGATTGTGAATAATTGCTAATCTTAAGATTCTCCAATTTCCACCCAAGAAAGCCAAGAGGCATAATAATCACTCATTTAGTTAAGGCTATTGGGGAGAGAAGTTAAGGATCAGAAACCCTCTTTTAAAAAGGAGATTGTTCCTATCAATATCACGTTTTTGTATTTGGAGTATATAACAAACAATCCTGGAATGAAGATCTGGTTATTGTCCAATATCTTGTTGGATATTTGTTTGAGGATACTGATATTAGTATTTTTTTGTGTGGGGACAGTGGATGAAGACAAGTTAATAGATCCTAATAAAGATAAGACTGTTACAGCTTATTTTATAATCTTCCTTTAAATTCCTAGAATTTTGCATTTGCTTACAACTTCTAAATTGATTTTTATGGATAAATACAATCTCTAAAATAGATCTTATCTTCCCATGAGTTACGTGTTCAGAGCCAATTTCATTCAAGAAGTCTGTCCTCGTTAAGAGGATCTCAAACCGATCAATTACAAGGACAACATTCTCTCTATCAGATCACTGATGTTTATCCTATTTCCAATAGAACTTTAGTGGATTCCTATGTTTCCTTTTAGAAATCGGAAAAATTCTGAAACTACTATAATCATTAGTAGTTACATTCTAAAAAGCATAGAAGTCATGATTTTCGAACCAACTCTCCTGATTATAATTTCATTCAAATCTGAAAAGTTACAACTTTATACTAGATTGCTCTTTGGATTAATATTGCTAGATATTATAAAATTTGTAATCCTCAATTTATGTTTAATCATCTTTAGCAATGTGGGAAAAAATTCTAAAGTTAAAATATGATAATTTATTCTACTTTCTTATTTTATATTACAATATCAATCATAATTATAACATTATAATAATTTAATGGAAGTGAACCAAACAAGAAATCCCATTTCATCTGAGACTGATATTCTGATCAAATCAAATGAAATGTATCTCCATTCTGATGGATTCTACCCTTAGTCTGCCAATTTAGAGTATTAACCCATTAAATGATTTAGATCAAAACTAATCCTTTTGGACTCCCTATTTAATTTCTACTCTGTCCAATGTGAAAATTTTGACATTAAGGTCTCCCAAGATGAAGTCATCTAATTCAACAAAGAGATAATTATAAAGCAATAGAAATCTGGCAAATATTTATAAGCAATATACATCAAAGATAAGTGGACCTTATAATTAACAGAAGAACTTGATAAGACCTGCTTGTTTTCCATATAACCTTGTTTCAAATCATAAATTATTGTAACCTTTCATCTCTCATAATTAGAATCAAAATTGCGTCACTTTATACAATGAAGTCCACATTAGTTTGTCCCCCAATAACGATGCTTAAGGAGATGTCTAAGATTGCTATCTGACTTGGGATTCAAAATAGATTACATTCACTAATGAAGTTCATCTAGCCTCCAATTTCATATTTGAAACAATCAATAAAGCCTTAAGTAAATTATCCTATGGTTCTTTAATTAAAATAAAGTTAATTGAAAAGAATGCTTATTTAGCAATGACTACCAAAAAATCTGCCTTGATATAAACCAAGAATCTAATCAATTAATCAAATGCCGACATCCAATACAATGCTCTATTCTCTAATAATTTAATTGTGAGTTGGTAAGAGTAGGAACAAACATCTGAATTTGATTTATGGAGAATCTATCACCCTCAAAAAGCCTTTTAGCAAATTAATTTGAATGATTCATTTTACCTTTAAAATGTTGCAAGTAATTAATACATCTCATTGACTACTATTGTAAACAATTTTGAGGAGGCCTCTCTTTTTTAATTCTAAGAAATCAATGCCAATAATCATTTTATTAGCGGATTTATTGTTCATTAAGATAAATATTTCACTTCCTCACTTCTACATCAACAAAATTCTTTGTTTTATTAGCTAGAATACAAATCATAGGTCACTAAAGAAGATTAATTATTATTGGAAGTTTAAAGTAGTACAAATCAAATACAAATTAATTGGCTTCATAGTGCAGTCAATAGTATTCAAAATGCAATTCATGTTTTTACTTAAAATTAAGAATTAATATAACAATCAATTAGATCCAATTAACAAAGCAATCCTAAATTTGAATCAATTTACGAATTATGCAATCAACTCATTCAAATCTTATCAGACCTGATTTGTTTTTGTTTGGAAAATGGATTTACATTAAAAATTATTGATAGAAATTCTATCTTTAATACCAGAAAAAATAAAAGAAATCAAGATCTCCTTAAACGATATTATATCATTTAATATTTGAATTAATTATTGGAACTCATCTCTTGGGATGATCAATTAACTTAGCTATCTGATGAGGTTGGTTTTCTCCTCTCAGAAGAATTAGAATAAAGCTTAAGATTGAGAAATCAGATTCAAAAAGTTTTGAAGACAATATTCTTATTTTTCTCTGCATTTGGTGCATACAATGAATAAAATGGTCTGTTTATATTGTATAGCTATTCGAAATTTGTTTAGCTTCTAGGATGCCATATAGGAGCATTTGATTGCTTAATCCAATTATTTTCAACAAATCAAACTCTCATTCCTACTGCATCATCTCTCTTTTTTAATTAATCAGTAAAACAAGCATAGCAGAATTAAATTACACTAATTGATTTGATTTTTTAAAGGGGTTAATAATTATATGGGTCTAAAATTAGATCATTTTGGTCAAACATCCCCAAGTTCCTATAAATCCTTTGTTTTTAGAATGATGTTCCATTTAAAAATAATCAAAAAGCCATAGGAGTAAATTTGAAGACTGATTCCTTCATATTTTCGAAGCTGTTTGTTAATAAGGATGATCAATTCTTTTATTTAAAAGTTGATGATCAATTAATAGAATTAAATCAAATTTATCAGAGTAGTGTCAAGAATAATTTAGAAATGATCCAAGATTTATAATAATGCAAAAGGTTCGTTGATGAATACTTAAATTTGGTTGGCTCTCTTTGCCAAAATAGAAATGTGTAAAATATAATGTATTTTAAAAATATATTCCTTAAAGAACATCTCGTTTCATATGTGAGCGATTTAAAGAATGATGACTATCTTAGATGCAAATTAACTGCTATTTTAATTAATTTGTACATAGATTTTCATCCATTTTATAAAATCTAAATTCCAAAATTAATTTTTAAAAGCTACAGATAATAAATCGAAGAAGATTTTGATGAAGAATTATTATAAATAAACAAACAGAAAATTAATGATGACGATATTAAATTCATTGAAAGTATTTAAATAATAGTTTAAAACTATTTAAAGAAGAATTTTATTTAATAAAACAAAGTTAATTTGTGCATAAGAAATTATTAAATGTTGAATATGTATTTACAATTACTTAGTTTTAAATTGCCAAATTAAAATTAATAACTTAAAAGAAATAATAACAATAATAACAAAAATAATAGTTTTATAGATCCTAAATTTTTTCTTTATTTCGAATTCCTAATTTTAGCATTTTCACTCCTTCCAGATTCCATATCTGAAAAATCTCCCAATCAAGATTTATTACAATAATTTGAATAATTTTCAGAAGATAGAAATGTGTTTAATCTCTTAGCTAAGTCATTCATTGAATTTGTATATTATTTAGCAGAGATTTTTGAAAAGGATATCATTCACAAATGTTTAAATAATAATAATCCAAACTTAAGAGACAAAATTAAAATAAGCTTAAGCATACCAGGATAATATATTGACATATCGAGTACTCTATTGAAGCTATTATCTCACAAATAACTGGCATCTCAAATTAAGCTAAAGATTTTTAATTTGATTGAAAAACTACTTTAACCTAAAAAAGCTATATTACTTAGGTTTGAATAATCTATGATTTTAGAAAAATAAATTGAAATAGATATATGTAAGGAAATTGAAGAAATTAACTTTAAGCTACTAACATTATTATATAATGAAAATAATTTGCAGCAATATTAAAATCTTATTCAAATTATGAAGAATTTCAATTAAAAAATGGATGGATTTGAATATTTATTAATATCGCAGAGGATAATTAGGATTTTAAATCTTGATTAGGCTATATTTGATATCCTCATTAGTTTCACGCAATAGTGTCGAGATATAACTATAAGAATGTAACAAAGTGTTGGAAATTATTAGAATACAAATCAAGATGAAAATGTCATTTAATTATGCCAAGAGTTATTTAAATTTTTGAGGATTGCTTGCAAAAATAATCATCAAAATAAAATTAAAATTATGAAATAATTTGATGTCATTGAATAATTTTTTACGATTGTTGATCTAGGATAATTTAATTTACTAATTACTATTTATGATAATTCATTTGAATTAATTGATTGCATAAGTCCTAAAACTATATATCTATTATTTGAAAACATATGCGTTGGAACTCTGAGAATCCTGTAATGTGTCTTATGTTAATAAAATATGATCTCACATAAAAATCTTGTACTAATATTTCAGCAAATATCATCAAGATCATAATTCAATGAGATCATAGGTTTAGGATCATAAAACTTCATGAAATTATTCATACTCGATTAACCATAATCTCTATAAACTTTAATGTTATTTGGAAAGGCTCCTTATATATTATAAGTCTAAGGATACGGATTTATAATTAATTTAATTTAATTATTTATTTCAACAAGCCAAAGCAATTAAAATGAGATTTATTATAACTTTAGAGTGCAATAATAAAAAGACCATAATCATCAATCACAATCAAATAATAAGTTACATCACAATTTACTATAAAACTGTTTCTCTTATGTTAATTTATTTCGATTAATTTTTAATTTAGAAGATATATTTTCAATCCAGATAAAAAATTGGTAAGTAGATTCTTCACAATAAATATAAAAGAAGGATTTAAACTAAATATTCTTGAATACAATTTTGAAATATCAATTGTTAAAATTTCTAAATCTACTGTTAACTCAAAGCGAATTCTCTAATTATGATGATGAATACATTGAGCTGGTTAAGAAGTTCATCAGTTATGAAAAGAAACTTTTTAATATACAGATTATGTCTCTAGACTATTCAACATATGTTGATAATATTTAAAATCAAAATAAATTGAAATTGCTTTCTAAATTGTATAAGGATCATCATAATATCTAATAAAGTGAATTTTAAACGATTTCAGAGTATTTGATTGACTAGTATTTTGAATGCTTTATATTCAATAATTATTCTATTTTACTATTTGATCTAAATTTAAATTTAGCTTAGAAATTATCGGAGTATATCGATACAGTGGAAGATTCATCTACAAAGTCTAAATCTAACAGAAACTCATCTACTTTAATTTTTAAAAAGAAAACTTAATCTCTTTCTCTAATTGAATTTGGAACTAATGAATCGAATAATCTATCACAAAAATTAACTCCATTTAATGAACTCAAAGTTTAAATGGATGATCTCATTTATTCCATTGAATAACACTTAAATGATAAATTAACTCCAGATGAAATCAAAGAGAATTAAGATTTACTTTATCTGAAATAATAATAACTAAAGTTACTGTATTTAAGGTAATTGGATTTTAAAGGTTTCAAATTTGAGTAATAATAAATTCATAAGAATAATCTTAATTAAGATTTATATCTGAATCCAGAATATTTTAATGATTAAAGAATTCATGAAATAATCAAGATTTAAGGATTACTTGATAGTAAAATTATGAAAAATGTTATTGAAATATTAACCAATACGCATTAAGATCAAGCAGAAGAAAACTTTTAGATGTATAAGCAAATTTATTAAAGATTATAATTAATGAATTAAAACTATGAGATTCAAATTGAGAATTTTCCTAAAATTATCTTGCCATTAGTAAGGATCTTAAAATAAAGTTTGAATAATCTTATTAGTAACTATTAAGGAGTGTTAAATATTCTTGAATTCTTATGGTAACTTTTGGATATTCACACGTATATAAGAGCCGATTATGAGTAAACAGTTTCACAATATATAATGAATTAGAAGGACATATACAAAACTTAGAGTGAACAGATTTTATAGAACAAGGCTATCAAATAAATATAAAATTTAATATGCAATGAAGGGTTTTTTGAGATCTTTATATAATTTTGTGATTCATATCAAAATTTAAGAGTTATCCCTTTTGCAGAACTTGGATTTCTAAATTAAGATCTAAAGGATTAAATATATTATAAATTTTTATTAGTCTCAACTAAATTGATTAGAGGATAGGAATAAGCAAATAAGTTGGCTTAAGAAAAAATTATTTCAGTAATGAAGAACACCCAAAGCAACTCATTGCTGAAAATATTTTGCTTGAATTTTAATAGCTTCTAAAAACTGAATGATACACAAAAGATGAGGAATGAGATTACTCAAGATTTAAATCGCATATTGTTTTCTTATGAATTCAATCAAACGCACAGACTAGAAAGGAAGAATAATTCTTAAAAATTAGGGATTGTTAACATTCAAATTAGATTTTTATAATTAATAGCTGAAGATCATTTTAGACCAGCTTAGGATTTTTTAAGGATTTAAGAAGGATTCTCACAAAATTACGATATGATATAACAACTATAAGATATCTTATTCAATCATTTTGTTTAAGAAACCTTCATAAATCTCAGTTTTGATGATTATGTATTGATAGTTGGATGTTTTGATTGTATGAAGGAATTAATTCAGGGACCATGTCATGAAAATTAAATGAAAATATGCTCAATACAATTCTTAAAATTGTGCTATAAACTTCTCAATTTCGATGATTCTCATGGCAAATTTACAGCAATGTATATTAATTTGACTAAAGATCAGCAAAAGTTTTAAAATAGAACCAGGGAAAAGACTTAAGGTGAATTCAATAAAATAATAGTAAGCTAGAAAAAGACATAGATTTAATAGGAGTATGTAGAATATTATAAAAAATATCCAACATATTGCAAAAAGATTTTATAATCTTTTAGAAAAAGTAACAATATTAATTACAGAATGTTTATGCTATCTGAAATTAAGTACAGATGTTCTACTACATTAGAATCTTTAACGGATGACTAACAGACATCTTCTGAAACATTAGAAAAAATAAATAGTATAATTAGTGAGAAGTTAGTTATCAAGAATATCGCAATTTAATATGAAAAGTTTAAAATTCTCCATTCATCTGGTAAAAATTACACAAATACAATATTTTCTCATTTATTTGGGGATCAACAAAAATTATCAATTCTTAATTAAGAAATTATCTCTGATTCTGATAGACTTTGGAATATCGAAGAGACCATTGATGTAGATGTTGCTATACGAGATTTTTGTGATTCCTTTATTATTGAAACTGGATTTTCTCTATATAATATTTTAGCTTAAATCTTTTAACATAAAAATATGGATGTATTAGAAAGAATTTATGAGTAAATTGATTCAGAGAAAACATAAAAGAAATAACTAAAGTAATTATTGCTATATAAATTATATCAGTCATGGTTTTAATTGCAAAAAATTACTGAAATGATTACTAAGTAATTTTTATTATTATAAATAGTAATGTTGTCAAAGGGAAACAAAAAGTGGCAATTAATGATAAAATTTTCTTTAAAATTTACAATTCTAAGATAATTCAATAAGATAAGTATTTATTAAAGTAGCATGACACTGAAAATACTTCTGAAAAGGAGAAAGAAGTAGAAAAAGATTTTTATTAGAAGAAACTTGGATATAGAGCTTTAAGATTCTATGCTACTAGATCAGGATCAATAGAAATAATTCTACCTTCAAAGCAGATCAAGTAAGTGATATTTCCACTATTACCTCATTGTTTTTCATTAAACAATTCAATTAAACAGAAGTTTAGTAAAGATATTGATAGAACAACTTAATAAACCAAGGTTGAATCAATACTTTATAATTCTAATAAGACAATTCAAAAATTGAAAACTGAATACAAATTTCAATTATTGTATAAAAGACACTTATTAGTTAATATGATAGCTGGTAATTAGGAGATTTGGAAACAAATTATATTTTATGTTATTGTAATGTAGAATATCATGATTTTGTTAACAAATAATGGAAGATATGATCATGTACTTGATGATTTTCTGTTGGCCTTAAATATTATTCAAATAGTATTGTAATTCGTCTGCTTTTTCATTTTCATCATAAGAAAACTACCATATTTGAGAATAAAGGCTCAAGAAATTGTAATTTAAAGATAAATCAACCGAATAAGAAAAAGGGAAATAAAATATAAATATTTAGATAATTCATAAAGCGTAGTGTTGTAGGAAGACTTTATCTTAGAAAAAACAGATAAGTTTTTGCTAGAATAAAACAAATTTGTAAGATTTTATTAAAATGTTACTGATAGGTTAGTCTTATTTAAATATATATTTTTTGATTATGAAATGATCTATTTTTTAATTTTTACTTCAATAGCGATTTCAGGATTGTTTACAAAAACATTATTAGCATTACTCCTACTTGATGTATTTTGGAGATTTCCAGTGCTAACAGCAATGATAAACGTAAGGAATTAAAATTTAAAATTTATAGTCCGTTTGGCGCCCAATAGTGTAAATTTTACTTACATTGGCTCTATTTTTCATACTTTAGTATTATTATTCTTTACTAATTTATGATTTCTACTCTGAAGACACTAACTATACTCCATATTGTTAAAGCTTGTTGCAATGCTTTTCGTTCATTCTGGATGTAACATTTAAAAAGGATAGTGGGTCTGCAGGGTATGTTGCAGCGTCTAATGGTATTAGTTCCACCTATGCAAATCCCGATTTCCGTTTTGGTATACTCAACTTTTGGGAATTCTGTTATTATTTCTTTGTAATCAGTTTAACCTATTCCATCTTCACTGGATTGATCTTAGATTCATTTGGGGCTGATAGAGAAGAAGCAGAAGAACTGGAAGCTGACATAAAGGAATTGTGTTTGGTTTGCGGTATAGACAAGGGGATCATAGAAAAGAAAACTAAACATAAGAAGGGATTCAGATTTCATGTAAAGAATGAGCATTATGTTTGGAATTATATCTTCTTTATTTCCTACATTTAAGGGAAAAAGAAGTCTGAATATAACGGCATTGAAAGTTTTGTCGATGAGGAATTAAAGAGGGAAAGCATTTCATGGTTTCCTATTAGTAGATCCTTATCGATAATTGAATAAGATGATGTGGTATGAAACATATAAACTCATTTAGGATTAAATTGATCAAATGATAGATCAATAAATAATGAAGATTTCTCAAACTTTAGATACCAAATTGTAAGAGAGGGGTCTTAACAAAAACCTCAATTAGAGTTGAAATTAATTAGTATTTTTTATCTTTATTAACAATTAATTTTGGATTATATAACTTATGTTACCCGGATTTGTAATCTATTCAACTTTTTAATCCTCTGGAATGATTGAAATATCACTATTCTGATTCATAAGAATATATATATTTTTCCTTACAATGTGGTTTTTGCTTTTTTCTGACTTTATTCTTATTTGAATTTATGATTACAAATTAAATATACATTTTTAATTAATATTAGATTTTGTAATTATGCAATCTTTAGATATTCATATAGTAGATTTCAAGACTTTTATAAATAAATCTAATTCTTTTGTCAATTACTAAAGTGAACAATATTTATATATACTAAATTAAATTATATGATATGGTTCTCTTATAAAACACAAACATATTATATCAATTTAAAAAATATAATAACACTGGATTTCATGAATTATTGGAATCTAATTATTAATATAGATATATTTTAATTAAAAATAAATTTCATCATAACTATTTAAACTACTTATGCTTCTTATGGCCTTATTCACTTTCCAAAAGCTATTTGATAAATTCGGGGACTCTCTATTTTTCCCTTTCTAAACTTCTAAGTTATTCTTATTAAAAGATTGTTACTTTTTGAATTCAATAATTTATCTCTAACCTTTCAAAAAATCCTTAACAGTTTCAGTTCTTTCTCGATATCCTATGTTTTTGATTAAAACTTCAGGTAATTTTTCATCAAATGGATTATATTGTACATTGATGCTATGGATATTCTTATAAAAATGCATATCATCTTCATTAGTTTGTAAAAATACCTTCAAAATTCTCCTTTTGAAGGTCAGGCTTTTACACATATCTCAAATCATAAGGTATATACCATTTGTTGTAAAATTGCTTATTCTTATTAGGCAAGTTTGGTAGGGATGGTAATTTTGTGTGCATTCGCTTGCTTTTATCTTCCTTGGGTTTTAAAGAGATTTCCTAATTTTTTGAAATTTTTACTTGGTTACCCAATAAATGGAGGTTCAGTTTTGGAAGGGGCTTCTAGTTTAATTTCTCTTTTATTTGAAAACTTGATTAGTTCTTAGGAGTATTGATTCTTAAATTCTTTTGATTAGGCAGGAGATCCTTCTCTAATTTATTTTAGATTTAATTGTTAATTAATCATAATAATAAAAAATAAAAGCTAAATAAGAAATTTTGGCAACATGGTAATCAAAAGTTATCTGAATAAATAAAATTATATTTTTAATATATGGGTGCATGCTCATCTCAATAAAGAAGACCTGCTTAGGTTCAAAAGCCAGGATAAAATTCTGGACCTTAAGCTGTAGCTGAGGAGTTTAAAGTAGGGCCAGACATTTTTGTTACTCTTAAATAGGGTTCTATTAGCAATTTTTATAAAATAGATAAAGTTTTGGGAAGTGGTATCAGAAAATATAATATATTTAAGGTGCATATGGAGAAGTTCGATTAGTTATTCACAAGAGTACAGGATGTAAAAGGGCAATGAAATAAATAAGAAAGGATAAAATAATTAAAGATGATGAGAACAACATGTTCTCAGAAGTCAATACACTTAAAGAATTGGATCATCCTAACATAGTTAAACTGTATGAACTATTTTAGGATGCAAAAAATTATTATCTAATAACTGAGTATGAGTAATAATCATAATTAGATTTTTAGAAGGAGGAGAGTTATTTCAAAAGATTACAGACATGAAACATTTTACTGAGAAGATGGCTGCAGATATCATGAAGCAAATATTAGGTGGTGTAGTACATTGCCATGAGAAAAAAATTGTTCATAGAGATTTAAAACCTGAAAACATCCTTTTTGAGAATAAGAAACCCAATTCAAATTTGAAGATCATTGATTTTGGAACATCAAAAAAAGTTGAAAGGAATCAAAATTTAACTAATCGATTAGGAACTGTATTATTAAATTACATCTATTTTATTAGCCCTACTATATTGCCCCTGAGGTATTGAAAAGAAATTATAATGAAAAATGTGATGTTTGGAGTTGTGGAATTATACTGTACATAATGTTATGTGGTTATCCACCATTTGCTGGTGTAGATTAAGAGATTTTATAAAATATTGAAATAGGGAAATATGAATTTGATCGTATTTATTATCAATTAATCTTTTTAGCTGAGGATTGGGCCAAAATATCAGATGATGCAAAAAATTTAATCAAAAAGTTGCTTACTAAAGATTATAATTAAAGAATTTCAGCTTAAGAAGCTTTCAATGATCCATGGATTTAAAAGAATGCACCAAATGCTCCTATTGATTTCAAAGCTATTAAAAATTTGTCTTCTTTTTTTGTATACTTTCCAAAATATTTTTAGGGCAAAAATAAGGTGAGAGCTGCATTAATGCAATTCATTTCAACTAATCTCATGACGAATGCTGAGAAAGAAGGGCTACTTGCTGAATTTAAGAAAATAGACAAGGATGGTAACGGTTAAATTAGTAAGGATGAATTAGTTTAAGGTATAATCATAAGATAATGAAAGTTTATCTTAAATAATATGATGAAATCAAAGCAAAACAAATGGTTGATGATATATTTGATAAAGTAGATACTAATAATTCAGGTTATGTGGATTTTACAGAGTTTATAACATCCGCTGCAAATGAAGAGAAGCTACTTAATAAATAAAGACTATAATAAGCATTTAATATGTTTGACACAGTAAATTATAGTATAAATTTAGAATGGTGATGGTTAGATAAGTAGAGATGAACTCTAAGAAATTATGGGAGGAATTGATGACAATCTTTGGAAGGAAATTTTGACTATGTGTGATTCAAATGGTGACGGGTAAATTTCTTAATAAGAATTTATTGAATTTTTAGTTAAGAAGTATGAATGAATATGTATTTTATAATCCAACGATATTAATCATCCAAATTACATTATTATATAGGTATGATATATTCTAATTTTATTTAAATTATGACTATAACTATATTATCTTGAATTTTATTTAAATATTGGACATTGTAGATCTAATATAATCCAAATATAATGATGGTACCGATCAGGTAAGTGTTGAATTATAAATCCAACTACTTTCTTCTAAGCTATTGTAAAATATATAGATAGCCTTATGTCTCTAAAAACTCTTGAGCATATAATCGAAATAAGAGATGATATTTTATGCTTATATGAAAATAGAGTTTCATAACGCTCCTCTAATTCTGTTGTTGCGATGCTGATGCTTTTGAATTCTCTTATATTAGCTAAAAATGATAAAATAAATACATTTTCTGTACAGATTTCTATACAGAACTATCAAGGTCTCTGGTTTCATCATAATTTAGGTCGATGTCATGAGGGCTATCTTATGGAGTATGGGGTTAACTCCAATCGTAAAAATCCTCTTAAATAATTTGGTCTCTCTACCTTCTAAATAATCTTGTTATTCCTTGTGTAATACAGATTAGACAACATTCTCATTCTACTACTATTAACCTAATATTATTAAATACTTATTTCATACAGAAACATTTTGGATATGACATTTTTTTAATTAATTACTTATGATACATAAAACATTTTTCAGAGCATCCCAGAGGATACCATCAACTGGTCTTTGATTAAATAGAAGGTCCTCAGTTTGTTAAACTTTCGAACTATTTTTAAGTTTAAAATACCTCAATTAATATTAATTTTGTAGTTGGGCATGTTCAATCTTCAAATAAATCAAAGAGAATATATGCAAGAACACAAAAATCTTGATATTTTCCTTCTTCTCAAAGATATAAAATATTCCATTTTTCTAATGAAAAAAAAGCAATAATTTCTTTTTAGGTGAATAAAATTTTATTCTATTTAGTATATTTAGGTTATGTAATTCATTAGCATTATCCAATAGAATCAGCATTATTTTTAATTCTAAGTTTACAATAAACAAATATTTTTAGTATCAATAAGATTATGTAAAGTGTATCATTATAACATGACATTTTACATCTAAATCAGCTACATGCCTCTGAGATTCTCTAGAGAAAGTTTTCTGACCCAATTTATTTTATTTTTCAATACAAAATATAATAAATATCAAGAATAAACGAAAAGGATCTTAAAAAATTTGAAAAATGATTTTTATTTTCTTAATCATAAGTTTTTTTGAGCTCTTCGATCAAATTTTACCTCAAAACTACAATATTTCTCATAATGACAATTATTTATTTATATATATATATATGAGACAAATATTACTCTATTAATAAGCTAGACATTATTTTAATTGAATTGCCAATAAAATATTTTCAGTCTTAAGCAAACTTGCATTTCTTTGTTTAAATTGATTAATCGTAATAAATAGAGTGGAGAAACCAAATTGCCATTTTTAACCGAAAAATTATATAATTTAATTTTAAATTAATTTAATTATATTTTTATCAAATGTTGGATTTATCGAAAAGAGAATTTACTAAACTCCCAGGAGAAATAGATGTAAACTTTATTCCCATAATATACCAAGGCATTTATCAAGGAACCAGACTATTATAACACACTAACTGCTTGTAATTGCAAAACACAATAGCTGTTGAGCTTCATGCATTTCAAAAAGCTATAAGCCTTAGATTTATCAAATAATGAACTAGGAAGCTTTGTGAAGACAAACACATTATAGGGTTTGTTTCTATTAAAAGTATTGATCTTGAAAAAAAATGGTATTACTCAAATAAATGATTAATTTTTTGCCACTGCAAAGAATATTGAGGTATGATTGTTTTTGATGTGTTTTTATTTAGATGCTAGACCTTTCAGAAAATAAAATAACTAAATGCGGCAAATCATTTTTAGACCTACCTAAACTTATTACGTAAACTGAACCTATTAATTTAGACTTAATTTAAATAAAAATCAAATTGATGATTTAAATGCTTTTAAAATTTTCAAAACCAACCCTCTCTAAGAATTACAATACCTTGGAATCAGATAGAACAATATAGAATCGTATACTTTAATATTAATATAATTTTAGAAATTACAGATCCAAATTCGAAACAACATTGACCATATTCTTTCCAAATTTATAATTTGTTCTAACCATGTTCTCTCAATAGAGGGAACTTAATGCTTTTCATGAGATTCTATATGTTGATCATTACTTAGATCAAACAGAGGTCCCTTTACAACAAAATTAAATTGAATGTTCCTTCCATAACGATTCTTTAATTGCTAATTGCATAGTTAGTTAAAACCAGACATCCGCTAAAAAAAGCAAGAGATCAGTGAACTCGTGTGATTCAAGGTTTGGCTCATTTAAAAAAAGGGATCCAGATACATTAAAAAGACAAATAGAATTCAGAAAAAAGGAATTAGAGAAATTAGATTAATCGATTGAATAAATTACTATAAAAAGAGATGAAATAAAGATTTTAACTTAAAAGTACTAATACTTCTTATAAGATTGTAAAATAATTATTAATTTATAGCACTTTAATTATAAGACAACTCTCTTTTGGTCACAGTGTTGTAGAGGTTAGGAGAATATTGCAATTCTATTGATAGTTTGAATTAATAAAAAGGAAGGAACTTAGTAGTTGAACTATTAAACTCTATGAAATGCAAAGACTCTCTTGACATCGATTAAACTTTATTGAAAATGGAGGCTATCATGAAGAAGATGTAAGAATTAATGAATTGAGTTAAATAAATTAATATAATCATATAACGATTTAATCTAATATTTCTGTTTCTTATAGAAATGATTTTTGAACATATTAGTTAGGCATTTATACTAATTTTCTTTAATGAAATAATATTAATGAATTTAATTTTAATACTCACATTATTATGTTTAATATAAGCCTAATAAATTTCACATGGAATGCATTATTTGTCTGAGAAATTTTATGGGAAGCTTGATACAAATGTCTTTTATTATTATTTAGTCTAAAATGAAAATCCTAATTATTGCGTGTCCAATCATTATTAGTGTGTGTTTTTGAACCATTTATATTTGAATAACTATATAGATCATTCATTGGATTCTCTAAAGCCTAAATTCATGAAGAAGGTATTTAGTCATTATTATTCAAAGGTTTTTGAATTCGTTGAATTTTTAGATATTCATAAAAAAGCTTATTTCAGAGATTCTTCAAGGAGAGAACTTGAAAAAAGCTTTGAAAAACATTATTAAATTTGAAATATTAAGTAGTTGTTAAAATTAATATGAAACCATATCAATAATTTTGAAATAATCATTTATAGATCTTCATTTATTCTAATAATAATATTGAAATTTCATTTTTAATATTATCTATCAATCAAATAATCAACCTACAATGTACCTCCTCATTCTAGTTGAATAAATAAAAAATTACAGCTGGAGTATGCTTTATGCGTTGCCTGTATTTTTTAGATTGCAAAATTATATAATAGAATCAAAAATTAAAGCAATACATATTTAAAATAATTGAACATTTAATTTATATGATAGTTTGAGATTCGAGATAAATAAAATACTTTTTATAAGAGGAGACCAATCGCTTTAGAAAAAATTATTGTGGATCTTGTTATAAAAAAGAATTACTATCAATAACATTTTTCTTTTTAATGACTTATAAACCACTAGATCGAGAAGAATTTGGCTTATAAATTTAATATAATTTTAATGAATAAATATTTTTGTAATATCTTCTTTATCATATATTTATTATCATTTATTAGGAGTACTAAATTGATTTTCAATAATAATATTAATACCACCGTTTATTTATTTATGAGTACAAAAAATAAACCATTTATTAATCTTGTTAGAATTGGGAATGCCAATAAAGAATATTCTACAAATACTTCTTAACGATTGAATTAATTAAAGTGGAGATATGTATAATAAATTTACTTCCCAATTCCATTAATTGAATATAAATATTATAATAATTAAATTTATTTTCGATTTCCCTTATATATATTTAAGTTATTGCTTCAATTGAAAGAAAATATTCTTTTTTTTTCATTTATAAAATATGTTTTTTAATAATTTATACTACCCAATTTTGCAGGGGAACTTTACATTGTTATTTTTATCTAAGTTATTGAATGATTAATTTACCTTTCCATAAATGGAAGTTGAATTTTTATGATCCTGACTTTGAAGCTGAATTCGAAGCTCATTAAAACAGAATTAGACTCATTTCTTTTCAAATGATAAACTTATTGGTTTCCGTAGCCGCTCTAATTTGTTTAATCACTTTTGTTATTCAACAACAACCCATTTAACTAATAATAGTAATGATAGTAGTAGTGGGAGGGTGTTTTTTTATGCTTATTGTTGGTAAGAAATTGGAGCCATACCTCAGATAAATTTTTTCATTTTATTTTGTTTGGAGTCAATCAACAAATGTATTAATTGCCTTTAGTGGATTAAATATGTATTACTTTGTCATCATTTAGACCAACATTTGTGTTCGGATTCAATACTTGTTGCTTTGCTGTAGGTACTTTATAGTATAGCGATAACAGATTAAAATTAGTTTACACAATTCTCACTCCTTTTATACTCTTATTGGTTTTTGATGTCTATAAGGCTGATCAAATTCAATATGTATTTTAAACAATTGCTTGTGTTGTTTGCATTGGAATTTGGACTTATATGCAGGAATATACAGCACGTCTAGCATTTTCACTGAATTTAATTGCTAATAAATAAAAGTAATGCCATTCTTATATTATAGAGAACTAATCAATGAATTTGTGAGTGATGCCATGTTTGCGATCAGTCTGGATTCAAGAACGAGGTAATTTATTTTGGAATTTTAAAACAAAAAATTTGAAGAAAGCATGAATATCAAAGAAACTGAATAAATGAAGAATTTTCTCAGACAATCTTATTTGATAATAAAAAGTTAGGAGAGCTAAAAAAGATTAACAGACAAAGGATTTTAAAGAGGGTTAAAATTGGAGGAATTTTTATTTAAAAAAATAAAACCTGAATAAGAATCAATTTTTAAGGACACTGACAATGAAGTTGAAATAATGTATCACAATCAAAAAACAGATTAAATAATGAAAATTTAAATAAAGTAAATGAATTTCGGAAAGCCAATCTTAATCGGAATAATTAAATCTGAACAAGTATCAAATCTAATAGGAGAACATCAAAAATAAATAAAGGAACATTAAAATCTTATGATCAACTTTTCAATCTAAATTGTATCATAGCAAGAGAATTTATATAAATAAATCAATAAAACATAATTTGGTAGTCTCAATGAATAAGAGTAAATTATGAGTCTAAAGTGTTTAAACTTATCTATAATTAATTATATTAGGAATTATATATTGTATTTTCAAAAGAATAAGATTTCTACTCAATTACAAGTTTACAAGAAGGTTATGATTTATGATTATCTTAAATCCATTTAATAATACTTTCATGCTATATCGTAATATCACGATATGAAATTTAATATTTTTAATCATGTTGGTAAAAATTGTCAAATAAACGTCAATATCAAATATTTAACATAAATACTGTTTAATATCTTTGAATAAATTGCTAAATAATCATGCTACATCAATAATGTATCTCTCAAAATAATTGAAGAATATTGTTAAAATAATCAAGTCTTAGAAACTAGAAGGAAGGTTGAAGATTCCTAAAGTGCATCGAAATAAATAATTGATTTAAAATTAATTCGATTCTAATTTGATGTTGAAAGTTCATAATCACTTGATTTGTCTTGCTTCAATCATTTCGGATAAAATCAACGAATAGAACAAGATGAAAGTTATATCATTTAGGAAGTTACAACCAGTTTACTTGATTGTCTTAGCCCAATAAACAGGATATAAATTGATTAGAATTTAAAACTTGAAGATGGCAGTTTTAGTCATAAGTTTTCTTTCAAAATATATTCGGATTAATCATAATTAGAACCATCATATTTTAAAACTATTGATAAACCATTAATTTATTGAGTTCTTTAATTTATATAAAAACAATTTTCTAATAATTATTAAATGAAATAGAAATTTTAATATCATTAACGGAAACATCAATATCGTTTTAAGAATCTTTTTGGTATTATAGAAGGACTTATTTTATCTAAGAGTTAATTGCTTCTTTCATTAACGAATCTGAATGGCAGAGTCAACGATTATAAACCTACTGTTTCTCCTCCTGTTATAATCACTGATGAAGGAACCTTCAAAGTATTGAGTAAGGCAATTATTAAGGAATTAGAGAATTCTTAGACTCCTTTTTTAGTACCTTTAAGAAATCCCTCCTCCAATGGTTTTAGAAGTAAATTTAAAGTGCCTTTCACTAGATTAGTAACGGTTGAGAAGACTTCTAAAGTTGTTAATGCTTTACCAGCAATCATCAATTTAGAACCTAAACTTTATTAGAATTATGTTAAAACACAATTAATCACTTCATCAGGAGTTCCTCGAATTTAAGAGTTCATGTATTTGATAGGTATTTATAAGTCGTAAAATGAGCTAATTCTTAACAGCCCCTTAAGTAGATCATCCATTTACAATCCTTTCGAGTCATATGAAAGATTAAAGCATGTCTCAATAATTTATAGACCCTTCAACCAAATTTACGGTGATTTTTGAACAGTGTTAAAAATTTGAATTTAATCCTCATAAATTTATTTTTGGATCCAACTTTAACTATTTTAGAAATTGAAAACAAATTAAAGGAATGCTCCTGATATGCAGATTCTCATTGGAGCAATCTTTATAGATGCTGTATAGGCTTAATTTTCTAGGATTAAACCAATTTCTATTGGAGCGCTTTTATCATCTGAGCAAAATGATTCTGTATCTGGACTCAATATGAGTTTGAATCTAGAATCTTAAATATTATCCTCAATTTCAAAATGAGATTAGAATTTAATACCAGTTTAACCTTTGGAATATAACTCTATTTATAAATTTACATCTGTAAAACACAAACTAACAGTGTCTAATTTCTTTTTTTAAAGCTCATCAGAAGATTAAACATATTCTTAAAGCTCATCTCCGAAAGATTTATGTTTATCATTCGTATTCTCCATATAAAGTGGCATTTGATAAAATGTATGTCCTTCTTCCAAATGGATCAGCAATTTCCCAATGATAATTTCAATTTTATTATCTAATTGCTCTCCTTCAATTAGTGGTTTAGAAAGATCACCTTAGATAAAATAATCATTTATTGTAGGATCCTAAGGAACAGTTTAAGGGATGTAAGGTTATAATTCTTCATTGATTTCCAGGATTGTTTAAATGATGTCAAATCTGAAATTTCCCTGGATTACATCAACTTTTACAGTATTATTCATAAATTAAAGTTACTTAATTGTTAGTACTTATGTGAATTAAAACACATTTAATTTATGAAAATAGTTCTCAAGAATTAAGGGACATTGGAACTCTAATCCATTTTATCTACCAACGTATAAATTAGCTTAGGATAGGGTTAGCTTCTTATTGTAAGTCAAATCTTCGATATGAATTAAAGCTCTACTATTGGAGAACTCTTTGATGGTTTACAATCCTTAATTAGATAGTTCTTCTACTTCGTTAATAGGAAAGATGTCCAAGAATAAGTTTTTATGAACTCTGATTTAAATTTCCATTTCTTTTTCTTGCTAAACCTATTGTTATTATTACGGTTAAGAATTATGTTTAAAGTGTTATAAAATAGGATTCAACTTTTTAAAAGAAGTGAATTAGTAATCAGGTATTCTTAGACAAATATTCTGAATAGATATTCTCATACTTTTACCAAGTTACAATTTGAAAATATAGTTTTCGTAATCTACTTCAATTGGCTTTGAATATAATCTCTTTGATCCTGCAGAAATAATCTAAGAACTGAACTAATTTGAACGTGTTCTATATAACATAATCTATGTAGCAGAGTATTTTTTAATCGATTATTAGAGCATATTTCTATTAAATTTCACCAAAGGACATTAACTATCAATAACAAGTATGTTTTGGATTAATAAAATAGTTTATTTAGCAGAAATGAGAGTCATCTTTTCTAAATCAATTTGTAATAAATCTTTATTTAAATGATCCAAAACATTTAAGGATGAGGAGTCTATAGATAACTGTATATAAGTAAGGGGTTCCTCTTTTACTTAATGCTAAGGTTTCTTTTTATTCATTGAATTCTGCTGTTTCTCAAAATATTAATTTAATGAGATCAACCAATATAAGAGATCCTAAGTGATACGAACATCAACTAAGGGAAGTGATCCTCTGATGAGTGTTTCACTCTTCTCTTATCTATATTGAACTGACCCTCTTAAATCTTATTTACCATTCTTCTTTACATCCTTCTTTTCTTAAAAGCTTATGTAAATTAACGGGTATATTTGTAAATCGTCAATTACATTCTACCCAATAGTCACTATGTTCTATCCTGAAAACTCAATCCAAATTGAGAAAAATGAGATGCAAAGGAATTGTAAAGGGTTCTCATTTTTAGGGATTCCCTCATATGGTTCAATAGCTCCTAATTTATGTGAGAATTTTTTAACTGGATTTTATTTGAGTTTGATATCCTTCACTCTTAATGAAATAGGTTTATTGTTTATGAAATAATTTAAATTAACATAGGGGATTCGTATGTCAAATCCAAACTTGCATGGTTTTTTGACTTCCTAGTCTGGTAATTGCTATACTTCACTCTAAGGTAGATATTGCATTAGATTTAAACATAATTCATGATTTAAGGAACCAATAAAATCTGAAACCTGTATATTTGCCATGTAAAACTTTTCTCTATTTTTGCCATTAAAGATTTAAATGGACATTTCTAATGCCTTGCACAGTTTGCACTCTTCCTAGAGTTTGTCAAATATATATATAGCAAAGTCTTACTCAATCCTACCCTATTCTCCCAATCCCATCATTACCACAGGAGTTACATAGAATTGATATTTAGGGTTTTCAAGACAACTCCTAAAAATCTCTTAACTTTAAACTGTATTGATCGCATTGTTGGAATCTGCTCTAACTCTATGAGCACCAATACTTTGTATTTAAAATTTGATATTATCTTTTTGATAGCTTCCCTGGATCTTTATGATTTCAATAAAGAAATGACTTTCAAGATCTTAAAAGAATCTCCCTTTTAATTTTGGAAAGGTTTGTGAATTTTCACTTACAGCTATTCTAATACCATCGAATTAGCATTTAAAAGTTTCAGCCTAATTTTTGACGCTCCTGTTTCCAAAATCCAATTGTTCTTGTGAGGTATTGAAGATACTCTGAGAGAACTCAATGAATTGCTTTTCTTAATGTTGAGGAATAGGATGTTAGGCCAAAGATTACTATAGGTTATTATTGAGAGTATCCATATATGAGAAATTCACAACTAGTTTAGTTTGAGCATTCTTTTTATTAGTTGTTTGAGAATTCATAAAGGAAAACTCTGTTTTTTCTAATTTTTATTAGAATTCTTCATCATCATCAAATTCTACCAATGTTTCTCCTTTTAAGTCCATCATGATTTTGTTCAATTCATCAGTTAACGATAAGCATCTTTGTGCAGTAGACAATAGATTTTTAATTTGCTTCGTATTAAGCACAATATCCAAGGGAGATATCTTTCCATCGACCTTTGTGTTCACTCTTCCATTTTTAGTTTCTACAACCATCTCGAATTTTAAGGCATTTTCTATTAAGGCTATCTACTCTTTTTATAATTAGAGTTCTATCTGATCTATTCCAAAGCTTATAAAAAGTAAATTACTATTTATGAGATTGAAACATACTTTAGATTTTGCTTCTGAAAATTGATGTTAGTATGATGAATATGGAATTCATATTATTTTCCTCCTTCTGCTATTAGAATAATTTCAATATTCTTGATCGTAATTGATGAATTACTTAACAAAGTATCAACCAAGCCTAGGAATTGAATGAGTCCTGTTTGTGGTCCCGTCGATTTAGTTAAGTCTACACTCTACTCGAATTCTGAATGTTTATAAACTTCTTCTCTTAACTGAGCCAATTAACTGAGCTTTATGATCTCCTTTTGTTTTGCCTCCTCGGTCTTATCTAAATATTCCTTTAATTCGTCTATATTGATTTCCTTCACCAGTGCAAATACTAATTTGACTCCACTAGCCTCAAACTTTAAATTAGCCACTTTGATAGACTCTTTTAATATCAGTTTCATAAATTACTTATGTAAGCCTCTTCAAGAGTAAAAAGACTTTGGCCGAGAAGTTAATTGATGAAGGTTTTATTGAGCTTCAACATCTCAACTCCTTTGAGCAAAGTGCCCATATTCAGTTATTTTGGATCTTCAAGATAATCCCCCAGGAAATTGTCGAGTAGTAATTGAAAAGTGTCTGAGAAACCATTAAGAAAATAATCAGAAAATGGCTTGAGCCACTCCTTGACTTTCTGCATACAATAATTATAATAATAATAAAAATCAGATAATGCACAATGTTTAAATGACAAGAGAAATACCTGCTACGAGTCAATATACTTTTTATATGAAATTATATGTTATAATAAGTGTCTATATCTTGATAAGATAAAACTCATCAACCTTTAAGTTAATCAATTTTGTTATAAATTTCTATTAATCTATCATCTATTGTCTATTTAAAATTCGACAGTTCCTAATCACTCAATATAAATGATTACCTCTTGCTCCTCCTCTTCATCAGGAATGGAAAGTGACTTATTAATGGGGAACCAATTGATACTCTCTCGTTTCAAATCTGAATCTACATAACTTTCAATTCCGTTATAATCTGATTTCTTTTTATCCTCCAAATAGGAAATGTAAAAGATGTAATTCCAAACGCAATGTTCATATTTAACGTGAAATCTAAATCCCTTTTTGTGTTTTGCCTTCTTCTCCAAAGTCCCTCTATCTATCCCACAAATCAAACAAAATCCTTTGATGTCATTCTCAAGTTCTTCAGCCTCATCTCTCAACACACCAAATGAATCTATGATGATACCAGTAATTATAGAGTATAACAAACTAATTACAACGAAGACATAAACGAATTCCCAAAAATTGAGGATGCTGTATCTGTAGTTTTCATCTGCATACACATCACTAGACGAAACAAAGCCAACAGAACCACCGTCTGTCTTGAATGTGACATCTAATATGAAAGAGAAACATTAGAGCAAGTTTTCACAATATGGTGTATATTGATCTGCATAATAATGATAAACGATTAGAGAATAATAGTATTACATTATTATGTACAAAGAGAGTACCAATAAGATCGATCCACTAGGTCTCCAAATTGCCTATGTTTATGAATTAATCATTTTACATTCACTATCGATGTCAACGTTGGGAATCGCCAAAACACGTCCAACAGCAACAATGCCAAAACTATATTCACGTACAGACCAATAAAGGCCAGGGTTGTAAAAATTAAGAAGTAAATCATCTCATAATCCAACAAGATGCACTTATATAATGTTAAGAAATCTGTTAGATTAAAATACATTCTCCTCCATTTATTCTATTCCAATAAGAAGGAGTCAGTCTTCTCTAAAACAAAATCCTCTTGAAGTACTATGCTTTGAGAATTATCCAAATATTTATATTTGATCTCTCTCATTCTAATTCTATTTATTTGCTTCTCAAACACTATCTCTTATGATTTTATTCTTAAATATGGCAATTTTTTCACTATAAAGATAAAAAAACAAAGGAATTACAAAATTATTTATGTAATTGTTAATCCAAACAAAATATCCCCGAATATCTTCTCTAAGTTTGAATCACTTGAGAATAAGATCATTAGATTTTCTAACACTATTACTAAAAATATTATTTATTTCCATAGTTTCTAATTGCTAGCTAACAAATTTATCACAAAATTCTTTTTGTATAAGGCTTAGAATTTATATTCAGTTTTTAATTTCTAAATTATGTGAGATGAATTTGACAACACTGATTCAACCTTCCTCTATTAAGATAATCTATCAATATCAGAAGCGAATTTCTCTTTAATTACATTGTTGAGAGCAAAACAATGAGGAACTAGTGGAAACATCACTTTTTTTAGTTGTTTTGATGGTAACAGTATTTCTATAGATCCTGTTCTCGTTGCAAAGAACCTCAAAGCTCTATATCCCAATTTCTTCGATTGAGCCTCCTATTCACCTGAGGCTTTCTTTAATTTGTAAGGATTAAAAATCTTGTCACTAAGTTGGGCACTTTCTTATAGCTACCTTATGTTTCTAAATAATAATAACAACGTAAATACTTTGTTAATTGCGAAGCCTAAAATATTGCCTTGTAGAGATTATAAAAGACTATAGATTTATATTTCTTTTTCTATGTTTTCGTATTGTCTATTTACTCATATATTCTTTCCAACACATCTTAATCTTTCATCTAATATACTTAGGCTAAAAGATTAAATAAGGAGAACCCCGTCTCTATAATAAAGGAGTCCCAAAAGTCTTTTACAGCTGATTCCACTGTCACTTCCTATTCAACTTAATACCAATAAGTATTGCTATCTTTTATTTAAACTTTTTTTCTTTATATATTTTTCTTTCTCTCCTTCTCCTATTCGATATTCTTCGCGTCTTCCCCTAACAAATGGGAAAATACAAGGTTTGTGTAATTTTTACCAGAACCATGCAAAATTTTGTATTTCTCATATTAAATTGTAATATTGCGAATCAGTATCTTCTCATTTATTATCATTGAAATTCTCTTTAAAATATCTGATTCATTTTATTCATTATCAGTTAATGATTCCAATGTTGTTGCACATCTGTATTTGATTTCAGATAGCATAAACAATTTATAGTTAAGTGAATTACTTTTTCTAAATGATGTGACTAATTGTTTACAATAGACTGGACATTAGATATAATACTAAATTATCTATTATTAAATGATTGTTTTATCCTGAAGATTATTAATCTTTCTAACTTGTTCTTAGGTTTACATTCTTGATCTTTCTTTGTCCTAATTCAATAAAGCTTAATCAATTTTACTGAATCTTTGATAGAGATTCAAAAACTTAATCTAAGAATCATCAAATCCCAATAGTTTACCACATAACCTTAAAAACTAAGGTTAACAGAGCTTTTCTTAGTTTTAAGGACAAGGACCTTAGATATATTCTTTAAGGCAATCAAAACAATTCAAAATCAAAATGTAATCATCCTGGCTCAAAGCATAAAAGGATTCTTAATTGAAGAAATTCAACAAAATGTTCATCAGATGTTAAATGATATCATAATTCTAAGCAAATCCAATTTATTCCCTAAAGAAATCTTGAAATGGTCTAAAATGATCTTCAGCTAATAGTTAAATCAATTTCATTTAAACTTACAAAATCCCCAATTTCATCGCATTCTTTTTCTACTCTAATCTATGATTTTCATTGAATTCATATGCCAAATACACTCTACTGATATCATGTTAGATTAAGGATCGCAATTTTAATGTTTCATCTTATTATTGATATCTTTCAAAAATGCTTGAAAATATTTTTAACATGTAATTGCTCTTGGTTTTTAGGATCTCTTGCATTAGTTTTTATTAAGCAAATTAATTCGCAGATTCAATTCCTCTGACTAATCTTATTGAAGTTAATAAAAATTAATATAATAATTTCTCTTTCTTTTTCTTATTCAATAAATACAATTCTGATTATTGAACAATCTTTATTTTATCATATTAATTACAAAATGACAAAAAGATTTCGAAGAACCCTTAATTAACAAGCAAATTCTGCAAAGCCTTTATCGCCTTTATTTAGAGAATCTATTCACTTTTAGAATGATACTTTCCCTTTTTATTCAACTCATAAACCTTAACTGTCTAAATATAATCATCTCTAATATAAGTATGTATATCCAACATGTGCCATAAAAACTTTAATATCTTTTTGACGAACTTAAAATTCTTGTTTAAATTGTTCATACTCGATGAAAAACAATTAACCAATGGCACAATAGTCTTTGAAAAGTTTTCACTGATTATTTCGAAATCCTCATTCATAAATAATTATTATTTGTAGATTTAAAAGTACATATCAAAGTTTTCTATTGCCAAAACTTGTTCATTTATAAAAAAACTATTAATTTATTTGTCAATAAATTTATTTTCAGATTTATTCTTCAATAAAATCAACTCATGAATTCTATTATCATTACAATAAATCGGCGAACAGTATGGATCAACAACCTGATCCTTTTTCTGTTGTTCAATTTAATCAAGATTGCAATTTTGAAATTCCAATTTTCTTAAAAATATTATTTTCAACTATTATGATTTTTCTATCAAAAAGTGCCCATTATCTAGTATTTCCCATTTCGTTAAATTAACCTTCAAATACTCCTCTATTTATTTCAAAAATAAGTCAATTTTGATTTTCAAATTATGAAATGGCCTTAATTTCACACTTTGATTCATATCATTCACAATACTCTCAGCAAATGCTTACGATAAACTCATTTGTCTTGCCAAAGTTGAAGATGCCCTGCTCCCAGATTTAGACTTTGACTCTTCAAAATTCTCAATCTATTCTTATATTAATTGAGCTAAGTTAAGAAAAACATTCAGTAAGAGCATTGCATAATTATTAAAATAGAGGCAACTAAAATTATGTTATAATGAAAAGCATGCCATTTATTTTTAACATTCTGATAATTACTCATCCTCCTTTTCGTCACTATCATCACTGTCATTCTCTGATCCAGATTGAATTTATTAAAACAATTACTAATTAGTTTCTTTCTACTTTTTTTGTATTTTGAATTTAAAACTGGAATTAACATAATCATATAATTTTTGTGCTTCGTTTGTTGACTTCATTTTAGGATCTAACACAACTACTTTGCTTTCAAAAACCTTAGTTTCCTTATCTATAAATTGAACAATAGTTTATTGAATTTCATCGTCATACTTGATGATTTCTTTATAATGTAATAGCACATTAAATAGTTTAATTAACTAAGTTTTTAGAATTGTATTCAAGATTGCTACATTTAAATCTTCGAATGTAGATTTGAATATATCTTTTAATTAAGTGCAATATTTTATAACCTATTGTAAAGGGAATGAATCAGCTAACACTTTACAACCTTAAGGATTGGAATATTTGAGCAAATACAATACAAATTGAATACCTTATATTTGATATATGTATGGCATATTTCCAATTAAAAATTACTTCTAAAATGTTTAAAATTTATTTTATGATAGGATCTTTTCAAGTGGATTATCTTAAAATCCAAGTTATTATTTAAATTTCTTACTATTTTAAATTTATTAGATTATTTCGAACAAATTCTTACTGCTTGATACACTTTATTAAATGACTAGTGATTCCAACACTTTCAAGGAACCAAAGTTCAAATTATCCAAGAGTAGATAAATAATCCTACTACTTGCTGACTCAATATTTTCATATGACTCAAAATAGATTTCTTAAAGTAAATCATATTATCCTAAATCTATGCATTTCAAGAATTCATCGAACTAACTAAATTTGCTTAGAACTCTTTATTTATTGTAGTTATTTCCATTACATTAATACTTTAAAATTATGAATGCCTATGTGCAAAATTGTAGTATTGAATCCTCTTCGTTGTTAATTTCTAATATGTATCTGTCATCATTATTACTTTTAATGAACTTTTAAGTAATTACTTAACAAATTTATTAATAACTTTCCAGAAAATCCAAAAGAATAAAATCTACATTCAAAATTCTCAAGATCTTCTATAGTAATAATAAGTTATCTGCTTTTTTTAACAATTGATTTAAATTTATTAGGGACTTGATACAATTTTGATATAATTACTACTTTTCATCAGCACTTTCTAATTCTTTCAATTACAAAATCATAGATTTTATAAATTAATAATGAAACACTTCTTCTTAGTTTTCCAAAAATAAGCATTTTTATAGGCGTTTAATAATGTTCCTTTTTGGTTAATATAGAGATTCCATCAAATTAAAAGCCTTTAATTGCGTTTCAGTTTATGATTACTTATGTTTTAATAAAAGAAATGTATTCTCCTTTATCTTTTCATAGCGACTGTAATTATATTACTATGAGAAATCAAGATAATCAAGTTATTATGATGTTTTAATAATTGAAGTTAAAATTTTAGTTTCCTTTTGTTTAAAATAGAGTTGCAAGAAATCAATTAAAATAATGGACATCTAATTAAATATTTCCTTTTGTTCTTAAAATTACTAGAACTGCTGAACTTACTCTTACAAGGGTTGAATTTACTCTAATGATTATGGTAATAAGGTGTAGGCTTGTATTAATAAATTAACATCAAAGTATTTTTCATGGAAATCTTTATTTTAAGGGAGATTGAAAGTATACAATTTGTAAAACATTTGTAAGATTTTACAAACACTTAAACTGAGATTGATTTAATTTTACTAGATTAAATTAAGTTTAACTAATTCTTAAGTTATGGTAAGTAATTTTTCAATAGCTTTTGTGTCATTTATTGTAAATTATCTTGTTAATTATTTATGAAGAGACTTTTTCTAAAATTCCTACAATTCTAACGATGATGCCTCAGCATTAAATCCATTAGATTATTGAACAGTACCATATTATTTATTCAGATTGAATATAAGTTTAGGGATTTGCTTCGGTTGATATGGATAACAATCAACATATAAATTCATTAAGATAATAATTAATCTGCATCTTAATGTTTCAGCATTTCCAGAATAACTGATATAATTAATTAGAGTCTTTTATGGTAACTTTGTCCTATAAAACTAAATGTTCTCATAATTCCTTTCCTAACATAACAACCCTATGAGATTCAACTGAGAGTCTAAGAAATTCTTACATTCTATGATGTCTTTCATAAAATCTTTATTCGCCTTGCTACTCTAAACATAAATTTCATTCAACTCATATTATTTATCATCTATTTATACATAGAGTAGATTGTCTTCCTTAATAACAAATTATAAGAGTATTTTCGGGCCTTTAATAATATGCTTACCTATATTAATTTAATTATTGAAGCATGCTTTATCATTTTGTAAGCATAGAACACTTAATATCTTCATGATATTGCCCCAGAATCTCTTATTTAGGATTTAGAGACAATAATTTGCTCTTTCAAAAATCTCATCGATTAAAGTTTAAGATTTAATTTAATTTTATTGTTTAGTTAAGATGGTGTTGATTCTTGTGGAGCGTTTGATTAAAGACAAGTCAAATTCCTTTTCAGATTCCTCAATAAAAGGCATTATACCTGCAACAGGTATTAGATTTGCATTGTTCTCAAAAAGTCTAATCAAACAATAAAATGCTCCAACATTGTAGCCTAAATATTATTTTAGTTTAAAGTAGGCCAAAAATATTATTTGACTGTTATAATCGTTGTTTGAACTAAAGGCTTCAAAAAAAAGGAATATTTGATTAAGAATAGTATTTAATTGAAATAAGAATTGAATATTATGGTCTTATATTGGTATATCATTGTTGGATTCGATTTTATTTTACTCAATAATTTATGTGTATTCATATGACCATTTCACAACTTCAATAAACTCAATGAGAGATTAAACAATAACCTTTTTTCTTAGTAAATCCTAGTTATATTGATTCATCTTCAAATAATATATTGCATTTTTATCTAATATTTTAGGTTTCTCTTCATCGGCAACACAGAAGATAGTAAGATCATTCAATGCAATTTCCAATTACTATATTTCAAAGAAGAGAGCATCAAATTTTCCATCATTTATTGATTAATTCTTGATAAATGAATTGATATCATCGTAGTGCAACTAATATTTAAGGTTGATTTGATAAATCAATTGAACTATATTGTCTAACCAATTTTAGTGGACGAAATCCACATTTGAGATCAGATCAAATTGTAATAAGTCTAATTTAGATTTTTTTGATTTGTATTTGACCAATTGTTTATCCTGAATCTAATTAAAATTATTTTCATTAATAATTTTATAACTCAAATATTGGTTATTGCAGAGAATGTAAAAGAGTTTATTATTGATGCTCTCTTCTTCCATTAATGAAAAGAGGGAAGCCTCTTAATAAGTCTAGCAAATCTAATCTCCATTCAAATAGAAATTGCCAGACAAATTTTATAGATAAAATTAATCTCCTTATTTGATCTATTAATTGATCTTTTGAGGATGATACAGTCTCCATATATCATAGATTAATAACTCTATAGTTTATTAATTTCTTTCTCCCGATCTCCAAAATATTGTCTTATTTTTGGAGTAAATTCGCTAATATTGTGTTTGCACATCTGTCATATGTAAGTTGTTATTGTGAGGATTCTATTGAATATTTTCATTGGTAGTCAACTCTAAATAAGAGTCTCTTTCAATTTATTTAATTTTAATCAGGCTGCCATAACAAAATGTAGTAGACTAATTATCTTTGAGATGCTTTTTGAATTTGAATGTGGTTTATTTGGTTGTTGAGATTATAAAATCGGAAGTTTGTTGCATATTCTCGTTCACATTTACAAATAAATCTGATTATTATTCTAGAGTTTACAATGTAATATTTTCAGGAGAATACATCAAAAATATATCATCATCAAATGAAACTTTATTGGAATTCTTTAATAATAAGGATCGATTACTTAAATTTAAGATTTATAACAAGGCTATATTCTGAATAGTGTTGTTCTATCAATATTATTAGTTAAAGAGAGTATATATTTGTCATTATGCACAATAACACAAATAAATTTATTAGATTTAGCTAATTGTATTACTATATCTTGTGAGTATTGTATATATTCCTATTGATTGATTATCTGGATGTCGTCGTTATCAAATTAGACTGGAAAGATATGAAATATCATATTTTCTATTTGCAATTGAGATCTAATAATATTTTTTGCATGAACTTCATTTTTATGAAAGGTGGATAAAATCCATCTGAACTCAGGAACAAGTCACTGCATTAAATAAGGATCTCGTCATTTGAGCATACTTGTATCAATTGTATATTCTAATCCATATTTTATAATTAATAAATTAATTTATAAAATGGTCAAGCCAAATTCAATACACTTTTCATTAATTGACTTAATAATATAAATTTTATGGAGAACTACAATAAAATGAATAAGTAAAAATGAATTTAATGAATTTGATTCCACAAAATATGAAATAAATAAAATAATTACATATAAATTATACTCTTAAAATTGTGACAATCTAAAAAGAATATTTATAATAAATTTTGAATTACGCATGTAAGAAGAATTATCTAAAAGGAAGAATCCTTTATTAGTACAAGTAGACTCATAGTAAATGGAGTACCTTTAATTTACTTTCAGCATTGAATTTTAGAGCATAATATGAATCTATTCTAATATTTATGATAAATCTTGACCAATAGGCTGAGCTAGTGTGCTCAAACATTCATTAGTTAAAGTATATGTTTAAGGTATATTTTGTATTTAATAGAAATAATAATAAATATTAAATTATATAGAGAATTGGATTAATATCAGAATTACTATTTTTTAATGTACCCTATCTAAATGTATTACAGAGATTAAAAATACGATCGAGCTCTTTTAAAAATAAATATCCAATTTCATATCTATCATGTACACTTCCTTTTTTGTAATTTTATATGTTATTCCATATAAGGATATTGATATATGAATTTTATAGTCATCAAAGCATGATGCTTCACATTAAGCTCTCTGCTTAATGTACGAGTATGTTTTTGTAGATAGTAATTACTCTTTGCATTGTTGAATTTCACTTCTTCTATTTTTGTTCATTTAAATTTATATAAAAATTGTGAAGGTGTAAAATTGGTATGAATACAAATTCTATTTATTTCTTATTCATTGCCTATTTATGTTTATTATTTTAAATGCATATGATATTATTCAACCATTAGGTATTCTATAAGTGTGGATTATCATGTAAATTGTAGAGAGATTGATGTATAGAGCTCTTAAATAAATTGATTAAGTTGTATAAAATTTGAATCAATGTGATTTTTTGGAATTGGATAGATAAATGATTTAATTTGTCTGATAATTATTTATGTCTCAATAATTTGTGGGAATCAATGGTGAATAGACAGGTTTAGGATTCACAAATCGAGATCAAGGTGCCAAAGTTGAGGAGGATCAAGGTTTGATTGAATTCAAAATAATAACTAATAATGGAACTCATGAGAGTATGAAAATGCTAATTGATCTCAAAAACATCTTTGCTAGATAACTACCGAAAATGCCTAAGGAATATATTGTACGATTAGTATTTGATAGAAATCATGAGTCCATGTGTATTATTAAAGTATACGATCAATCTATTGATTTAGGATAACACCAAAGTCATTGGAGGGATTTGTTACCGAAAGTATCCAACTTAACGATTTGCTGAGATTGCTTTCTTGGCCATTACTGCCACACTTTAAGTAAAGGGTTATGGAACTCGATTAATGAACAAGTTCAAAGAGCATATCCAAAAACAGGATGTTGAGTACCTACTCACTTATGCTGATAATTATGCAATTGGATACTTTAGAAAGCAAGGATTCTATTAAGAAATCAAAATGCAGCCAGATCGATGGAAAGGATTTATAAAAGATTATGATGGAGGTACCTTGATGGAATGTTATGTGCATCCAACTATAGACTATGGGAATATAAGTGATTTAATTAAAGAGTAAAAGCAGGTACGATTGAGTTTAATGTTAGCTAATGATAGATATAATCAAGAAATTGACTTTGAATGATAGGGTTTACCCTGGATTAGATAAGCAGAATTATAAGGTTGAAAATTCGAATTCTGACAAGCCTGCTGTTAAACCTGAGAGTATACAAGGCATCTTAGAAAGTGGATGGACAATTGAAGATTACAATGAACTCAAAAAACAAAAAGAAAAAACTTTCATGATTTCTTGCCAATAAATCATAGACACAATGAGGAAACATAAATCTGCTTGGCCTTTCTTAGATCCAGTCAACAAAGATGATGTTCCCGATTACTATGATGTAATCACAGATCCTATTGACATCAAAACTATCGAAAAGAAATTATAGACTAATTAATATACATCCAAGGATCTCTTCATTAAGGATGTTAAGAGGATATTTACAAACTGTCGAAATTACAATCAGCCTGATACAATTTACTACAAGTGTGCAAATGAGTTAGAACGTAGCATTGACGATTATCTGAAGAAACTTAAAGATGAATAGCAAATACCAGGAGTCAGTAAAAAAATCAAAAAAACAAGCAGTAAATGATAATTAATTTATATATAAATAAATGAGGAATTAAATTCAAATATACTCCAATTACTTAAGTCTAATATTGTGTAATAATATACTCAAATATTAGAAATAAGCAATTGAATAAATCAATAATTATTATAATATTAATATTTTGAATATAAAATATCAAAATTAATTAAAGTGCTAGTTAAGCAATGCTATAACTTTATTGCAGTAGTCCATAAAAACTACAGGATGGCCTCTGCGTAATTAGAAATCGAGCATGTGATCATTATTATTGCTAGGCATCTAAATATATATAATGAGAGAAAGAGAGATACCTTGTAAATTTTAATGTACAATATAATTTCCTTTGGTGAGTATTTATTTTAATTAGTCTTTTGCTTTTTGTTCTAATTTTCGTCTTTCTAAATAAGAGATGGCAAATCATTTATTGATCCTGCATCCTCTTCTTTTTGAAATTAATTGAACAACTCAGCATTAGAATTGTATTTGGTCATTTTAATCAAGTTCCGATGATAACACTTAAATTTGTAATAAGGACTCTTGATCTCGATGATAGTGTTAAGCTTCTCTAAGCAAGCATAAATTGCAGTTACGATTTATCTAGCTTGATAGGGATAAACAACAGCCATGATATCCTTAGGCAGATTCTTCCCATAATCATATGGAGCAGGTTTTTGGATGTCTGTGAGTAGAACGTTGTCGAATGATGACCCATCCAATTATGGGATGTGAGGATTGAATATCAAATCCTTTTTTGTAAGGTTATGTATATTCATTGGGGTTGAAGATTCAATTCCCATCTATCCTAACAGTAGATCGTACATCACAACTATTGATTTATCTTTTCTCTTGCGTATGCTCTTTTAGATATAGCCATGGGAAATCCCTTTGACATTGACAGAAGGCAATTCCATTAATCTCTTGAAGACTTCATCATTGATTTGTCTACTGCTATCATCCAATTTAATTGGGATTTATAAGTAAAATGGGATCTGATTGCTCCTCAAATATGGATGCAAATAGATCTCATGGAATTTAATTCTCTTTAAAGGATCTGGAGTTAACATCCTGTTAATCAAATCTCGCACTTAGGGACTGAAACTACTAGGGATTGTGTAATCAGCAGTCTTAATCTTGATATATAAGGCTTACGTGGTTTCTTCATCGAATGGTAGGTATCCTGCTAGTAAAGCAAAGAGGATAACTCCACAACTCCAAACGTCTGCTTCTGACCCGCAGTAAGATCTACCTGAAATAACTTCCGGAGCTGCATAATTGGGAGACCCACAAGGTGTCTTTAGATACTTGCCATCATTCATTTTATTGCTGAGTCCAAAATCTCCTATCTTCAAAGTGTTATTGTGTGATATCAGAATATTTTCAGGTTTAAGATCTCTATGAGCAATAAGATTATGATGACAATAATCAACTCCACTTAATATTTATAAAAAGAAATGGCGAGCCTCTGCCTCTGGCAATTTACCTCTTTAGGCAATCAGATCAAAGAGTTCCCCTTTTTCTGCATATTCCATTACTACAAAGATGTCTCCAGCAGTATCAAGCACTTCGTATAGTTTGATCACATTTGGATGATTGAAGTGTCTCATATACCGTATCTCTCTACTAATCTTGTCTTCCAATTTCGAGTTCTTCATCCTTTTCTTATTTATGATTTTGATTGCCACTTAAGTATTTGTGATATTGTGCCTGGCCACTATTACACTTAATATATATCACATACACTTCACTTTCCCAAATGAACCTACACCTAGAGTCTTCCCTAATAAATAATGTCCTATTTATAATGGAGCTTGCTGTTACATTTCAATAATTTTTATACTGCATTCATGTAATAATTACTTTGAATTTCTATAACAAATACTTAAATATTTTACACAAATAAATTTAATTTAGCACTTCATTCATTTATATTTTAAATAAAACTAGTTCATTTACATCTTTCCTAATCTGAAACTCTAATTTCCCTTTCTCTGAGTTCTTACAACGCAAACAGATGAAAGATTTAACATTTAAAAATAAAACTTTAAAATTGTTTGTTATTTTGATCCTCAATAAGATATTGCTAATTCAATTATTCTGAAGAGTAATCAGAATGCGCACTTAATGGAACTGAATAAGAGAGGAAGGAGAGAATAAAGAATTGATATATGAAATAGGAATGGGATATGCACTATGAAATGCTTGAGATAAAAGATTGAATTGATTCATTAAATAAATTATTAGTCGTTAAATTTTAAATTATATAATGGATTAGAAGACTGAAAAGGCTTTACTTGAATAGTAGAATGAATTGCTAGAGTTATAGTTATAAGAATTAAAGGAGAGGGAAGATGCTTACAAAATGTTTAATGAAACAATTCTAAATGCGTACAATTCAATGCAGAGTGATGTGAATAAATAGAATGTAAAGATAAAGTCCTATACTTGTAGAGTTTAGTTTATAAACAATTATAGCAGACTTTGGAATAATATTCTCAAGAACTGATAGAATCTAAAAATAGGAACACTTCTGTTTTATCCTAACTAGAGAAGGAGAATAGATACTTAAAAAACTACTTAGAATAGCTAGAACTTAAGATCTAAGAATAAGTGCATGTTTAGGAGAATGAACTGACTGATTTGGAATAATAATTTGATGCTCTTCAATAACAATAATAGGAGAGTACTGTAATTGCAAAACCTAAGAAGAAGAGACCACAATAGGATAAAGAAAACAATAAACCAGAATAAGGAGGTGGAGGTTGCATTGTGTCTCTTAAGCCTAAAAATGACTGCGGTAAAAAGAAGGAATTATGCATAAGCAATGTTTTGAATTGCAAGGATTCTAATGTGATGGAGATCTCCCAATTAGATTGGTTGGATTCCAGTTCTCCCACTGGATTATTCAAACAATTTTAAATACTCCAACGAGGACGGGATCGATCTGATCACTCCTTGAGGATGCAATAGTAGCCTCAATTATCCAAAAGAATATTGAGGGATTAAGGAAAGAGTGAAGATTCGGTCAGTCCTCAGTGCATTAGGAACACAACTCCCTCAAATCAGTATATCACTCCAGAGTCAAAATAGTTAAAATATGATGCGCAATAGGGGTTTGCACATAAGGCAGAATAGAATCAACAAAAAGCAGAAAAGAGATCACTGGCGGAATTCACAAAACAAATTAATTCTGTTAGATCAACTGAGAACTTACAAATGATTTTAAGATAGAGTTCTTTGGTTTGATTTAAGTTTTTATTTTTCATTTATATCAACATGATAATGAGTATAACAGCAATATGATGATGAGATCTGATAAACATTCCAAAATAAAAATTAATATTTAAATGTATGAATATTGGAATGGTTAGGACCTTCAGAATAGACATCCAAATACCTTTGATTAATAAGGGAATCAGTTTATTTAACAAATTATTACAAAAATAACCCATATTTTAGACCATTTTAATCAATAAAAGTTTATTAATACACTTACTATTCTTTCTGAAATAAAAGTATAAAGCTTGTAATCTATAACTTATTATTTAGACAATTTAATGCCAGGAAACTGGCTCAAAGTTCTGATGAGCTGCAAGATTATATTTCTCAATTCATGGAAGTTGATGGAAATGCCCTGAGACTCAATGAGCAATTCTAAAAAGTGGAGAAGTAAAAATCAGCAGAACTCTTGTTGAAAATGATAGAAATGGCTCAAGGGACAATGAGGGATTGGTACTAATTCCAACATTAGCAATTAGAGATTGAGAAGTTCGAGGAGAGAGGTAGACACATCTTTAATAAATATAGTGGATTTGTTGCGTCATAATTTTGAATTGAAATAGTCCTAAAATAATTGCTGTGCTTCCTGTCAACTTATTTGATAATTATTTTATAAGAAATTTTTAAATCTATGGTATATCTCTATATTTATAATAACCAAGAGTAAAATTAGTAGGCCAGCATCTTGCAAAAGTCGAAAGAGTGAAGTGGATGAGTCCCTTTTTGGTATCAAATTAGCACAAATTACTTTCTAGGAAGCAATAAAAAAAATGATGCTAAAACTGCTAAAGTAATTCAGAGTGTTAGAAAAGGAGACAATTCAAATCCAGACGTGGTATTAATAGGAGAAGCGGAATTATAAAGAATGAAAGTTTGTTTCATCATAAACTTTAGAATAATGCCATTGTTACAACCAAGGAGGAACAACTATACTAGAAGAAACTCTTGGAGGAACAGAAGGAAAAGTAAATGACAGCTGCTAAGGCCAAGAAACAGAGGATGATATCACTGGAAGAAGAAAAGAAGAAGCAAATCCCTTTGACTGCGCAACAATAGGAAGATAAAGTAGTTAAGGACAGTCTCAATGCAAGGGTATCAAAAATATCTTCGAATCTAGGCTGCAGAGATTTTGAATGAACAATTGGATGATGTTAAAGAGATGAACAAGATGGTTATGTATGCCAAATGTGTTACGATCAGAGACAAATAATTATAAGAGAAACAGTAATTGAAAGAACAATTCAAAAATTAAGAGAAAAGGAAAGATCTCATGATGGAAATCGAAAGACTCAAATCAGTTAAGTATTATGAGGAAAAGGATGTCTAACATAAACAAGAATTGAAACAAGGTCATGGCATTATTGTAGAATAAATTAAAGAGAGAGAATTGATTAGACTTAAAGAAAAAGAGGAATAGGAGAGAGAAGGCCAAGTTATGATTAAACAAATTAAATAAGTACAAATTGAGGATCAACAAAAAAATCAATAGAGGAAACATATGTAGAAAAAGTTGCAAGATGAAATTCTAGAAGCTAATTCAAAGGCTATTGTTGTTAAAGAAAAGAGAAGATTGGAAGAAAAAGAAGAAGAAGAGAAGATTGCCAAATATAACTTAGAAAAGGCACAGAAGGATGCTGAAATCGTTGAGGAACAGAGAAGAATCAAAGAGGAGAAGGAGAGGGATGTGTAGAGATTAAGAGAAATGCAAGAGAAGGCTTAGGATAGACAGGCTGAATTAGATTTATTAAGAGCAAAACGAGCTATGGAATAAAACGAAAGAGCTGCTAGAGAAAAGGAAAGAAAGGAAGCAGAACTCAGATAAAAGTTAAATTCAGAATTGTATTAAGCAAGAAAAGTTCAGTAGAATGAGAAATAGGAAAAATTAGAAGAATAAGTACTTAACCATAATATTGAATCAAGGCAAGACTTGAAAGGGATGAATTCCAAAGAGTTATTCAAAAGTAAAAGCAAGAACGTGAAAATGAACTAAGATTACAGTAGGAAAAAGAACATTTGGTTAAAAAACATGCCGAGGAGTTGAGAAAATAGATCTCAATGAATGAGGAAAAAAGAAAGTAAGAGGAGAGAGATAAGTATTGAATTCATCTAATATTGAAAGGCTTGAAGAGGGCAAGAAGATTAGAGATAAAATGGTTAATGAGAAGAAATTATTAGAAAATATTAAGGAATAGAAATTGAAAGGACTCAATGATAATACAATACCTGATAAATATAAGGCTGAATTAACAAAAAAGAAAATCAATATTCAAATATGATTCATCACAGATACACATAAAAACTAGATATTATAATTTAAATTTCTCTCTCATATCTTTATTAATATTTTAAATCAATTTATTTTGAATGATTTGTGTATTGTTAGAGCCTTAGCGAAATCGGTTCCATCCAGTTCTGCAATTTTCTATTTGATCTATTCTTACTTAAGTCTCTATTTAAAAATTGCATTATAATTCGTTTTGTAAGCACTATCTATTATAAATTTCAATTACTTTATGTCTGTTCCTGCCTTATCCACTCTTATGGGGTTTGATAGTTTCCAATCTGGCTTGTATTCATACTTTACTCTATATTATAAATATAAAATAACTTCATTTCAGTTTTTGGCACTAATTATGCCTTAAATCTGCTAAACAGAGCTCTTAGACAATTCAATACTAACTCTTGAAATTCTAATTCATCATTCATCTCAATCCAATTATCCAAAAATAATTTTGCCAAATCATTAAGAGGCTAGGCAAATTCCAGTTCAGAGCATTTCTTGAATTTGAAAACATTATTTTGAGGCTTAAGTAATTTTTGTAAATATCCGAATTCTGTGCCATAAGTTGTTGAAGTTTAATTTTTTCTATGCATTTCTTCGGCCTTCTTAAAGCTATTTAAAATCAAACAGAATCATTACTCTAACTCCTATTGATCAGTTAATTCTTGCAATTGGACTGTGGGAGGCTTAGCTCTATTATATCAACCTAGATATAACCTAAATAGTTTTCTTCCCTTATGCTTATAAATCGCACCAATCAATTGAAGTCCTCTGGCTTCCTTTTCACTTGCTATGTAGATCCAATCTTTATAGTAGTTTAAGTATTCAGGTTTAATAATATTTGTTAGAATTGCAAACGGTTCCATTCTTAATGTTATATCAATTATTAATAATTAATAATCATTTCAATCCAATTATATACGATGTTTTCATTATAATATATTATAAAATTATATACAATACACAGTATTAATTAGTCATATGATAAGGAATTCAACAAAATATTGTATTTATAATTAATATGTCAACTAGGAAAGTAAAACTTTTCAATTATATTATAATACTAATGAGAAAAAAAATTTAGGTGTAATACAAGAGAATTTGTTATATATATTTGGGTTCCAATCTATCTTTATCTGTGTATCGGTATTTACTGGTAATCTATTCCATTAAATCTATACGTAATTAAAATGTGTACAGATTGTGTCTATACAGTTTCATCATCTAAATAGCACTCATGAGAGTTCTTAAACTGATTGCTTATGTCTAGCTAGATTATCGGCAGAGTTTGAGATCTTATGGTTTAATTTAAGTAAATTTGACAAATTCAGTGCCAATCCTTAATAATAAGTAGTATAAATTAAATTAAAAGGTTCAGTACCTTTGGGTTAGCTCTAATGATAGATCTTAACTAACATATGTATAAACCCTTAATTTTTCTTTGGTTTCAATAATAACTTCTATCTGCCATAATCTGAGCTATCAGAAATTTATCTTAAATAGTGATTAAAATTGACCTAAAATATATCATGTATATTTATGATGTTGGAAATTTCAGGTTTCTTTTAAACGGCATTCGTCAAGTATAATGTTTTAATTTACTTGTATCCAATTCTCAATATAGGAAAGTGATAATTATAATATCATAGTTATAAATGCCCCAATAAAAAATAATTATTAGATCTCGAAGTAATAAGTAAGGGTCGAAATTGTTATCTCCTAGAGGTGATCTAACTGACACTTAAACTAAAGTATGAAATTAATCTAGAGTAACATAGTTGATTGAGAGACTAATGAGTAGGTAAAAGAATGGAGCAAATAAGGAAGAACAACAATTTTAATCATATTTTGAGCATTTGGGAGGTATAGATATTAAGGAATGATAGGATAATGTCTATGTTCTCTTTGCAATTGTGGCAGACATTAATGTGAAGGGAAACAGTGTAGAAATAGACCATCTATGCATGGGAATAAAAGTATATATTAGAGGGAATACATTCATAAATCGCCAGATCAGAATGCACATTATAATTAAAACCTTTTTGAAAGTCCCAAATAAGAAGGTGACATAGGAAATGTTTCAACATATAAGGTATTGAGTATTGCAGATTCATCTAGCATGACTTTTTGGGAAGCCAATCCAACTTTAGATTTAAGAGTACCTCTCCTTAATCTACTCTGCGTAGTGGCCCTTTTTGTGGTCTTTCAACTTACAACAACATGTTTTTGAATTGGGGTGGTGGAGATACTGTTCCATTATTGTCATAAAAGAATCCGACAGTAATTAGAGATCTTCCATTTTTCGGAAGAACCAATTACAGAGAGTGTTTCTAAGGAACATAAGTCCAACCTGCTTAGAGTGCGAAAGGTTTTCATTGCAATAAGTAGACTATTGAATTAGAGTAAGGTCACCTCTATCTCCTCCGAATATGAAGTTTAATGGAATTTCAGTTACTAAATCTTCATATCAGCCCTATCGAACAGATAAGTTTGTGAATTTCAAAGAGCAGCCTTAATTTTAATCGAATCCTTCCTACCAGGGATAATACAATTCTGAGTATTTTAAAGAATTTGATCCTAAATACAAATAGCCATGCCCAGCAAAATAAGTTCTAGAGGAAGTGTCTCAATAATGTTGATACTTATAAGATTAAAATTTTGTCCATTAAAATTGATATTAAAACATTTGACATAATTCCAATATTTTTTTTGATAGCATTTAGATTTAAAATGAACTGTAATTACAAATTTTATTTTAATGAATCCAAACATCCCTTAATTTAAAGGAAGTTATGTAAATATGAAGCCTTCAAATCCTCTTGAAGAATTCTCGAAAGAAACTGAGTAGAACACCAGTTCAATTTAGAAATTATAAAAAAGACTAAATGAACAGTAATAGTAGGTAGAGGCATTGATGAAAGTCGTTTCAAACTTATCATAGCAATAATATCTATCACAAGAGGACATATACAAATACCCCATTGAAAGTGAAAGACTTAATAGTTAATTGCTTGATGAAATAAAGCATCTCAAAAAACAACTCAAATAAATTGAAAGTGGCCCAAAACTTCCTTAAGCTCCTTTCCTTCCTCCATTCTTCCCTCAATAATAACCCTCCTTAGGTTATCATCAATCATATAATTCGATACCAGTCGCTTCACCAATACTCAATCAAAATCCTTATTATCAGTATTATCCATTCCAGAATACACCTTTCCACCAACCAAAAAAGGAAGAGAGAAGCATTAGTAAATTATTGAAAGATTATGCTCAAAAAAAAAAGGGAGAAGGAAAATTAAATTAGATACTGTCGCATTTGCTACAAAACTAAAAGAGTGATCCAAATTTTGAACATTAATAAAATAGCAAATCCAGAAGGCATATAAAGGTTAAGCATATGTAGAAAAAGGAAGTTTCTGAGTTAGATTTCAGCAAGAGTTCCAGATTTGACTTGGAATAGCCTGAGCCAGTAAAAATAAAGTCAAATAAAAAGCAAGTCATCAAAATTTAAGATTAACATTCGCCATCATAAAATTAAAATTAAAAAATTAAACTATAACCTTTAAAAGTTAAACCAACTCAAGAAAGATTAAAAAAATTAAGGAAAAAGCTTAAATATTGTGCTTGGATGGTGATATTTTATAAAAATAAATATTATCAAATATTAGAGAAAAAGGCAATCAAAAGATTTAATGATGAGATTAGCAAATATGCAGATTAGTTTGTAAATAATTTTATTATCTATTAGCTATATAGCAACACCATTTTATCATTTGTTAGAGAAAGTCAAAAGACTTCCTTATTAAAAAAGTCCTGGGTTTTCACTGAAAATAAAGATGTTCCTTCTCGAATAGCCAATTTAATTTAAGCTGCGGATATTTTCATTAAACAATTACTTATTGGAACATAGACTACCAAGTTTGACGAATAACATTTATCATTCATTCGAGCTTTTACTACGAATGAAGGGTATTTATTTCCAGGTCATTCAGCTTTTGTGGCACAAAGATTAAAATTAAATTATAATAGAAAATTAAAGTAATACATAACTTAAGTAATTTTAGATTCACTTCTCCTGATCAATAAAAAATGGCTTTTTTAGAATATGCTTATATCTACTTACTTTTACACTAATAAGTGTTTTCAATGAAAGGTTGGCAAGAATTACTTAAGCCGTTTGCAGAGCCATTGAAGATTTTAGTTTCTCTCCTGCAATATCTATTTATAGACAAATTCAAAAATTTGTAGATCATTTCAAAAGATATAAAATTTAATGTAAATAATTTCGTATTAATAAAATCAGACTGAAAAAGTTCCAATTTTGGATTTCACTAAAAGTAAGGTAGAGGATTTCAAATTTGTCATAAATAATAAGGATCCTAGATATTAGATTACCGACAAAATTCCAATACTTGGATTATATGATGAGACAGTGTTGAAACCTGTGATCGATCATCCTGGATTTGCAACTCTTTAAAATCAATTTAAGGCCTATGTTGATTATATTTACTCTAAAGTAGGTTGAAATAAAGCATAGATACTTGATGTGATATATATCTATATTCATTTTTAATCCACAGAATAGTTATTTATATGATGTTTAATATTAAGATTATTGTATGTATATTTAAATCAATTCCCTTGAAGCATTTCCTCTTGCATTTACCTTTTTATTCTTTCTTATTCCAATTGATCCATCCTTTATTGTTCTTCTCTATCTCTTAAAATATCCTCATTGAGATCTGTAAATTATCTTTTAGCCCATTTTTCCCTGGATAGATATTCACATTCAACAGTCTTATCACCATACATTCTACCAGCTAGATATCTTCTGGCAGTTCTAGCTTCTTAGGTCTTTTCATATTCCACAAAGATTTTTCCGACTCCAATAATAATTTTACCAAATTCAGGTCTTGGAATAATGACATTTTTCACAGTTCCAAATTTAGAGCATTCTTCTCTAATATCATCCATAATGTCATTGAATTCTTCATCTATCGTAACCTATATATTGGTATAAATATTAAACATCTTCAAGAGTCAGGACATTTTTAATAACTAAAATATTAGTAGGTATTTACACATATCTGGCCATCAACTTAAGTGGTCTAAAGCTAATAAGAGAGGATGAGTCCTTATCATTCCCTTTCATGCTACTCAAAGGATTAACTTAATTTCATAATACATAATTACATGCTTGTTCACTCATCATTTATTGGTTTACAGCAGCTAAGGAAGTCAAAAATGACTTTGGTCTACCAATTTTCAATTGATGGCCTTTAAAAATCACGTCCTTCAAAATGAAACCCTGCGTAGCTTCTTCGGGAGATCTAAATTCTATGAAACCAAAATGGCCTAAAAACACATAACCGTAAAATAAAACCATTCGAATCAATCCAACAGTTGCAGATAGAACCAGCGTGTTCTGAACTAACACCCATTTTCAATAATGTTTAATTCAAGAAATCTTAGAGCTATGATTGATACATCTATATTAATTTATACTTCTTTTGGTTGACTATTCGGTGGTAAATTTCCAACATAAAGTTTTCTATCAGCTTTTACATCTGCTTAGGCTCTTAATTACTGTAATCTTTGCATTTAAATTAATGGTGTCATCGCTTAGAGTGCTTCCAAAGAGGCCAAGGGATTCTGAAGAGGATTGGCAGGAAGTATGGCTAATGTTCATTTTAATATAATACTTTCGAATTCTCCCAAAGACACTTACTCAATTAATTTACTCTTAAAGTTTGAGAAAGGAGTATTTTATAAAGGATCTTTTGGTGGAGAATCGAAACGAAATCTTGTAATTTATTGAATAGAAATTACCCCCTTGATTATTCTGCATTTGTTTTAGTTGGTGCCTTTGGTTTTTAAAATTCATCTCTCTTTTTCTCTTTTTCCTTGCTAACATTTCTAGATCTCTTTTTGCCTGCATCTGATTCCTATATTCATAAATGCAATTACTTTCTTCTCCTTTTTTTCCTTCTTTTCTTTCTTCTCTTTCTTCTCCTTCTTTTCTTTCTTCTCTTTTTTCTCTTTCTTTTCTTTCTTGTGTCTTATATAAGAATAATAACTTACTTTTCAGAACCCATTTTAATATAAAAATTAAATAATAACAATATCAAATAACTAAATTCTCAACTAATTCAATATTTATTGGTTTCCATTTCACTATAAATACACTCCAAAATTGATGTTTCAATTGTAATTCCTACTTAACTAAAGTTCCTTCCTTAGTGTTCTTATCTAATAGTTTCTCCACATCTCTTCTCACAAAGTTAGCAATCTTTTCAGATTTTGTCACTTCGATATTATTAGAATAAATTGGAATATCTTATAAAAGATTCAACCCTAAATCCTATGGTTGCAATATAATAATTCCATCAACTGCAATCACAGCCACCTAAATCTAAATGGACCATTACTTTTTATCTTACTTTTTGGATAACATGTATGGCTGCTTTTATTTTTAATAAAATTATTAGTTTCCTCCATAGAATAGTTGTTATTACAATTATTGATACATGATATTGATTTAGGCATCTCTGGGATAACTTTGCAAAATAATCTCAAGACAATCAAAAATGAAATTGTCTATCTTCTCCCAATTCGGATTATTTATGTATAAGCCATATTGCATCTTATTGGTTTAGTTTCGAATATATTTCTATTTCCTTTTTGCTATGTTTACTTTGACTTTCTCCTCTATCTCATTAATTATCCTCCTTGCTTGGTCCCACAAATGATTTTCAGGAATCTATCCCATTGTATCCCTATATTAGGATAAACTCTCAATCAAATAATCATTTGTATGGGAAAAAGCAGCTTTGAAATCTGACTCCACTATTTCACTGTAAAGATCATCAGTCTCTTTGATCTGAGGCATGTAGTGACAACTAATCTGATAATCACATGGAAGATGATTCAAATTCTGATTTTCAAATTCTTTCAATTAGTTAATTATCTGATTAACTTACTCTCTGTCATCCAACACCTTTAGTAAACAGAACATGATGAATTTGAATGAGAATGGAAATCTCGCTATCTTTTTAGATAAATAATAATGTGAGCATTCTGGATAGAGTGCAACAGTTCTAACATCATAGGGCAGCTATTTCATTTCATCATTTATAGATTGCAACTTTTTAAGCGAACAAATTTAATCGAATAAATACAGCATATTATTGTCATTGACTTAATAAGCCTTGCTTACTATTTTAACTCCTTCGCATATTTGATATATGATTTAACAGATATCCTCATAGCCCATTCCATTGATACCAACTGGAATCAAGACTACTATAATTGGTTTAATTTACAAACACTGAGCTAGAGTGATTTATTAATCAAATTTTTAAGGAATGTAATCCAAATTCTTATGTACACAATTAAAAGTAATATTTGATAATTGCATAAAAGTAAAGTTTGATCTCTTATTATAAGGAATACTTAACATAAAGTTTAAGCACTTCTCATAGAACTCATATTCAGATTGACTTAAAGTATATTAAGAAAATAAATTTCCGAGTCTTCTTTAAGGAGATGCATATTGGGAACTAATTACTAAAGTTTTTACTTCTCTTAATATTTCAAAATGTTTTGAAGGGATATAACAATTACCTAAATATTTATCATCCTTCCAAAAATAAAGAGTTTTTCCTCTAAAGTAATCGTGATATTTATCTATAAGTTAATTATAAATTGAATTGCAGAGTGATGGAAACTTTGATAGATTAGTCTATTGTAAAATCGATTTAGCAGGTTCTAAATTGTAGTGATTTAGAAATCTTTTCACAGTTTCTGGTGGTAATATTCTTTAAGATTGATAATGCTCCATTATTGAATACCACTCAATATAATTGGATGAATTTCTGCATCCAACTAAACTTCTATGTACAAGATCCTTTGTTAAACTGGCTTATAGAGTATAATTCATATTCAAATAAGCATCAAAGAATTGCTAACCAACCTTGCAAACCCTCTCGCATCCTTGTGTTTTTAGATATTATTAGATATCATTCCTATCTTAACAAATTATTGTTTATCCGCTTGATGAAATTATAAATGACTTCAAAAGTTCACAAAAACTGACACTAATCGTATAAGAATTGTGTCTGATCTCCTAGAGAGTGAAGGTGCCATCTATATTTCTTACTATAAAATTATAAAGATCGTCCTGGTTTTTAAAATTCTCCTCATTTAGAGTCAAAGCGTAAGGAGTTCCCATTGTGGCTATATTTTAAAATGTAAAATATTACCTATTTGAGTGTCTACTTCTCCTCTTTTGATAATTTGTAGATATGAATTCTCTGTCAATAAATTCTCTTGAAAAAATGGATTTTTAAGTAATGCATCATCCGTAAATTTGGATTAATCTGCACACACCTCATATACATAAGTAGTATCTTTTTAGAATTCATTCCTCATCGATTTTATTTCTAGGTCCCTTTGCTTCTCAAACTCTTATAGTCTGATATATAGATTCAATTGAATTACAAGGCATAAGCGCTTAATTATTACATTATTATAATAATGTAAGAACAATAAATAGTAGCAGGAATGAGTTTGGAAGACTAAAAGCGATTGGACGATTTATTCAATCAGGTTATATGCAAAGCAGAGAGCAATAATATGAGATTTCATGAGTTCTTGACTTTCCTCTTGGAAAGAGAATTGATCACTGCAAAGTTCAACTTCAATTTTTACTTCAATTTGTATCAGGAATACTTTGCCTTGGAGGAGATGGTCTAAAAAGTCACTCAAGCTCCAAAGAAAGGAGCAAAGGAACCCATAAACATCATTAAAGATGATACACCAAAATTTAGCAGAACTAAATTCTTGAGGATGATAGATGCTTTAGGCAAGGCTTTGCATTAAGGGTAAAAGAAATATTTGGATCTCATCCTTAAGGATATTTTCATAGATAATAAAAAAAAAACATAAATCAGAATGTTGATACTCGATGATCCAAATCGCAAGTTACTTCACGAATAAGTGATTAAGACTATAATTGCATATGAGGAAGACATCTAGGCTTTATTTACAATGTATTTACCTGAAAACTATTATAAAAATGAACTCATGTTAACATGGAAGGAAATTAAGTTAATGAATCTCAGAATTCCAATTTTTTCATTTATCCAAATGCTATAAGACATGAACATCCATCCTGTTCATTATAATTATGAGAATATTGAGGATTTATGTATGAGGATAATACCTGCAATAACACCAAAAGAAAATTAATTTTATTAATCCAATTTAATTTAACAAATATGTGAAACGATCAATAGTGGAAGATTCAAACCATAACATTATTCTGGAGATCCTAAAATTTCTTATTTGGAATTCTAATTCTTAGTGTGTAAAATGGCTACTGACATTACAAACAGGGAAGTTTAATAGGATTCAAAGAAGGAAATCTCACCATTGATTATAAGATTCTTTACCAAAATGATTGAAATATAAAAAAATGGCAATAGAGTTCATGAAGATAAATCAAAGCACTTGGCATTAATCAAAAAATATTATGAAATGTAGGATAAAACAGATGATTTTGAACAGGAATAAATTAATCCTTAGTCTGAAGAATAGGACATGAAATAATAAAATTACTTATTTCTTACTCGTAAACCAGATTAATTGGATATTAAGGAGATCTGGTAATTTTTCTAATAAGATTTACCACCATTCCCAGAATTAAAATCTTAGGTTGATTTGGCTTAGGATTTTGTTAAAGCAATCAAAGAAAAAGAAAAAAGAGAAGAGTTAGCAAGAAAATTAGAAGAGGATAAGAAAAATAAGAATAAACCTTAACCTAAATAATAATTGAAAAAGGGAGAATAACCAATGAAATATTGTATTGACTAATTATTAATATATCTTAGAATGGGAACCTTTAGTATAACCACCAAGAATATGTACTTACTAATATTTTATTGATTTTGTGAAAAAGACTAAGTAAAATAATCCTCTCAGAGACCTAAATGAGTTAAGCACGTTAAGTCACATAACAGTTGCTCCAGTAATGTTACCGGAATGTCTTTATCCTCATGATCCACCTTAATAGGTGAGAACTATGGTTGAAGCATCGTTGATGTCGTTTACTTAATAAAATTATTTCTTAGCTATGCAAAATTTAAATCAAGCACAAGAGTTATGGCAATCTCTAACAGAATTACATGATTCTGAAATGGTGTTTTTTGAATACTTTGGAGGATAGATTTATGAAATAGCAGGGTAGGATGAAGCAGCTTTGAATAAGTTTCTTAGAGTGAAATTTCATACGGATAAGTTATAAGCAGAGCATCCAGATAAAGCCTTGTAAAAATAATTAATTCACATTCTTTAGACCTTATTGTGGGATTGGTTCAGTATTGTATCATATGCAGGAATATGAATTGGCAGTAAGAGCATTTATGAAGGCAAGAATGATAAGAGAAAGTTCTATAGGTGATGAGAACATAGAGAATGCTATAACATTCAATAATTTAGGATGTGCTTTGCATTAGAATGGTAATTTGTTTGCTGCTGAGAATTGTTACATGTTTGCTATAACTTTATTAGAAATCCATTTGGGAACTATGCATGCAATGACAATGAATGTAAATGTGAATTTTTACATTGTAGGTAAAACGCAATCTACAAAAATTAAAAGCAAATAAATATTGTAAATAATGAAAAAAGAATACTTGATCATATATCATTTATATAATTATAAATTTTTGGATAGAATTATGTTATCTAGCTTAAATAATGAGTTGAACATCGGGATGGTATATCAAAAAACTTAAACAGATTTATTTTGCTTTATTTTTTTGTACTATACCAATTGATATTTTAAATAGTAATTATGAATGCAAACTATATAACAAGATCAATACTATAAATGTTTTTCCTCACTTATCGCAGAAGATTGTTTAGAAAGAATCATGGGGTAAGATTCCTTATCTAAATATTCCTCATTTTTCTTGTTATCTTCCAATTATGGGGCCACATGAAGATCTAAATTATTGTACTAATCTGTGGATTTGCGTTGAAATATCAATTAATCTGCTTTCAATAATTTTTTTGGGATAGATATGATGAATGGGTGTTATAACAATTACTTAGCTTTCCATCTTTTTTTATGGTCAAATTAGAGACACTTGTTTAAAAAGTCCATTAGATTTTGAGATATATTACTTGGAATTGGTGGGGAACATTGTTTAGATGAGATGGTCATCAATGCTTGCATGGGAGTTTGGAATCTTCCCCATGGAGGTTCACCTGTCAGCATTTCTATGATTGTGCATCCTAGACTCCATATATCGGAATATCTTCCTGTCTCTTAGGAGTTGATTACCTCTGGAGCCATCCAATTGGGAGTGCCCTTTAGTGAATAAGCATTCAACCCTATTATGCTACATCCGAAATCCGCTAGTTTACAAACGCCTTTGGTATCCACAATGATATTTGCTCCTTTGATGTCTCGATGGATGATTCCCTTGTTATGCAAATAAACAAGACCATGGAGTATGTCTGTCACGTATTTCTGAATGACTGGTTCTTATAGATTCAACTTAAATTTCTTCATCATTTGTGCAATGGAGCCACCTGATTTGATAATGCACACTGGTACCTCCTACATATTCTAATAAAATGCTCAAATGATTTTTATCCTCTTCGCATCCATAATATTCAACTATATTTTTATGCTTCAGTTACTAAAGTATTTTGATCTCCTAATGAAACGACTCTAAACTTTCTTTGTCCACATACGCCAATTCGATTTGTTTTACTGCTAGTATTCTCCCAGTCTTTATATCCATACATTTAAAAACCCTTCCAAAGGACCCTTGTCCAATTAATTCTCCTTTCTTCCATTAAATTTTTGCAAGTGACTCAGCATGATGGAAATGTTACTCTGGCTCTGAATCATACCCGTCAGAGTTGTTCTACACCAATATTTTGGATTTGTGCAATGACAATGTTCCTGAATTTTGTGATTAATAAACTTTCGATTCTTTTCCTCTGAAGTATTTACAAAACCTTGAAATATATACTCCCATTATTATTAATAATAAATAACACCTGTAATAATAGTGACATCAACATTTACTCAATCCACGATCTTTACTTCACCCTCCCCAAAGCCTCTAAAGTCTTCCATCTACAAATAGAATACTTCTGCATTCATTATTTATCTAATCATCAAATAAATTAATTATATCCTCTATAAAATCAAATAGAGTGTATTATTGAAGGATATATATATCATCACATAAATTCTCTTTCCTATCCTCAATCGAATATTTTGTGGAGATATAAATAAATACACCTTCTGCTTAACCTGCTTTCAAATACTGAAAATTAATCATAATAAACTATAATTTTGAGACAATAGAAAAACTGTGTCATGTCCAGTTGTATTTTATCAATAATATGCAAAATTAAGAGGTAATATAAGGTAACATACTACTGTAATTTAACATAAACAAATTTAAGCAGAAACAATCGAATTTTCATTTGCAATTCCCTTTCAATAGTAATGATAAGAAAAGCACTATTTTTAGATATATTTTACTAGATTTTATTAAAAACTTAAAAAATCATATTACAAAACAATATAAATTTAAACCTTTGATATTACTAGTTAATCAATTCAAGTGAATAATTTTCTAGTATAGTTGTTCATTAACAGAATTTAAAGAAAGTTCTTTGCTGTTTGCTTTACAAATCCAATAGTAATTTTGTGAGAATAAATTAAGCAAAATCTATTTATCATTTTTGCGAGTAGGATGAATATTTAGACATAGAAATGAATGAGCAACAATGAACTCCATCCCCTTAATATAAAATAATTTGATCGATTATTTAAGAAAAAATCTTGATATTTATTTAGATTTTGTAATTTTACAAAACTTTGTTAAATATAAATATAATTTAAAAATCTTATAATTTTATTTCATTCTAAAGTTAAATATATATATTGATCTAATCTTAAAGGTCATTTTAAAACCTTGCTTATTGTTTGTTTCTTGGATATAATAGTATAAACATTAGAATTTTATGTATTGATATGATGAGCAAATAATATCAAAATTCAATCTTAGAAGAATAATTAAATTTTATTATGTATTAGACAAGTTAGCTAATTAACCGTAGACCCAACATGAGATAGTTAACTGGTAGGGCTCGTGACATCTAAGATGATGATGACGATGATCCTGGCATTTCTAGTTTTGCTAGAAGCAAAGTCGATGATGATGATGAAAAATTCAAAAATCAAAACACAGATCCTGATTTTCTTGACAGTCTATTGAGAAAGAAGAGTAGAAATGATTCCAAAATAGATAAAGTAAATATCATTCAATAAGATTTAAGTCCAACAATAGTTCGATTATACCTAGTACACCTCCTCCTCAAAGTACAAGTAAAAAGAGCGATCAAGAAGTATCGAACACAGATCCAAAGAAAGGATAAGCACAAACACAGAATAATACAGGAAACAAAGACACGCCCCAATAACAATAACAATAAAAGTAATCATAATAAACTCCTGCAAAACCTAATACTACTCAACCATTTCAAACTCCAGATCCAAAATAACAATAATCCTAATAAAAGACTCCTGCCCAATAACAATCACAAACTAAAACACCCCAAGCACAACCTCAACCATCTTAGTAATCATAAACCCCGCAATAAACCAAAACTCACTAATAAACTAAGACACCTCAATAATAACCCTCCTAATCACAAACACCTGTAACTAATAAGATTTAATAGAACCAAAAATAAACTCCTACTCCTGCACCAAAGGATATTGTAGATCCTGCAAAATCAATTTCAAACAAACCCTCAGCTTCAAAAGAAGACCAAAAGAATTAATAACCCCCAAAATTGGAAGAGCCAAGCAAGGTTGAATAACCAGTCAAAGTGGAATAACCAAAAAAGAATGAATAGCCTTCTAAAACTGATCAATCCAACAGTAAAGGAAATTAACAGCAATAACCCTAATAAAATAGAATTGATTAAGATGACCAAGAGTAAGAACAAGGACCATAAGTTGCTGAAAACAGACCCAATTTCGTAAGGAGGGGAAAGAATACTTAGGTTGTCAAAGACATTGCTAAGAGTATCAAAACTATGCCAGATGATAAGATTCTAGCTTTGGAGCCTAAGAATAATATAGAAGTAAGCAAGAAGTTGTCATTGAAATTTGCACCATAGAAAGAATATACAGATCCAACTTTTCCTCCTAATGATTTGTAAGTGTTTCAAGTATTTGGACATGGCTAAGTTGACTTTAAGAGGTATAATCTTGGAAGAGAACAAGATACTCATCAAGTAGTTGATCCAAATGATATAGTGCCAGGATAATAATCAGGTACTCTGTTGTAGGTTTTGGCTGCTATTGCTGAAAAACCATAATTGATAACTCGAATTTTGGAAGACCAAGTTATTAATGAATTTGGATTCTATTATGCTCGATTATGTATAGGAGGAGTGTGGAAATATATCTTAGTTGACGATTTGCTTGGTTACTTTAAAGGAGAACCAGTTGGAGCAAGGACTACTATTGATAATAATAAATTAAAGTATTGATCATTATGGATTATTTAGATCATTGCAAAAGTCCAATCCTGGTTATTAATCAGAATTATGGCCATTCATTATTGAGAAGGCATTTGCTAAAGAATATGGAAGTTATGAAGATGCATTTAAAATTGCTACAGTGGCTGATTTTCTTTAGGAAACAACAGGAGCACCTACTACTGTTGAATAGATAAATGAAAATGTTTTGAAATCTTTGACTTCTAATGATGTCGCTTTGGTACATCTGCCAGATGGGATTTTTACATTTTTGAATTAGGATGGCAAGGATGTTACCTTACGTAATCCTTGGGGTTGGATAAGTAATCAACCAAGTACTGCTTAACCAGAAGGGGAATTCAAAGTACCCCTTAAGAACATAATAGGTAAATAAATAACAATTGCTAAATGTGTGCCTAACAATTTCCATATCAGTTATAATCTGAAAGCAAACAATGATGCCTATTCATCCTTTTATGTGGATGTACGACAAGATACTGTTGCCACATTCAGGTTACATTAAAGAGATGAGAGATATTTTAGAAATAACATTTCTAAAAAATATGATTATTGTTATGCTAGATTATTGATTTTTGATGAATAAAAATAACTGATTGCTTAGGATTACGGGCAATTCAAAACTTTAAATGTCAATGTTGACTTATAAAAGGGTAAGTATACATTGGTAATCCTGTTGGATTTCTTAAACGAATAATTATACGATAGCACGTTAACTTTTTATGGAACTTAATCAATTGAAATCAGCAGGATAAATTATAGATCATAACCTAATCTATTGGCTTAATTATATTCATAAGAGGCAATTAGCAAAGGTTAAAGAAAATAGAATGGATAAGTTGAGGAGTTTACTTTCGTTTCAGATAACAAATTGACTGTCTTGGCTTGGAAGTACAATGGCACTTAACCCAATAAATGGAGTAAAGACTTAAGCAAATAGCCTAATAGAAATATTATGAAACCAATTACTTTTGTAAATGCAGCAGATACATAATAATTGAAAGTACTCACAACTGAGTAGATAAAACAGTTGAAACTGAGTAGCTGGTAGAATGCACCTTCATTCAATATTGAATTCACTTAATAAAACAACACTTATGCAGTTGTATTCAAGTGATTTATTATTAGCATATATAAAATATTAATATAATGAATCAATAAAAAACGGAGAATGATTTAAATTAGTAACCTGGATTAGATTCCTTCCTTAAAACATGGTGGTAATCACATCTATTTGGAACAAAACTTATCTTGACAATTTCAACAATTTTTGGATTAATTGATTTATTTACACATTATGCCTTTGACATCCTGAGTAATTCCCCAGATTCAACAATGCCTTTTTAAATATAGAGATTGTTTTTTGCACATTTTGTTCATTGTATACTTCAATTTCATAATATTTTCTAGATTACAGTATTGATATGATATTAGCTATCATATGCATTTCTAATAGATTGAAAGACTTTGAAAGCAAGAGTGGCACAGTTTAATTCCTTATCATAATTTTTATTGTAGGTTTTATCACTTAAGTATATAAACTAATAAAATTTTAGTCAATTTGCCTCCTATTACAATTTGTCTTATCATTTATTTACCCTCCCTTCTCTTACGCACCAGCCTATAGTTTATGGAACTTTGCCATATTTTTCATTATTCAAGAGTATCAACTATCATTTTATTTAAAGTTGTCTTATGATACCTAATGGTCAAAGTAAATTCCTGATTTTTCCAATGTAACTAAAAAATAAATATTATCCGATTTTATTTGTTGCTCTCTTTAGTTTAATCCAGCAATCTTTGACTTTTATTAGCTCATCCATAGTGGCTGTCGTTTACTATATATATTAGGAGAATTTTAACTTCTTGCCAGCAGTATTAACTCATTTTTATTAAGACCATTTAAAAAATCGAAAATGGAATAATATTTAAACATTTTATAGAAAAAATTGATTTTAAAAGAATTTCAAATTATTAAGATCAAATAGAATTGAGTGTTGATTCCAGAGATATACCATAGATTTAAACACCTCCTGCCAAGTTTAAATAATAGATTTATATTATAGATTAACAATTGAAGGGAGTGCTCCATTTCCTCCATCTCTTTTATTTCAAGAATTGAAGAAGCAATTGAATGCTAAAGGTGCCAAAACTCATGAGAGAGTATAAGAAGTGGAAGAATAAAAATAAATTGAATAAAAGACAGAGGAGTACGATTTATGAAATTCATGTAAGTTTCTTTATAATTTCATCGATATCTATCTTAGTTGATGCACTTCTTGCACTTTCTGAATCTATTTGCTTCTTTAATATTTTTTGAATAATATTCTCATATAAATTTTCGATGTCTTCAACACATTATTTAAATTTGGGATTCTCCAATTTGTAATATTGAATCAATTTGGAAAATAATTCTAATGGGCATGGTTCCTCTTTTTCATGTTCGTTAATTTAGAATGAGGAAAGCAACTCCAATTTTTTGTCAATGAACCCATTATTTATCATTGCCTTGATGACAATTGGTTGATCTAGGTTAAATTCCTAAGGGCAATCGGATCTTAACATTAGTTCCTCTGTTGCCAAACAAATCATATCGACAGATACAGCTAATACTTAACCAATTATTCTTAGCAACTTCGCCTAATTAAATTTTGCTAAAGTCTATTGACTTAATTTTATTTCTGGTTAAATGCCATCAAGTGCATCTTCATATAATTTTTGAAATTAATCATATAAATTCTTGACTTCTTCATTTTAACTCAACGCAAGACTTTATTCAACTTCATTTTAATCAAGATCTAACTTGCAAAGAATCATTTTTTATTTCTTATGAAAGAGAAGTTCTACTTCCTATTTAATTTTGATTAGAATTTCTTGATGATCTCCTTTGTATTCAATTCTCCACTATTTGACTATGTCTGATACTAAAAAAAAGTATACGAATGATTAAGCCCTTAAATCCTTTATAAACTTGATTAATTTCTCATCACTAATAGTTTATGTAAGTTTAGGTTTTTGTTTCTTTTCAAAGACCTACCATATATAAGCAGTCAAAGCTACAACACCCAATGTTCCAATTATTAAGGTTTTCTTTTAATCACCTAACATTAATAATTAAATTTAATTATGTAAAGTTTTATTTATTAATATTGTCTGCATACCTGAGAAATTATTTGAATTTACTACAGGCATTGGTCAACTACATTGCTTAAAAGGGTAATTTCATTGATACATATATTTTTATTTCAATAACCACACTAAATTGCAATCGATTTCATAAAATTTGTAAATAATCTAAATTTGGGAACTCTCTAAAATCTATTTCTACTTTCCTGCATACTGTTCTGATGTGATTCTTCATTTAGATAAGTTAATAACTAATTTTAATTAGATACAACGAATAGTACAGCTTTCATGTTCAATAAGATTTATTATATGTATAATATACTTGCTATTTATCTAGATATCTTTAACTTTTTAATTTAATTCCACAATTGTTCTTATTGGAATATTTTAGATAATTCTTAAATTTTACTCATAATAATTACTGATCTCTGGCTTCTCTCTATTGTATTTTAAATCTGAAATTGATTTATAATAGATCAATGCTCTACCTAATTATTGGAGGTTGATCTTTTTAGTATTAGTAATATTAGAATCTTTAATACTACTGGATAGAAATAAGTTAATTGAAGTAATTTAATAATTTAGTATTAGATTTTTATCTAGCAATAATAATATTAAATAATTATATAATATCAATCCTTATTTAATAATCTATGCTTTTTAAAGTCGATCTCATAACCTTCCTACTCACTCTCCTCCTCAGGTTAATCAAAGATGATAGTTTTATCACTTGGATATTTTTTATCATTCACTGTAATTTTCCCTCTTACAGTTTTTAATTTTGCTGATCTCTAAGTTACGACTGATTTGGGTTTCATGTAAGCATTATTTAAGAAGAATTTGAAGTCTATCTCGGTTTAAACATCCTGTGAATCAGTGTACATTCTAAATTTGTAATCCATATCATCCAAGAATAATTTCTTGTAGACCAAAAGTTCTTTGTTCTCCTTGATTGTAGGCTATAACCAATAATCAGGCATCAATTCCTCATCTGATTTAATAACATTCTATTAAATGCATCTTAAGTCATCCATGAACGAGATACAATTCAACAACAAGAAAAAGGTTTTCTTATTCATTCTTGGGGTAAGAATATCATACAATAAGGAGTAATCCCTCTCATCTTCCAATTACAAATAACAATTTAATAATATCTCTAATTGATCTGCCATTAATTTTAACCTATAAGTGAAATCATCCTCTCCCGTCAATTCCTTACACTATAAAATCCTTCCTATAGATTAGCCTGGGAATTTAGCCAATCTTTTTCGGTAATCCATTTTATTTCTTATGAAAATCTGAATTCCTGCTAAAATTGTGTTCTTGTAAAATCTGTATAATCTGCTTACAAATTTGTGTCTTGAAATACTAAAAATCATAACTATAAGTAAAACCCTATCCCTGACACTTTTTAGAACTCTGGTAATGCCAATCTGATTACTGATCTATATTTCATGGCTGTGGTGACCAATAATTTTAATTGTTCAGTGTTTAGACCAGGTCTTGGATTCATTATATCTTGGTATATTGCTTTCAAAGTAAATGGAATTTCGATTTTTATATCATACATAGATTCTAACACTTTGGCAATTTCTGGCCATCTCTTTTGTCCACGTTCTTGAACCAATTATTTTAAAGTTTCTGCTATTTTTGGATTGTCTGTACACTTTTTTAGCATTGTTTTAATTATATTATTAGATTTCACTAGTGAAACACTACTTACCTGCAAAATATTGGAATATTAAAAAAAAAAAGCATACAAAATATTTTACTTGGAAAAAATATCAACTCTTCAATATTCAATCAAACACTTTAATTAATTAATTATTTTTATACTATTTTAATTTTATTTGTCCATCTAAAAATCCCTAATCTTTCAATGTTATAAAATTGAATTCAAAACATACTAGGATGATTTGAGATATTCTTCATATTCTTTTTAGAAATATAAATCAGAATGAATTCAATAATATCAATTTATAAAAGAAATTATTAAGTTTTATAAAATATTTCAAAAATTATTTATGAAAAATAGAGTTCCCTTGAGAGAATAAAAGCCATTTGCCCATCTTTAATAAAAATAGGATATTAAAGAAGAGAAAGGACCTGCAAATTTTGTTGTCCCAGTTCAAACAACAAACAAAAGAAAATCAAATTTGCTCAATAATAAAGCATTTGTAGCAGCAATTAAAAAGGCTTGGCAAACTGGAAATTTGGCCCTGGTGCATTATGATTTATAGGATTTTCCTGATGAGATAATTAATATTGACACCATTAATTTGGAGGGCGAAGAATGGTGGTAGAAGTGTCCATTAACAAAATTGGATTTAACCAATAATAATATTCAAGATATCCCTCTATATGATACGTAAACCTTTATTGTAAACTACTTAGATTATAAGAATTATAAGTGTTAAGACTGGGAAACAATAAAATTGGCAGATTTCATTTTGATTTGACAAAGCAATTTTAAAATTTGAAATCATTAACACTTCAAAACAATCAATTGATAGAATTCTCATGTCGTCTAGATTCCATAGTCGAATTAAATTTAGCAGATAATAAACTAACAGGAATTGACAACCTCTACTTCCCAAATTTAGAAATACTAGATATCTCCAATAATTAATTTGCACAACTTCCATCGTACTTACCTCCTTTGATCAAAAAGATATCTGCCATCGGAAATAAAATACAAGCAATCAAATAATCAGATTTAATAGAATGCAAGAAATTAGAAGACCTTCAATTGTCTAAAAATCAAATAGCATTCATAGAAGAAGGAGCATTTTACAATTTAATTCAATTACGAGTATTGGATTTGAAAGAGAACAAACTTAAGTATTTTACCCAGGAGTTACTTGGAGATAATCATGAGTGTTTAGACTCAATTCAGTTATCTTTTAATTAATTGGATGTTTATAATTGCTATGTAGGAATTCAAAATTTATCAGTTCTNTTTCACTAGTGAAACACTACTTACCTGCAAAATATTGGAATATTAAAAAAAAAAAGCATACAAAATATTTTACTTGGAAAAAATATCAACTCTTCAATATTCAATCAAACACTTTAATTAATTAATTATTTTTATACTATTTTAATTTTATTTGTCCATCTAAAAATCCCTAATCTTTCAATGTTATAAAATTGAATTCAAAACATACTAGGATGATTTGAGATATTCTTCATATTCTTTTTAGAAATATAAATCAGAATGAATTCAATAATATCAATTTATAAAAGAAATTATTAAGTTTTATAAAATATTTCAAAAATTATTTATGAAAAATAGAGTTCCCTTGAGAGAATAAAAGCCATTTGCCCATCTTTAATAAAAATAGGATATTAAAGAAGAGAAAGGACCTGCAAATTTTGTTGTCCCAGTTCAAACAACAAACAAAAGAAAATCAAATTTGCTCAATAATAAAGCATTTGTAGCAGCAATTAAAAAGGCTTGGCAAACTGGAAATTTGGCCCTGGTGCATTATGATTTATAGGATTTTCCTGATGAGATAATTAATATTGACACCATTAATTTGGAGGGCGAAGAATGGTGGTAGAAGTGTCCATTAACAAAATTGGATTTAACCAATAATAATATTCAAGATATCCCTCTATATGATACGTAAACCTTTATTGTAAACTACTTAGATTATAAGAATTATAAGTGTTAAGACTGGGAAACAATAAAATTGGCAGATTTCATTTTGATTTGACAAAGCAATTTTAAAATTTGAAATCATTAACACTTCAAAACAATCAATTGATAGAATTCTCATGTCGTCTAGATTCCATAGTCGAATTAAATTTAGCAGATAATAAACTAACAGGAATTGACAACCTCTACTTCCCAAATTTAGAAATACTAGATATCTCCAATAATTAATTTGCACAACTTCCATCGTACTTACCTCCTTTGATCAAAAAGATATCTGCCATCGGAAATAAAATACAAGCAATCAAATAATCAGATTTAATAGAATGCAAGAAATTAGAAGACCTTCAATTGTCTAAAAATCAAATAGCATTCATAGAAGAAGGAGCATTTTACAATTTAATTCAATTACGAGTATTGGATTTGAAAGAGAACAAACTTAAGTATTTTACCCAGGAGTTACTTGGAGATAATCATGAGTGTTTAGACTCAATTCAGTTATCTTTTAATTAATTGGATGTTTATAATTGCTATGTAGGAATTCAAAATTTATCAGTTCTACTCTTAAATAATAATAAAATCAAAGAATTGCATAAAGAAATCATAAACTTAAAAAATTTAAAGACTCTTGATATATCAAATAATGATTTGGGTGACTTACCTTCTTAATTAGGATTTTTAGCATAATTAGTTAGAATTTAACTTGAGGGCAATCCATTAAAGTGCATTAGATCAAATATTCGAAGTGCCGGCGCTCTTCAATTAAAAAAGTATCTTCAATAAAGAACTGATGATGCTGCCAAATTGGAAGTGTAAGCAGACCCTAAGCTCAAATAATAATTATATTAGTCTAATAACATATGGGAAGAATATTTAAGGAATTTCCTACATAAAGACGAATTAGCTATTAGACAAAAAAGTATCAATCAAATAGATAATTGTGTATTTCGATTGACTAATCTGATCATCCTTGATTTTTCATAAAATAATATTGAAATGATCCCAGATCAAATCCAGTAATTAAGAAATCTAAAGAAGGTTAATTTTAATGAGAATAAAATTACTTAAATATCCTTATATTTGTTCAATTTACCAGATTTGGTGGAATTGGAATTAAGATAAAATAAAATTCAATTCCTACCATCAAGAGAACAAGTCTATTTACCTAATTGTAATTTTCTAATATTATTTTCATAGTAATTCATCTAGATCTTGGAAAAAACTTACTTTAAAGTATTCCTAACTTCATACCAGATTTAACAAGATTAAGGAGATTGCTATTGGCATATAATTAAATTGATTCAATTGATATTTTACTATAGAAAGAATCGATATTAGAAGTACTTGATATTAGCAATAATTCAATTGATTAATTAAACGATGTAAGTAATGTAGATAAATATAGGAAATCTATTTTAAAATGCCCAATTTATAGCATTTAAATCTTTAGAATAATAATATGAGGACATTTCCTACGATATTAGGTTTCATGTCTCTAAAAACATTACAAATTGATGGCAATCCAACAAAATTGATTAGCAGATAAATAATAGACAAAGGAACTGTTCACATTCTAGATTACTTGGCTAAGAAACATCCCTTAAATTAGATACCCCCTAAGATTCAACCTATCATCATAGAGGAAGCAGTGATAAATAACTAATCCTAAATGTCTTAATAATAGTCTTTAAAATAAAGATAATCTAATTAGAATAGTAAATCATCTGCATCCTCATAGATGCTTGTAGAGGAACCAAGATAATAGAGATAATATGAGCAATAATAAATAATATAGGAATAGCCTTAACAACAGTAATAAAGATAGCAATAATATGTTGATATCGGATAGCTGAGAATTGAATTTCAAAATCTTGAAATAAAGATTAAGTATATTGATTTTTGATTTAATTTTAGATAGTTGGAAAGAGAATTAAATGAAAACTTTTCATTAAATAAGTTCCAGATTTAAGAGAAAAGGAAAGTTTTATAGAGTCTTATGCTTTAAAGATCTGCTATATTATAATAAATTAATAGTTTTTGATAAAAATGAACAAAAATTTATATAATTTATATTAAAATAATTAAAACTCGTTTTTGTGCGGAATGATAAAAATAGGGGTGCTCTTAGTTATGATTAGCCTTGGTTAATGTTAGGATTTGTTGACATCAATAAAAAATTATGCAGATGGAATTGTTTCATCAAACATCACTCAAAAAATACTTATAGATTTTGCTCCATTATTATTGCCTTTAACAATACTATCTATAATTTTGATATAAGTGATGAAGATTTGCTTCAAAAGACAAAAGTTTTATGATAAATTGCCTTAAAACGAATAATAAGCAAATATCCAAAAAGTTAAATTACCATTAAAACACAAAATCCAATTGTACTTTATGAGATATTATTGTTAATTTTTGAGATTATTTACACGTTGATTTGTTATTTTATATTTAACATTAATTAATCTTAAATTCAATACCAATAATTCTACTAAACCTGACTTTGATTACCATAAAATTAGTCATCCGATACATCACTCATTCCATCCTGATTGAATGAATCATTCTCAAACATAATTTATTCCTATTGTTAATATTATTATAACTAAAATATAGTGTTATTAATTTACCTCTTTAGATTAACATTTTTTCATCAAATTTGATAAAGAATACGAATCATTCATATCAAAAGTGAAGGCACTACACCAAGAATCCAAGTTATCTTAAACTAAGTAATCATAACTTCTAATTTAACAATAGCAAAGTTTAAATACTTCAGAGTAGTCCAGACCTATTGGGATATGGAAAATTTTTCAATAGAACTGGTATTGCCACCACATGCATATAAGTAATTGTTATAGAGGATTAGTTTATTTCTCAAATCCCTCCCCTCTGTCATCATACTAATAATCCTAATTGTTTGATTGCTTGTGTCAAAGACTTGTAAACTATTACTAAAACCTTGATTAGAACTTATAATAAGGATAAATGGGTATACCCTCCTCCTAAAATGAGAATTGAATTGTCGTCATAAGTGAGTGCTGCTGCATTACTAAATCCTTACTTGAATTTGAATTCCAAAACCTTCCATTGATTATCTTTTACGGAATATCTCTCAATGGTGTTTTGTCTCTCTCTTCCATCGAATCCTCCAAACACATAAATATATTTATTCAGGGCTGCAGCAGCAGCAAAAGCACATTTCTACTTTTAAAGTGGATCAATCATCTTCCATTCATCTGCAACCAAACTATACTTCTCACAACAGGATAACATCTGTTTTGAAGTACCATCATAACTTATTAGATCATTTTTCTCAAATACCCTCCTAATGCATAAACATGTCCATCCAGATAAACACAAGCGTGTTCTTTTCGGGGATAGTACATACTCTTCAAAGCCTACTATTAAAATCCTTTGGATGGCGAAATCAACATAACATTTCTACTAACTCCCCCTCCAGTCATTATGATGTCTCCATTGGGCAAACTTGCAGCAGCAGCGTAATAATTGTAATCAAATGTATTCTACTAATTAATGATATCATACATTCGCCATCTATCTATATTACCAATCATTTTTCTCGATGTTGTAAACTAAAATTTTATGTTTCTCTCCAAAATAGCATATCTAAGGATTTTAGAGTTCATTTTTGAATTGACCGTATTTGAGAATTTCAATAATCAGGTTTTACTCAAAATATAATTTTGGTAATATTTTTAATTCACCTCCTTTCAATGATTTTAGTTACGCAATATCTCTATCCACAGATTCATCTAAATCATTAATCTCCTTGATGGGATCATTCCCTTTAAATACTTTTGTACTCTCTATATATTTCAAGCAATAGTACTTAATTCATTATACTTTGACTCCAATTTCTCCAATAAGAGAGCCATATCAGTTAATAAGGATTGATTCATTACTAAATTCGATTCTATCTATTCACTTTCTAAATTGAACATTTTTAGCAAATTATCTTTCAATTCTTTTCTCCTTTTTTCACACTTTTCAATTATTATATCAAATTAATCGTCAATTTATTAGATCTAATTTCTACTTTACAATATGTACCAATTTTATGTTATCAACTTCTAATTTCTCCTTACAATCATCAAAATCTTTTATCTATTTTTCCAGTGTCTCATATTGACTCCTTAGTTTTTATTGGATTCTCCCTACTCTATTAAGTTATAAAGATACTAATTTAAGCATTTGCTCAATACCAGAATGTTCATATTTAAAGAACTTATGTCCATAATGATCACTTATGCATTCTGTGCACATATCTTTTTAATCATCTTCGCAATAAAATTGTAATGGATGTTTAGAATGTATTGAGCATAGTTCAAATGATTTTCTAATTGTTAATGGGTCCTTCTTACTATTCGTCTAAATGCCTTGAGGCCAAGTCCATAGCCACAAAATTCTTGCTTAGGTTATGAGGTTTCATATTAGGGTCATGTTTGGTCCTGCAAAGAGGGCATTCGATTCTTTTACTTACATTATACAATGTTTCAAGACATGGGGTGCAATACGTATGACCACAAAGAAGATTTCTCGCAACTTTATCTTGAGCGTAGAATTCAAAACACATAGGACATTCCATTTATAATATTTAATATTCTCATTATTGAATTAATTTTATTATAAAATATTTTATAATTTCTCAAGTTTCCATTATATATTTTTCATAAGAGATCTAAACTTCTTATTGTTGAAATAATTCAAAATTCTTTTAGTCTCCTCTTTTTTATTGCAAAATTTAAATACAAATTTGGAACTTATAAGAATCAAATACAATTTCTATCTTTTTCATGCCAACGCTCTTCATACCTTTATTTACTCTTCTTTCCATAATTATTATTCATTTGCTTTAATTCGTTTTTAATTTATTTAATAAACTGCACTAACAATTAGTAAAATCGATATTAATTAAGTTAGATCTTTATTTTCTTAATGTTCTGTCCAACCAGATATCATAATAAAGACTGCTCAATTTAACCAGATTAACAATAATAATAATTTGATTATGTTTGTATACTGAAATCAGAATATGTTACATGATTCACAACTTCTTGGTTTCTGTTTCTTAATTTTAAATGACCGAACAGATTCAATTTCATGATCTACTTAAGTGGTAAATTTAAAACCAGAATCAGTGACTACTCTTACATCATCTAAAGTGTCTATCCTTTGATGTTATTTTGGCTCAATCTAAAAATAAACATAAATCTATTACAATCTCGTCGATAATCCGATTGGTTTCAATTTCTTTTTCTTAGAAGTTTGAAACAGAATTGTTATAGTAATGCTATTTTTAAGCTTCAAGTAATTCAATTTATTGCTATAGGGTTTACATTAGTTTTTTGTGACTAGTAGAATTTTTGAATTTTCGTTTTTTTGGTGGATCAGGAGTTTCAAGCATTGGATTTGTTTATGGATTTTGGTAAGTGATTTCTTATTCTTATTCGATATCAATTTCTTGAGTATCTTATTTATATTGTTAAAGTTTTTCTAATAATTATAATCCTTGTTGTCTTTATTTTTGCAATTATGATTAAATGTTTTCAATCTCATTTTGGAGTATTTCTAATTATTGCTAAGATTGTTTTTTTTCTTTTTGAGTCATTGTTTGTTTTTCTTAACAATAAATTAATTCTGTTTTTAGTTCTTAGATATGATCATTGATTTCCTTATTCTTCAATTCTCTTTGGGTATTCTCCTCTTTGAATTATAAGACGAGTTCGGTGTGTCTTGTTTTCATTTCCTCAATATATTTGATTGAGGTCTAATTGCCCATGGACATACGATTTCTGAGATCCCTTGGAGTAGAATATTGTTGCGGAGTGGCTACATAGCTTTTGGATCTTTCACTCATGACACTAGGAGACTTAGAATGGAATTGGAGAGGAGGGATTGGGACATAAGTAGAAGAGGGGTGATCTTATTATTTTTGTAGTTCTTTTTCTTAGAGTAAAATTTCTAATTGATCTATAATTTCGTGTGCTTTATCTAACTATTCCTAATAGTATCGAACTCTGGAATTGGGAGAGAGAGATGGAGATGGTGGTTAGAGATCAAAAATCATATTTTAATTAATAAATGTACATGTATAATATAATGTATGTTTTTATTTGACTTTTCATAATCTTCTTCCTCTTCTACCTCCAGGTCTTCTAGTAGAATCGGTTGGGATTGGAGTAACATCTTCAATTCTTCCGATTTTGAGTCCCAAACGAGCCAATGCTCTTAAAGCAGCTTGAGCACCAGGTCCTGGTTGTCTGGTATCGACACCTTGATATATGGGATGGACGTGATACCTCCTCTTGCTCTTAATTTAATATGCAAAGCATTGATTTTGAGTGTTTTCAACTTCTCATAAACATCCTTGGCTGCTTGCATGGCTGCATATGGTGAGGATTCCTCTCTGTCAGATTTGACTTTCATTCCACCAGTGACTCTAGCCAATGTTTCTCTGCCTGTCAAATCGGTGATGTGAATGAAGGTGTCATTCCAAGTTGACAAGATGTGAGCAACTCCAAATACTAATTCATTTCCTGCAACATTTGGTCCCAAAGTAGCAACAACTTATTGAGTTGTTTCCTCTCCGGTTTTCTTTCCCTTCTTTCCTTTTGGTTATTAAACAGGTTATTCTTTTTTGTCAGCCTTAATTTAATTGTTATTGTTACCATCTCTAAAAATTAATTTAAATCTTTTTAATATAAAAAATAGAAATCCTGCAATTATTTAATTAATATAGACATTCTCTAAAAACATAACAAGGCACTCAACACTCAATAATAATTATTAAAATAAATGAGCGAGGAAGAAAAGGCCAATCAAATCGGTTCCAATACAGTGAACGAATTAGTGAAAAACGATAAATATGGCCATTTAATTTAACTCTACTTAAAGAAAGATCCCACAAGGTATTACCATACTCCACCCTATTATAGAATTAAAAAGTATAATAGCATTCAAAAAGGCAATAAAATATATCATGTCAATCAAGATGTGGCTGTTTGTGCCTTAAATGATGATATCTATTCAGCTAAACTCATTAAAATTTACTGCATCAAGGATCCTTCAGACACTTTCATTCCCATCATTTAAGTTTAATGGTAACTCTCTTATCTTCATATGTTAGGTATTACTCTAAATAGGATCTTAAAATTGACTAGAAACTGCTTAAATGCATTTCTGATAAGGAACTCTTCTTTTCTACTCATTCAGAATATTTGCCTGCGAACAAGATACAAGTTGGAATTAAAGTGCTCACTTTCGAAGAATACTCTGATCTTGAATTTGAAGAGGAAACAATCTTTTTCAGTAGGGCTGCAATAGATCTAGATTCAATGGAACCCAGACCCAATATTAAATTATGGAAAAAGAGTTGTGTTTGTTAATTGCCATAAAACCCTGATCTGTAGATGATTCAGTGTGATGAATGTGATAACTGGTATCATTTGGATTGTGTCGAACTTCAAGATCAAGATATCACTAAGATTGATAAGTATTTATGTCCAAGATGTAATAAATGATTTTTCATATAAACAACATTTTTTATTGTACTAAATGTGTATATATCATTCTGCAGCAAATTTGTTTTAGGTTTTCTTGGTTCTCTAAGCCTTGTTCTTCTCTCTTCTGTCGTTTTATTCTTTCTCGATCTTGTCGACTCTGACTTTCTCTTATTTAGTTTCATGAATTGCCTCGATCAACACCTTCTTGTTCTTATATTGATTACCCTTAGAAGCCAAATAGAATTCGTGATATCTACTTTATTAACATTCATTACTATTATCTATCGATTTTCTTTGCTGCTCTGTATTTTCTAAGTAATCTTCTCAAAACTCTTTGTCTTCTGATCCAAAGAACTTTGGTTGGCATTCTTGCCTCTCTTGTACCTCTTCTCTTACCAGTACCAGTGTGTCTACCTCTTCTCTTTGCTTCAAGGAATCTTCTTGCTCTAGCTCTTGAATGAATTGTTCTCAATCTTCTCATAATCAAACCATCTTTAATTAATTTTCTAATTGACATTCTTGAATTTGCAAGACTGATTTCACTTGCTTCATTTGGGTCTAACCAAACTCTGTTAACACCAACCTTTAATTATGTTGAAGCTAATCTTTTTTAGAGACGAAGGTTAACCATTAAAAAATAATATCTAAATTTTTAAATTTTTTTCACATGCAATCACATTATTTATCTAAAAACCATATATTTTTATCTTCCCCATCTCAATTTGCTCAGATATCTCAATTATCTCCCATCAATTTTTACCAGACTTCTAATTGGTCATCTCATATAATTAAATGTAACTATTATTTTAGTTACATATAAATACCAGATGAATTAAATTGGAAAATTAAAAAAATGTAGCAAAATTATAGCTATACCAAAATCAAATGTCTATTTAAAGGATATGCAGGAAAAGTCTTTTTAATTGAAAAAAGGTCTGAAAACGATCCTCCTAATAAACAGACAGGCTCGTTAGTATTGAAAAGATATTACAGAAAGGTAATGATCTAAATCACAAATTGTAGGCATCAGATCCTGAAAACCATACCAATCTAATAGAATATAAATTATTGACATCACTCCAACATCCAAATATCGTAAATATCATTGATGCCTTTACGGAGCAGTATGAATACAAAAAATATCTATGTCTTACTATGGAATATATGGCACCTTTACATTAAATAATAGGAAATCTCAAAGATCATTAACTCTACATTTTTAAAGAAATCTGCTAGGCTGTGAGCTATTTACATAGCAATAATACTTTACACAGGGATATAAAACCAAGCAACATATTTGTTACTACTCAAGGAAGAGTTAAATTGGGAGATTTTGGGATCTCAACTCAAATCAGGCAGTCTATGACACCTTAAACATGTACTAAGAACTATAGGGCTCCTGAACTTTTCTTTGGATTAAAAGAATATGACCATTCTATTGATGTTTGGTCCTTGGGTTGCACTCTAATAGAATTGTTCACTGGTAAAATGTTATTTAATGGTAATTCTGAAATAGAGATAATGTCTTAAATGGCAGAACTCTTAGGAAGTGTCAATGTAAGATTGTCATTTATAATTAAGGAATAAAACTGGGAAGGAGTCTCTCAATTGCCAATGTTTTTGGAATTCGTCTATGACAAATAACCTCTATTGGAAAAGGTGATTGGAAGATTACCCATATAAGTACAATCACTTTTAATTAAAATACTGCAATTAAATCCAAAAGCCAGACTAAAAATTAATGAAATTTTGTTATATTTAGACGAATTATAAATTCCAGATCGATCCAGAGAACTATCATATATTGCACAGAATACTTTAAGAGGCAAACAAATGAACTAAATTTAAATTATTATATGAATTTCGATTATTCTAAATTTGAGTCTCAAACTCCTGAAAAGGCAATATTTTAAGAAAAAATCACAAACACTATTCTAGTTAATCTAGATAAGGACATTATATTCTAGGTACCCAAGACTCGAAAACCAGTTTAAATAAGGTGGGATAGGATTCCCTAAGACAATGGGATTTCTTTTCTGATCCTTACCCGTCTACCTGATAAATATTAATATAATCTATAAAGGATATCTAACACTGAATCATCTGAATTGGATTCTGATTTTATGTTGAGAAAAATCCTGAAAGGGGTAGTTCAATTCAGTTTCATCGTTGAATTAAGGAACTCATTCTGAAAATTTAGATGTCATTCATACAAGGATGATTTTGATGCATTTTTATTATAAAATCTAAATAAACTAAAAAGATTTTCAAACATTTTAAAGAGGCAGATTAATTTATTAACTAAAGGGTTAGGAATTTCTAATAGTCACATTCGAATTAAAAAAAAATAAGCAAATATCAAATGATATATGTATGATATAATATCTATTTTTTATAATATGTATTTAAAAATAATCCAATAGGGACACAAATTTATGCACAACTGTGTAAGATATCTAATACTCTGATTAATATTAAATTATTTTCAATACAAGTAAGATTAAAAATGTTTTAATAATTAAAAAAAAACTTAAGGAAATCATATGGTGCAATCATAATTTTAACAAAAATTGCTCTGTGTAAAATGACGTTAAACTCCATTTAGTTATAATAGAAATGTTAATAATAAGAGAATCATCCACCCCAACCAAATCACTTATTTTGTTGAATTTAGAAGTTTTTCAAAAGTAATAGTCAAAGAATCACATGCGTTATATTATGTTTGAGGTCCAGTTAGCAAAACAGAATAATAATTAATTAAAAAATTATGATTTTATATTAACTCATATAATTATTGGATTTATAATAATTTAATTAATGTTACAAAAATTAAAATCAATACATTATATGTAAAAAGAGAACATAATAATTATATTATAATATTTATGAGCTAGAGAATTGTTAAAGAATTTTATATTTCCATGTTTTTGGCTTAATAATTGATAAAAATAATCTAAAGTAAGGTATTTGATTACTGAAATACTGAAATTCTTCTTCTCTCAGAGCTTTTAGAAGGTGAAAGAGTTCATCGGAAAGGATTTGAGAGAGAATATAAAAGCATTTTCAATTTATTCATTTTTAATAATTAATCAATACATTCTTAAAAGCAAATGCATAGCAAAATCACTCTGCTGAGTGAAGGATCCTCATCAAATGTGTTCCTCACTGAGGATCCTAATTACGTAATGAAGGAATTTAAATCTTCACACCCTAATTCATCGAGATTGAAGGAAGCTCAAATTTTAGAACTTCTTAAAGGAGAATTCGTGGTAAAACTGATAACCTTTACAGATAATTACTTAATATTAGAAAGACTGCAATCTCAAGATTTGTTCGAAGTAGTAAAATCCAAAAATCTCAATCTTCAGATACTTAAGGAAATATGCAAAACTCTAATAAGAATAGTAAACTCAATTCATAGAATGCATGTGGTACATCGAGACATCAAGTTGGAAAACATACTAATTGACAAAGCTGGTAGATTGGTCTTATGTGATTTTGGATTCGCTGAGTTGCTAACTAGTTGCACTGTCAAAAGAACTGTGGGCACTTAGAGTTATATGCCTCCAGAGTTGCATCAAGAATCATTATTAGGAGGATTGAATAGTGAAAACATCAATACTCAAATTCTAATTAAATCTGATGTTTTTTCACTTGGAGTTACAGTGTTTTAGATCATTTTAGGATTTCAGCCATTTGTATCAACTAAGCCAAGTGCGAATTGTAAACTCTGGAAGCTAATGTTACAAAAGAAATGGCCATAATATTGGGCATTAGTTTAAAAGTTGAGTTAACTTCAAATTGATCCTTTGACTTAGAACTTCTTGGAATAATTTCTACAACCAGATTTTACATCAAGATGCTCTTTGGATGAAATATATTGTCATCCATTTTTGAATGATGTTAAAGAAGATGTTCATTTAATTTTCTGATATATTATTAATTGTAAATTAAATTCAGCCTTTGTACATTCACCTAATTCAGATAAAATAGCATATTGCCAAATTAATATATAAATATTGATAAATAATGGGAAACAATAAGAAAAGTTGAGTGATTTGAGATATTCAAATAGATGAGGTTATCAAATATTTATGAGTTATTTGAGTGTGTTAAAATATAATTAATTATGATTATGATTGTACACTTTCACATTTCTAGTTTTAATTATATAATAATCACTTGGAATAGAGAGATGTGAAGAACATAAAATATTAAATCTTTTAATTTTTTTTTTAAATGGCAAGAGCATAAAAAGACACTAGACCAATTGCAGATTAAAACACATCAGAAGCTGCATGCACATATGCTGCTCTCATCTTATATGAAGACAATTAAGAAGTAAAATCTATTATTAAGAGAAGATCAATGCAGCAAAATTGGCTCAAATCATCAAAGCTGCTAATTTGAGAGTTGAACCAATTTGGACTAAAGTATTCGAAAAGGCACTCAAAGGAAAGAAGGTAGGAGACTTATTACATGGAAACAGTGGAAGTGCACCTGCTGCCTAAGCCGCTGCAACAACCACCACACCAGCTGCATAATAGACTAAAGCTCCTGAACCTGCTAAGGAAGTTAAGAAAGCTGAAGAACCCGAAGAAGATGTTGATATGGGAGGCTTATTTGATTGATAACATCATCATTCGTACATTAATATTCAAATATTGAATGAAAAGCATCACTTTCAAATTGAAGTTATTGAGTACCTCCTCAATACAATCTCGAGTATTTTAAACAATTTACTCTTAATTCTATTGTTTTGAATTCATCGGAATACCTTTTTCTTAAAATCACTTAAAAACACATTCATTTATTCTAAACCCATAGAAGGAGTTATACTCTATAATATATTACTAAATATTCTTAGTTTTATTATAAACATTTCATTCTGGCTTATCATATTTTTTATATTGTTTCACCATGTCGTCGATCTTCTTTTTCATCTCTACACTTAACTCATCACTTTCATGATCATTTTTCTTCTTTTTTTGCCAAAATTAGTAGATAAATACAATGAAGATTGCCACCAAGATCATTGGAAATCTGAAAGATTCCATTAAGGAGAAAGAAGAACTCTAAGGCATAGGATAATGAGTCAATTCCAACTATCTAATTGTAGTCTTATTATTCGAAGTGTAGAACTCATAAGCATTACTGGTTTAAGCATTGATCTTATGTGAGCGTATGGAATAGTATTAATACCATAATCTTTGATCATCCAAAGATGTTAGATAGAGAACCTCATCTTAGTATAGGGACTTATATAGGGACGTGTTATAGATTTGCAAAGTCTTATCATATCCAATCAAATATGAATTGATTACTCTGATATTCTTTAGTTTTTGTAAGGTGGGAATCTTGTAGGATACTAAGTTTCATTTATTTATTAATATTTACTTGAACATTCGTGATGCTTCCCAGACTTTATTTGATATATTAATATATCCTAATTGGATAACAAGACATAGATATTTTAACTGTAGATGTTCTCCTAATATATTGAAACTATGGAAGCTGCAGGCTGATCACACTTTGGAGTTACGATGGTTAGGGATACAGAATTCAAGAAGCCAATTTATTTCTCTGTTTAAAACATAATATGAGGATGTCTCCTTAATAAGTTTAGGATTGTGGTGGTTGATATGGTATTTTTGTTTTATAATGTGCCATTCTAAAAGTAATAAGAAATTGCTCCATTTTCATCACCAACCAAAAACACTCTTGTGTTTCGACCAGAATTAACTAATATTGAGGTTGCCATGTGATTGAGCTAAAAGCTTGATGCCCAGGTCAACTCTATTTCATGATAAAATCCATTCTTGTCAATTCTACGAATGTCATCAATTGGTTCTTCTTTGATATTTTTATCAATAATGGTCATGTTGATTATTGTTAGATTCCTTTCTGCATCGTACAATCCAATATAAAATTCATCCACATTATGCAAAATATCTGTCATCAATATATCACCTGTATGATTGTATTATGCTATTATCGTTCCTAATTAATTTATTATCATTATTTCATTATCACTTGATTTACAAACGAGTAATTATGAGGAGGGATAATGCAATTATTTTAAATGGAATAAATGAATGTCGATTATATCTTTGTCCATTTCAAATATGTTTTTTATTTTGACTCCATCCAGAAATCTCTTTCTTGCTTCAAAGTACTCAATATTTTAAGTCAACTCTATTTAATTTTCGATGTATTTTAACTTATCATAAATTGAGCAATTTATATATGAGAGTAATGCTAACAAAAATAACATTCAATAAAATTTATATTCAATAAAATTATTCCCTTGAGTTTGCTAAACTGCTCAAACTTATCATCCCATTAAACAGTTCCTATAATTTTTGCGTTTCCTACTATCTTACTGACATTAGATCTTATCTGACCTTTTTTCAAATAAACGAATTAATTACCCTATCAATCTCAGACTTGATTTTGATATCGCTCTCCTCCTTCTAATACAAGGATTGGATCTCCTTTTTTAATTGATCGTTTTCATCAGTTAAACTCCTACACCTCTCCTCTTAATCTTGCAATTTTTAATTTAATTATAAATAACATTCCTTGTACTCTTATAGTCTTTCCATTTCATTTTTAAAATCTTTGGTAACCACCTACTTGAATTGTTCTATTTGTTTGTTAATCTCTTGTTTACTTTACTTCATGTCCTAATGAAGTTTCCTCCTCTCTGATTTATAGTATTTTAATTTTTCCTATAACTTTTCATTCTCAACCCTCAAGGGTTCACATGAAAATAGGATCTCATCCAATTTCAGTATCTCAGTCTTCAATCTGCTATTCTCTTCTCCTAAAAGAATTAATTGTTCTTATAATTATCTTTGTTTATCTTCGTTCTGTATGTACAATGTCTATAAATTCCTTATTATTTTCTTACATTCAGAGTGTCATTTTCTTATCTCAAATGATCTATCATATCCTTCAATTCAATCATATCTTTTATTAAACTGTCTTTTTCTAATTACAATTTATTCATTCGATAAAAATCCTACTCCTTCTTCTTTGTCGAACTCTAATGCACCTCCTTTAATCGCTCATTCTCTTCCCACAATTCATTTACTTAGCTCTGCAAATCAACTATCACTTGATCCTTCTTTAAGAACTCATTCTTCAATAATTCCATCTATCATTTATCAAATGGAATGCAATACCTTTTCCCTTTGCTCCTTCAAGAGATTGATATAATATTATTCTTGCTCAATCAGTTTCATCTCATTAAACCTATGATTCTCATGACTCTATAAGAACTACATAAGTTATTACGAAGCCATACAAAATAATTTATAATAAATCAATTCATCATATGTTTATTCATTTACTCAACTCTACTGATAGGTCTATCCAAATTCATATCGTTCAATTGTGGCTACTTGAGACAAGCGAAACTATCACTGATGAGATTCTTAGCATTCTTAAGAAAACCCCTCTCTCTTGCCTAATCTATCCTCCTTTTCTCTTCATTGGACATCTTCAATATTGTCATAATAGCATTCATTAAAATGGTTGCCTCTTTATAATTTCTAGTTTCTTAATATAAAAAGTATTTGTAAACCACATTCTTCAAATATTCAAAATTAACATTTCTGCTATCACCACTCTCCTCTTTATTCTATATAGTTTAATCTGTTTATATCTATTTATTTGATATCTGTTTGTTTAAAACTATGTCTTATTGTTTTAAAGCAGCATCTTGCTCAAATGGATTAATTTCATCATAATCAGGAGTTGGAGTCTCGTAACTCTTTTAAATAACCTTAACAGTCTCTGCTTATTTTTTAGATTATAATTATGATTCCAAATCTTAGATTTTTATATTCTGCTTTTGAATCTCTTCCAAGAGTTTGTCAATCTATTATTTGAACTTTAATTATTCATTCATAAGATCTGAGGAGTTTATTTTGTTTGCTCTATCTGGCTATTGTAATTGTAATTCCTAGACCATTAGTTAGGTTTTCAAATTTGCATTGTCTTCTTCCAATTAATGAAGAGTTTGCAATTGCTAATTTTTAATCTGTATTATGTCATTAAGCTCTATAATCTCTTTGGCCAATCTCGTATTATTGACATCTAGATCATTTATTTGCTGTTTTAGTTGTTTGATGATTTATTGAGTCTTTTGATCTGTGTTTTACCCTTGTTTCTCTATCATTTAACGATATCTCTCTTCTAATTGAAATTTTTCATTATTAGTTTCTTTAATCAGATTTGTTAAAGCCTTGGATTTGTCTTCATCCTTTTGCTTAAATAAATCCAGAATTTGATTTTGATCAAATTATCCTATTTTTATCAATATATAAAACCCAAAGGCTTCGATTCAAATTTGTAAAGTTCATCATTCAAAACCGATGAGATTGCTTAAAACAAAGTCTCTCTGTCCTTTGCTATTAGTTTATATTCCTTATAGGTCTAAACATATTTCTCAGATAATTTATCTAATTTTTTGGTAATGGTTTTGTTTTCCTTTATCTTATCATTTATTTAGTATTAAATACTTTATCCTTCAATTATGAAACTAATACTTCTTTGCTCAGATCGTCTAACGCTTATTCATTGTTTTCTTACATTTAATTAAAATAAAATAATCAAATTAGAAAAATTATACAACTCCATTATATAATTCCTTCTTGGAAACACGCAAGGATAGTGACTTATTTTTGTTTTATCTTCACTTTCATAAATAATTCTAAAAACTTTTAAATACCACTTTGCATTAAACAAGGAAAAAGGAATTGAAGTTTTTGATAATAAAGCACGGTGATCTCTTAATTTTGATGATAATGACACATTTGCAAGTATAAATACCTGATTTTGATAAGAATAAGGTTCGGTTAAACTTGAGATTCTAATTTAATAAAGACCTATTAAAACTAATAGAATTATTCGAATAATTTCATTAAATATCTTAAGAATATCAATTTTCAATCGCTAAAATAGTATAAATTAGACTTGGAAACAAAGCTTTTGGTTTGATTTAAACAATATTTACTAGATACAAAAAGATAATTTTATATACAATTAAATACATAAGAATATTAGGAATTGAGTATAAATACCTTGATACTCCGTTTTAATAAGAATATAGGAAATTATTATTTCTGTCAAACGATAATAAAGATTTGCCTTCCTTTTCTAGAATTTCTTAAATTCAATAAGGGCAAATATATATAATATCACTTTTTTGCAATTGAATTATTTAAGTAACCACTATGTAGGGAAATATAAACAAATTAAGATAAATAATAATAGATTGTTTCTATATTAAAATAATCGAAATTCTAGGACGACATATACAAACTTGAAGGAGTTCTATTTTTTAAGGACAAGAACTTTGTTCCTAAATACATTTTATGTTACTACTTTACATATCTACGTTATTACTAAAATACAAGTACAATTCTAATTGATTTAGATTATAGATTATATAATATTGGATTTATGATTTATTTCTATTGAGTCATGCGACTTTCTGGGATTTTTGTAGTTTTTTGAAATTCTAGCCTTAACTCGGTAAAGATAATCAAAAAATACTTCAACCAAATATAGACCAAGATGCTATAGTAGAACTTAGAAGAAGATTCAGATTGTATCATACAGCACTAAGTTAAATTGAATAGATTAGAGAGATATGCTAATTAGGACTTTCTGCTATATACATTGTGGGAGAAGGTATATATTGATTGTTTATAATTTTAAAGTATATTTCTATCGGTAACTATGGGTACATGTTGATGGGAATTCAATTCCAACAAATCGTTTAGGAAGAAGAACATATTTGATAATGAATGATATTAATTAAAATTTATAATGGAATTCGAAAAGCAATTATACAGGATTCATAAAAGAATACTATTTGGGTCGATGATACGAAAGATTTTTACTGCTGGCGCCTATCTCTTTTCAACACTAACATTTTTGGGACTCATTTTCTTATTTTTATTACAATTCAGAGAATAGTACAAAGATTTCTTGAACCAAGAGTATATAAGTATAAAGCATATTCAAGAATAGATAATTTCAATAATGAAACCATCTACATTTTCAATGTAACTGATAGCTAATTAGTAGAGAAAAATGAATCATATCTCTCAATGAAGTTTACATTTAACAAAACCTTTCTTTATATGAGTAATGAATTTCAACAGAAATATAATTTCACAGTTGAAACTCATATGGTAGATATAGATTCGTACACTAAAGGATTTAATACTTTTTTGTGTATGGCATCAGATTTAGAAACTATGTTTATTATTGATTTTCTTGATTTCCTTGATGCCAATTAAGATGGCGATATACAATTAATGAATTAAAACACAAATGAGACTTGGAGTTGGAATAAGCAATAGCTTCAAAGTTTAATATTTTATAAAATTTAGGAAAAAAAGTTGTTGCTTATGATGAAAGAATCTACACAACTGTAACAGAGTTTATCAAGTGTGTTTTGGGAATATTTCTGCAATCAATTGTAGCCTCAATTTACATGAAGATGTCCATAATATGTGCTCCTATTTTAATAATATACATGAGTATTTGTTTATAATTAAGCTAAAAGTGAGTTGCATGCAAATCTGCTAGAATTAAGATATATAGGCACAAGCCTTAATTGACGCATTTCCTTGGGTAGGCTAATATTTGACTATTTTGAATAGAAATCAAAAACTAAAAAAGGAGCTGCTCAATGCTTTTATTTATATGTTGATATTATTTTACTTGGTCTACTTTTTGTAATTCAGTGGCTATAATAGTTCAATTCAATTGTTCGCAAAAAGCTACCCAAGAGGATTGAGTGAAAACTTTTTCTCGTAATAATAATCATTATTCTTATTAGATCATTTCTATTAAATGAATTTGTGAGTATCATATTTTTGAGAACTAGAGCATCCCTCTATTTTGTGCCCAAATACATTGTCTTAACCTATTTGCTGTTCATCTATTACTTTGAATCTACGTTATATGGATATTACAACCTGGCCTTTTAAATTTGCATCTTCTCACAATTTGCCATAATTTCCTTCTTTGTGCTCAACTTTGAAATAGCAGCTCTAGATTGGCCTACAGAATCTCCATACACACCTACACTTGATCGTCCACGAGTGTACTACTGTCCATTGTTCAATATGAATTGGGTCAATGACATTCCAACTCTATGGACTATGTTCTTCCCTCTTTGTGGAAGAAGGTATATATATATCGAACAACCTTAGGTTCTTCTAAATCTAGAATTTGGCTCTAGTCGATAAAAATTACATCTTATTAAACAATCTGTTGAATCAAGAGGAACTTCTAGCTGTTGAAGGGAATGCTCCTGCTTAAGTTCCAAATCTGTTAGTCCATGCGGAATAGCCTCAGCAAGAACAGGCCAATAATTAACCATAGGCTCAGGATGGTTAAAATAATTAGTAGTTTGTAATCAATGTAGATAATATACTTGGAAATGATTAGCCATAACAACAGAATTAGCTTTTGTGATTAACATAACTCAATTATTAAAATATTATATTTCTACCATTTAGAGATTCCAATTCGTTTTCTTATTGTTGTTTAATCTTTTTAATTAAACAATTTGGATTAATTTCAATTTAATATCATTAATTATAGAAACTCCTAATTTTTATACTAAATTGCCTTAAAATTTATTTTTATTTCTAATTAATTTAAATAAGATTTCAATGACAAAATTATCAACTTTAAAATTTATTGATCATAATATTTAAAGTAGAAAATGACTAAGAGGAATTTTCATTTTTTATTGAATTGCATTTCTTTCATGTTCGATTTAAAATGTATTAGCCAAGGTTAAATTACACGAGATGATTAATTAACTCCTGACTATTGGTTATAGCCAACAATCAAAATAGTTAGAAGTATAAGATGTATTCAGATGCAATTGATTTCTAATAAGACATGGAATACAAAGTGTTCTTAAATATTAACCCTATATCTTAACCTAAACAACAGTAGTTCTTGAAAAAGAATGCCAAGTTGAAAACAGTAAGGGGAAGAATAACCGTGAATGATAAAAAGTATCCCAGTGAAAGAACTATAATCTTTGCTGAACCGGAAGAGGAAAGTGAGGAAGAATTTTATGATATCAAATTTGGTCGAAAATAGAATTGCTTATGAAATGTTAATTAATTAGATGTGGGTTTTATTAATAAATTTAGATATAAAAACAATTCAATCTAATTCTATAATTTGGTTGTTGTTCTAATGATTATCTATTTTAGATGAAAGATTAGAATTATCAAATTTAACATCCTTTACAATCTATTTCAGTAGTTCATCATCTTCGTTGTCTTAAGCAGAACTCGAGAGTTCATATTCTTGAACTGCTAACAATAAGGTACTGGCCATAAATACTACATCATATTGTTAATTTTCTTTATCTACCTTATTTGCGAAATTCATCAATGCTTCTTTGACTTCTAATCCTAAACTCTATTACCAGAATTTCGTATTGAATTTCACACCATTAGGTTTTATGTGTTCTCTTGATTCCATCATTTAGAATAGTTGAGTATCATAAAATAAAATCTTCTCAGGTTCTTTCAACCCTTTCAACTTATTTTCGTATAAACGCAATCTTTACTAGAATTCCTTTAAATCTCTTTGATCATACTGATTTCCATTCTGCATTTTTTACTAATCTATTATCAATACTTAAGCAGTCTCAAACTATTCAATTAGAATCTTCATGAAATCAACCATATCCAAAGGGTTTTCAAGTGTTTTAATTGTATTTTAAAACTTTTCTCTGATCTTGTATGATTCCCATCTCAATTTTCTGACCATCAAAATATCAGTATACTTCTACACAACTTCTAGTAGTATTTTGACTATTAATTGCTTTGGACTTCGATTTCCGGCTTATACTTAACTTTGCTCAACATTTTTAATTGTGATCAATTCTTTTGTTTCTTGATCATTAAATAACTCACAAGCCATTAATTTTTGAATATTGGTTTACAATTCTCTTTCCTTTACACCACAAACATTCAAAGTCTTAAATAGTTATTACACTTAATTTTCATCTAAAACTCTCCATTCTGAACCATTATTTTAATAGATATGATCAATATCATTTGAGAATATATGGTAATCAAATCCATGAATATCAGAACCCAAATACAAGCATCCATTAATGAAAAGTCGACTAAACTCAACCAATTGGAGATATTACTTATAAACCTTTNTTTAAAGTAGAAAATGACTAAGAGGAATTTTCATTTTTTATTGAATTGCATTTCTTTCATGTTCGATTTAAAATGTATTAGCCAAGGTTAAATTACACGAGATGATTAATTAACTCCTGACTATTGGTTATAGCCAACAATCAAAATAGTTAGAAGTATAAGATGTATTCAGATGCAATTGATTTCTAATAAGACATGGAATACAAAGTGTTCTTAAATATTAACCCTATATCTTAACCTAAACAACAGTAGTTCTTGAAAAAGAATGCCAAGTTGAAAACAGTAAGGGGAAGAATAACCGTGAATGATAAAAAGTATCCCAGTGAAAGAACTATAATCTTTGCTGAACCGGAAGAGGAAAGTGAGGAAGAATTTTATGATATCAAATTTGGTCGAAAATAGAATTGCTTATGAAATGTTAATTAATTAGATGTGGGTTTTATTAATAAATTTAGATATAAAAACAATTCAATCTAATTCTATAATTTGGTTGTTGTTCTAATGATTATCTATTTTAGATGAAAGATTAGAATTATCAAATTTAACATCCTTTACAATCTATTTCAGTAGTTCATCATCTTCGTTGTCTTAAGCAGAACTCGAGAGTTCATATTCTTGAACTGCTAACAATAAGGTACTGGCCATAAATACTACATCATATTGTTAATTTTCTTTATCTACCTTATTTGCGAAATTCATCAATGCTTCTTTGACTTCTAATCCTAAACTCTATTACCAGAATTTCGTATTGAATTTCACACCATTAGGTTTTATGTGTTCTCTTGATTCCATCATTTAGAATAGTTGAGTATCATAAAATAAAATCTTCTCAGGTTCTTTCAACCCTTTCAACTTATTTTCGTATAAACGCAATCTTTACTAGAATTCCTTTAAATCTCTTTGATCATACTGATTTCCATTCTGCATTTTTTACTAATCTATTATCAATACTTAAGCAGTCTCAAACTATTCAATTAGAATCTTCATGAAATCAACCATATCCAAAGGGTTTTCAAGTGTTTTAATTGTATTTTAAAACTTTTCTCTGATCTTGTATGATTCCCATCTCAATTTTCTGACCATCAAAATATCAGTATACTTCTACACAACTTCTAGTAGTATTTTGACTATTAATTGCTTTGGACTTCGATTTCCGGCTTATACTTAACTTTGCTCAACATTTTTAATTGTGATCAATTCTTTTGTTTCTTGATCATTAAATAACTCACAAGCCATTAATTTTTGAATATTGGTTTACAATTCTCTTTCCTTTACACCACAAACATTCAAAGTCTTAAATAGTTATTACACTTAATTTTCATCTAAAACTCTCCATTCTGAACCATTATTTTAATAGATATGATCAATATCATTTGAGAATATATGGTAATCAAATCCATGAATATCAGAACCCAAATACAAGCATCCATTAATGAAAAGTCGACTAAACTCAACCAATTGGAGATATTACTTATAAACCTTTCTATATTATTGTTGTTATTAAAGAGTATATTGACTATCTTTCTTTTATAATGATTGATTGATACTGTTCAATTCATCCTGAACATTTTCTAATACTAATCCTACTGCCTCTGTAACTTCTTATCTGTATTCAATTATTACTTTGAAACTATCAGTTTCACGCACTCCTTCAATCAGATTACTTGTGATGTCAGCTCTTTATTTAGCCTTCAATCCAAAGTAACCTAATTCGTTCTGACCTATACTCTTGATGTTTCTAAGTTCCTAATCAGTAAATAAGGATTAGACATATGGCAATTTGATTGATTAAAGTAAGAATGATGGCCAATTCTGAACCAAAAACTTAAACAGATTATTGAATCTCAGCATTTCTAAATCAGTATATCTGTCCTTGATCTTAAATGATTTAATTTAGGAGTACTATTTTGTTTATTTACTTTTCTTTTTATTTTAGTCCTTCAACTTACAAAGCTATTAATATTTGCTAATTATCTATTATCTTCTCATCTCAATATTATCTTAATTTAGTGTATCCTTGTTAACATTTTGAATCGTCTCTGGTTATTCATCCGAATCCTATTCTATGTCCATATCCTATAATTTTGTTCTTTACGATTTCTTTATTATTTTATTAAATGACTCGTAGGCTATTTTCCAAAAAGACTAACATGTAGGATCCAAGTAATTTTCAAATTCATATTTCTAACTCTAAAGTGTTAGGTCTTAATTTAAATCCTTCTCTTCCTCTTATTATTTCTCTACGATAGATAGTAAACTCATTTTTTGAGGCTTGTTCCCCTTCTTTTTAATTTCATCCTTCACTTACCTTTGCTTTGCTATGTCTATTGGCTTCAGTAAACCCATTTTATACTTAAAGATATCCTCCACTATAAAGGCTGCCAACTTGAAGTTAATACGATCTGACTGTTCCTAAGTATCAAAAGTTGAGTATTGATAACTATTTGAAAATGTAGCATTAGTATGATAGTCTTTTATTAAATGCCCTGTTAGCTTTAGTAAAGGAGACAGCAACAATTAAAACTAATTCTAACTATCTGACATTGCTGCGAATTACTAATTATAAGGAAAAGCATTTATGAAGGTTGTAATCTCAATTTATTGATTCAAAGGAATAGGTGAGAAGGTCTTGATTACATTCCCCTCTCTCATCTTCCCAAATTGATTACTTTATGGAAATATTTGTGAAAATTGAACTATTATCTCATCCATTATTGGAAAAATCACTTTCTTGCCATTCATATAGTTTGGAAATCTCCTTTGAAATTCCTTTAGTTTAGCTTATTTCTCATTCTCCTTATTATCCATTTTTATTAATACATTACAATATTCAACTCTCCATATTTTAATTAAAAAAAATCATTAAATTTTTTTGATTCCAATATCAACTATTGCTGTTATCTATAATAGTGTTTCTCTCTTATATTTTAAAACAGTGTTCCTTGCATTTTAATGAAAAATTAATATGGTTTTGAGTCTTTTATTAGATTGATATAGCTCTAAGAATAAATAATATCTATCGAGCTTGCATTTAGTATTCTAGAGATTAGAATTCCTAAAGAGGCCAAGAGTAAGATAACAAAAAATAATTTGATAGGTGATGGGCATCTACTTTGTAATTTTAGTGATTTTAAAAGAAAATGAAAATCAAATATCATAATAAGATACAATAACCAATACTATAACAATTTAAAAATTAAAAACAACATAATAATAAGCTAATTTTTGAAAAACGAAAATATATTGAAGAGCAAATTCAAAAAACTTATTAATACAAATTCTTTTGTGAATATATTCTTTTTGAATATATAAATATGAGATATATTTTCATGATTGATATTATTTAATTTAAGATATGATTTATTAATAAACTCAGCAAAATTAATCTATAAAGTAATTAGGTGACTATTTAAGGATATTGATAATTTTAACATAACTGGCTTGAATAAACTACTAATACATGTTAGACATCTGTTTAATAACAAAATCCATAAGTTAATAGTATCCTGATAACATATGTATGAAACTATTTTATCCTTAATTAATTTGAAAATTAAGCATTCAATTTTTGAGGAAAATTAAATTTAAATTCTCAAGAATTCTTCTATATATATTATTTAGTGTTAAAGTTAAATAAAAGTAAAATATATTTATATATATAATATTTTCAAGTTAAATAGGTTTAACTCTTGATGAACGATTATTTAAACAGGGGTTTTTATAAAATACTGATTTAATTAATATTAATTACAAATAATGAATCAATATGTTTATTTTAATGATTTGAAGGAAATGCAACACTACGCCAGAAAAAATCAACTCTCATTATATGCATACAAGAAATCTGTGTATAATTTGACGGATTACGCTGAGAATCATCCTAGTAGTGAAGCTTACGTGTAACATTATCAAAATCAGGATGTTACGCATACTCAATTCAATAAGAAAATTCTCAAAACTCACATAGAAATCATATCAACTTTGCAAGAATATATAATTGGATACATTCAGAGACATGACAAATAAATTATAACATACAAATCCTCTAAATCCATTATCGAATAAACCAAAAAAAGATTAAGAGAAAGCACTGTACCATTTTATGAAGACATCCCAGAAGATTGTTCAATTACTAGATTACCCATACTAACTACCAATAAAAGATTTCACTCTCAAAAGACCATTAGAATGCCTAAATGAATCTTTGAATTTATATAATAATTAATATAATAATTAGAAAAAATTAAAAGTATTTATAAAACTTTAAGTTGTATGTCTCAATTTTTTTATGCTCGGCTGCATGAAACCTATTAATATTAATTCAAAATAAATAAATTGTGCCTTGAAGACAAGAAAGAAATTTAAAAAAACTCTAAATAAATTTCAAAATTCATCACGATCAANATATAGCTCTAAGAATAAATAATATCTATCGAGCTTGCATTTAGTATTCTAGAGATTAGAATTCCTAAAGAGGCCAAGAGTAAGATAACAAAAAATAATTTGATAGGTGATGGGCATCTACTTTGTAATTTTAGTGATTTTAAAAGAAAATGAAAATCAAATATCATAATAAGATACAATAACCAATACTATAACAATTTAAAAATTAAAAACAACATAATAATAAGCTAATTTTTGAAAAACGAAAATATATTGAAGAGCAAATTCAAAAAACTTATTAATACAAATTCTTTTGTGAATATATTCTTTTTGAATATATAAATATGAGATATATTTTCATGATTGATATTATTTAATTTAAGATATGATTTATTAATAAACTCAGCAAAATTAATCTATAAAGTAATTAGGTGACTATTTAAGGATATTGATAATTTTAACATAACTGGCTTGAATAAACTACTAATACATGTTAGACATCTGTTTAATAACAAAATCCATAAGTTAATAGTATCCTGATAACATATGTATGAAACTATTTTATCCTTAATTAATTTGAAAATTAAGCATTCAATTTTTGAGGAAAATTAAATTTAAATTCTCAAGAATTCTTCTATATATATTATTTAGTGTTAAAGTTAAATAAAAGTAAAATATATTTATATATATAATATTTTCAAGTTAAATAGGTTTAACTCTTGATGAACGATTATTTAAACAGGGGTTTTTATAAAATACTGATTTAATTAATATTAATTACAAATAATGAATCAATATGTTTATTTTAATGATTTGAAGGAAATGCAACACTACGCCAGAAAAAATCAACTCTCATTATATGCATACAAGAAATCTGTGTATAATTTGACGGATTACGCTGAGAATCATCCTAGTAGTGAAGCTTACGTGTAACATTATCAAAATCAGGATGTTACGCATACTCAATTCAATAAGAAAATTCTCAAAACTCACATAGAAATCATATCAACTTTGCAAGAATATATAATTGGATACATTCAGAGACATGACAAATAAATTATAACATACAAATCCTCTAAATCCATTATCGAATAAACCAAAAAAAGATTAAGAGAAAGCACTGTACCATTTTATGAAGACATCCCAGAAGATTGTTCAATTACTAGATTACCCATACTAACTACCAATAAAAGATTTCACTCTCAAAAGACCATTAGAATGCCTAAATGAATCTTTGAATTTATATAATAATTAATATAATAATTAGAAAAAATTAAAAGTATTTATAAAACTTTAAGTTGTATGTCTCAATTTTTTTATGCTCGGCTGCATGAAACCTATTAATATTAATTCAAAATAAATAAATTGTGCCTTGAAGACAAGAAAGAAATTTAAAAAAACTCTAAATAAATTTCAAAATTCATCACGATCAACTGAAAAACCTTCAAATTAACAATCAGCTTATCCTATTTAGGATTGAGGAGTTTCAAATATTTTCTTAGGAACAACTTTGCATTCTGTTGATTGCTATTTCAATATCTTAGTAACACTTTCTTAAATTGGTGATTTTAAGTTTAAATTATAAATATCATCCCAATTAATTTGCGAAAAAAATAAATGGTTCTTTATTTAATCGATGGATCTGCTGCCTAAGTCGGTTAAATTATATTTACCTAAACGTTAATGAGGATCCTTATTCAAGAGTTGAGAAATAATATCCTTTGCTTCAGTGGATATAAAATCAGGAAATACTAATTCGTTTTATATAATTTTATTCTCTATCACCCTTAAATTATTAGATCTATCTCTGAAGGGCGTGTAACCTACAAGCATTTCATACAGCAATATCCCTAGACTCCACCAATCAACCGAAGAATTGTGTCCAGACTTCAACAAAATTTCTGGTGCTATGTACTCTGGGGTTCCGACAAACTGGACTTTTAAATACATCTAAGTATTACGGTAAAGAATTTCATGTCCTAAGAGTCATATTACTTCGATAGCCCAAAATCTGTTAATTTCAGGTGACCATCTGAAGTAACTAAAACGTTATCCGGTTTTAAATCTCTGTAGATGACTCTTAAGGTCTCGTGTATGTATTATAATCCAAGAACTATCTCAGCAACACAAAATTAGGCTTAAAATTGTGTGAATCGTTTCTCTCGCTACCTACCTAGGACTCTGGCAAGTTGACCTCCAGTCACTAATCTAAACATTTTAATTTACTATATTACTCCATTACAAAGTAGAGCTTTTAATCTGTTTAGAAAGAGTATTTTAGCTTGACAACAAAAGGGTTTTGGCTTCTAATTAGCACACTCTTTTCAAGCATTGTATGTTCCACCAACCCATATTGAATGATGTCGGATTTTTTAATAACTTTCATAGCGTATTCTTAATTGTTGCTCTTCATTTTAACTTTTAAAACCCTTCCAAATTAGCCCTAAATAAATTTATATATTCCTAACCCTTCCTATCTAACCTTAACTTAGAAAGTCCTTTAAAGTGATTTTATTTGCATCCAAGTCCTTAGGGGACTGAGACTACAAGTAATCTACCTTCTTTAGTGATTTAATGGATGTTTTGCTATTCTCATCTTAATTGAAGCAATTACCCATATTTGATAAAAATTAAATCCTTTTTTTTAAAATATGTCTTCTTAAAAGTTCAAGGTGAAAAAGCTGAGAGATCAAAAGACTGATGATCTTCTTAAAGATTTAGAGAAGCTCAAAGGAGAACTCATTTAATTGAGAACAGTTAAGGTTTCAGCTGGTAATGCTCAAAAACTTGGCAGAATTGGAGTAAACAATTAAACAATCAATTAAGCTTGTTAGAAAGCGAATTGCTAAATTTTTAACAGTGATCAATGAATAGAGAAGAAATTCTGTGAAAAATGCAGCCAAGTCAAGTACTAAACTCCCAGTTGATCTCAGAGGTAAAAAAACTAGAGCAATTAGATAAAGACTCACAAGAAGCGAAAGAGGTAATAATAAATGATAAATAAATCAAGCATAAAAAACACAAAGACAATGGAAAAGATTGAACAATTTCCCATTAAGAAAGTTTGCATTGAAAGAATGATCAATTATATAAAACAGTACAATATTGATATAGCTATTGTAAATGTCAATCATCATCTGATAGATCTTCAAATTCCCTTATTGGAGGAATATATTATTATTTATACATTCTACCCCAATCAACACCACTAAAAAAATTATCTGATTTTACTGCATTCAACGTAATTCTTTTACTATCATCAACTTCAAGCATTTGCTAAAATACTCATTATAATAATATTACTTGAATTAGGTCTCTGGCTTGTTATGAAATATTGCTTGGATAAGTAAGTTTAGCATCCTTGATATGTTATTTAACATTTTCTTAATTTTTATCAAAGTATGGAGACTTTCCTGTTACTAATTCATAGAAAATAGCTCCTAATCCATAAATATCCGAGGCTTTTGTTGCCCCTCTTTGATCAATCATTTCTGGTGACATATAATAAGGTGAACCACAAAAACTTAGACTTCTCTCTCCATCCTTTATCTCAGTCTTACACAATCCAAAATCAATCAGTTTTATATGCCCTCTTCTGTCAATTAGAATGTTTTCTGGTTTCAAATCTCTATATAAGATATTCTTCTTATGTAAATATTCTATGGCAATTATTAATTCAGCCATATAAAATCTACTTTCATTTTCATTAAATTTCCCATGAACAATAAGATTATGTATCAAATCTCTGCCTGGACAATACTCCATTATGATATAATAATACTTTTCATTCTATAAATTTTATAATAAATAACATTACTTCTAAAAATGCATAACTTTTTATTATAAATGGACAATCCACACTTTTTAGTATCTCCATCTCAGTGATTGCATATTTTAAATAATTCTGCTTTTTCAAAAAGCTCTTCTGCATTTGTTTTAAAGCATAAATATTATTGTTTTTATATTTAGCCAAAAAAACTTTGCCAAATAATCCCTCTCCTAACTGCTTTTACAATTCAAATTACTTTATATCTAATGAAGAGATGTCATCAAATCCTTCTTTCAGATACTAATAATTCTAATTTTGCAAAACATTATCCTCAATAAAAACCTTATCATTATTATCGTCTTCACAAGCATCTTAGACAGATATTGATGAATTTTATTTTTCAGTTATCCATTGATTGTACAAAAGAGCTTAATTTAACGAATCAACCCATTTTTTAGCAGCACGTTCTGTTTTAGCCATAAATTACGCCTTTTTACCATTCAGAAAATTGATTTCAACTAAATTCTATTTTTTTGAGTTTTTTTAATGAAACACAGAATGAATGTTAATTAAATTGATGATTTCACTATTTAAACTATAATTCTTACATAGGCTAAGCATTAAAGGATTAAGATTGGAATAAATAAAGCATTTAACCTTAAGGTTGCAATTACAAAAATATTTCATTATCTCCAGATTTTTATTTTCCTTATTTTGTTAAATATCCCTCTGTTATTGGTATTTAAGGACAGTTGGCTTGACTCAAAATCAAGGAATTCTATATATTTTAATATTTCTTAATACTCTAATAATCGATGTTAATCTTCTTTCGTTTTAAGGGAAATCATTTACATAATTTTGATGCCATTCAACAATTCTAAATGAAAATAAATGGTTACTTAATATTATTATTTTCATCTTGTTTTATTTTCATTTCAAGCCATTTGCCTTATTTATTTCCAAATTCATCATAATTTCCATAACTCAAAATCTAATTTGCTATTAAATCAATTGTATTCCACTCTCCAATTCTTTTGCCATTAAAGTATTAACCTTGTTCATAAATTAATTCTATGGGTTCTGATCTTGCCCAAATTATCTCCTTCCATTGTCCTTCCTTTACACCATAATGATATTCACCTCCCTATAAATTAGAAATATAAGATATACTTTGAATTGTAAATCTTAAAATTTATAAAAATGGCATCCGTGTTTTAATCCAAAACAATGATTACCTGTGACTTAAACTTGATTATTAAACAATTGTTCACTTTTGGATATCTCAAATTTTAATTAATGAAATGATTTAGAATATTAAATTAAAATATTCAACATTTATAGTATGTCATTAAACTTTTCTTGTTAGTATTGTTGTTTGAATGGTTAATCAATCAAGGATTACTTGATTTTTTCTTATGAATTTTGAGTTAATTTGTATTGAAATTCAGTAGTTTTTAAGGAATTTATTATCTTTTTAATTTCTTTTTTCGTTTCTTAAAAATAATCAACGACTATTGTTTGTGCTTCATTCAGAGTTTAAGATATCTACTTACGGTATTATTTAAATTAGAGAGTTTCATATTTAATTGCATCTGACAATTTTTGCTATAATTCAGAATAACTTTCAAAATTTTCAAATGTGGTAAAAACACTCTCATTTTGTTTATTCATCTCATAATGCGATGCTTATTATTCCAATAGACATTTACTCTATTGGGATTATTGCATTTTCAATTAGATTTCATCATAATTATTGAGTTAAATCTCTGACTATTGCATAATTAAATATTATACGAATATAATTTCTAAGTGACGATATATCACCTAAAAATATTGCAATTAAATATTAACATACATTATTTTAATATATTTTCAACTCACAGAATGTAATTTATGCTGCACAGCAAATATTCCTTTATAAAAAAAATGTATCAAGTAAGTCAACGGAAATAGAAATACCAATAATATTCTAATTCTAATATAATTTTAATTTAAGACTTACTTTTTGATTTTAAATTATTGATAATGGAATTTAACAGTGATAATAAAACAAAAAAATGGATATATTAAGAGCAAGATGCAGAATATTAGTATGAATGCTATGATTTTGGGTAGAACCATCAGTAATCGTAATAACATCGGATATTGTAAAGGCTCAATAGTTCTCATCATTGATCCCGGAACTGTAATAATTTACATATATTACATGGACATCCAAATAAATTCCATAATCTATAATGATATTTACTATATTATCCTTTGCAAATCCAACAAAACTCATATTTACATTTACAAACCATATGATTGCATCCGCTAACTTTTTCTATAGGAATCAAACAATTTGGACATCTTTAACTACATTATCCAGAGTGAATTTCGCCGCACTTTGCACAAACATTGGTACCGCACTTGTGGGTTTTCAAATCTTCTTTGCAGACCTAGATTGTAAATAATTTGTAATACAGAACAAGTTATTATAGCTTTCTGCTTTAACTCCAAATATTTGGGAAACAAGTCTTCGCAATATTGTTTTATGACTAAAGCGCTGTATTCTGTAGTACAAGTAGGACATGTAATCTTAAATACACTACCACTCTTAATTGCTTCTTTCAAATACATGATGATGCATTCTCTTTTTGATTTATATATGCTTACTTGCAGAATTGATGAGAACAATCCCCAGGTTTAATCATCTATTTGTCAAGGAAGCAGATTTAACAATTCATAATTTTATTACATATAGGAAATGATATAATTTGTGCAATAATTAGAATAAATAAATCAATAGCATATTAAATGTTGTCATATTTCATTTAATTTGACGATCTTTCTTTTAACTAAACAAACTAATTTTAAGGGCTTCTGTAATTGATTGTTATCAAATATCTATAAATGATACTCTTAATGTCGTGAATCTTATGTTTCTTCATTCTTCAGATGATATTTACAGTCCACTGATTATTCAAGTTATTAAATGATAGATTTGACTAATATTTCATTCTTTTCATCTTTAGTTACTTTGCCTAATTTAATTTTATTTTCCTCTTATTTTAATAAATTATAATATCTGTTTTTAATTGTATTTTCTGTTCTTCTCAACTTAAAAACCTTCAATGAAATCTCAGCCCATCTCTTTCCTCTTTTCTCTATCTCTCTAAGTAGTTTCAATTCCTCTTCCTTTGTCCACGGAAGGCTAAGTATTCATATACAAACTACTTCACAATATTTGGGTCTAATTTATTCACCCACCTGTCCCTACACTATTTCCCTTAGCGAATGTAGGGAGTCTTGCAAATTTTCATCATCTCAATTGCAATCTCACACCATTTATTTGGATGTAATTACTATAACTATATTAAAACTTAATCTTCCTCTGAAGTCCAACCAACCTTCTGATGGCACTCTTCCAGCCATCTATTCCTACAGCCTTTCCAATTATGATATCTGAACATCCTTGAAATTTATTCCCATTAATAGGAGGACTATGATGAATATTTCTAAATTATTTTACTAAGTCAACAGGACTTTCTTATGATTTCAAGCATGTACCAAGTACCAATAAATTTAAGAATTTGTCTTAGCAAGGAGTCCACATTCCTCTTTTACTATTGTAAGCTTTTTCTACAGAATTTAGTATAGAATTAATTTCCTCGGCAGTAGGCAACTATTAGAATGAGAACTAATAATTTTTAAGAAGAAATTATGCGAACTCTTGTTCCGGTTAGTAAAACATCTCCAAAATTGTGTGTCTATCTAATGGCGTTTTTTTTTGCATTTTCAAAAAGTTGTTTATTATATTAAATGAAATACTTTTTATGCAGATCAAACTGATAAATCAAGGCAATTTGATATGATTATTGAAGAAAATTAGTTAATATTTTATACAGAGATAATTTATTATTTCTGATTTTTAGAATCACTTGATGTCTCTTATTTATGAACATAATTATATTTAATATTATTTGAATAATCTTTACATTTGTAATTCAATATTACAAATGTTATTGAATCACTCAAAGTAACCAGCAAATTTGATGTGGTGACAAAAGTGGGTATATTTATGAATATGAATTTGTTTGATATGTTATTTTTCAAAATGTCATGTAGATTCGTGAATTTTCATTCTGTAACCTGTCAATTAGAATGAAAAATATAATTTAAAATAGTTATTAAATAATTTTTTATTAGAGCTATAATTTTGATTCCTACATTATCTAACACATCCATGCATTTGATTCTAAAATCAAAATAACCATATTTTTCGGGATCTTTAATCTTCAATTTCAATAATTTTTGTCAAGTGCTTATTTCCAAGGCCTTGATTTATTACACATGAATAAAGTTTATTATATATATTTTATTAGAAATTATATTGTTGTCTTATAATTCGATATATATAAATATAAAAAATAATTAAATTTATTTTATATTTTAGATTATTATTAAGTTTTATCAAAGGGATTATTAGGTTCAGGAGAAGAAGTAGGAAGTGGTTTTCAATTATAAAACCTAATGTGGAATAAATTTTTGGACTTAAGTAAATTAATAATATTCATGATGAATGATTTAAAAAAATTAAAGTGAGCAAAAATAATATTTAAACTAATATATTAAATGATATCCAAGGCTTTCTTGATTTGAAAAGGCTGAAGGTTAGAAAAGAGGTGATTTGATAAAGCATCATTATACAGAATGCTCCATAAAATGACAGCATTTTATGGAATCATTTGTATAGCGTTTATTAATTTATTCAATGTTTATAAACCCTATTAACTCAATGTTCTTCTGCTTACCATATTTTTATTCCTTTCAGTTGCCTCAACCCTTGGTTAAGGAGGAGGCTTCAGATACTGAGAAAGAATAAACCGTAGATAATATTTAAGAACAAACGAATGCTAGTGGAATAGTGCGAGGAAAAGGGTAGCTATGGTCTAAAGAGGAGGTGGACAACTTAGTAAAATACTATAAGTAGTATCATGGGGATTGGAAAAAGGTCATCAAACACTTGAAAGGAAGAAACATTTCCCAGTGTTCATAGAAGTTTCGAAAGCTTTAAGATTAAGATAAAAGAACAAAAAGGAAATGGTCGAGTATGGAGGATAAAATACTATTGGAAAGTTACGAGTAGCATGGAAGACAATGGATTAAGATAGCTGAAAGTATTATGTCAAATTACTAAATATAGAACTTCCGGGAAGGACTTCAAAACAAGTCAGAGATAGATATGTAAATCAAATAAACCCAATACTCAACCATTAGGAGTGGAGTGAAGAAGAGGACTAAATAATAATGAAGTAATTTTAACAGAATGGACCACATTGGGCTCAGATAGCCAAGCAGCTGAACAACAGATCTGTAATTCTGTATTCTTAAATTCTAGGAAAATTAAGTCAAAAATCGGTTCTATTATACTATACACAAAAAGTATAATGGGGAGCTACATCCATATTTGAAAATTTAGAATTGATTCTCGTTATTTCACTCAATTTTAATATAATACACATTTGAATATTTGTCAAATATTTATTAAGCATGAATTAATTACTACAAGAAGAATAGCTCATCTAGTAGTAAAATGAAGAGGATTTGAACAAGTAAGTGGAACAAGTGGAGCCAGAGAAGGAGGTACAATAGGACCAACAGGAATAGGATGGTGAAGTGGATGACGGTGAATAAGAGAGATTAGATTTTCAAGATCCTCCCTAGTAATAGACAGAGGATCAGCCGGAGAATAGATAATAGATTGTAAAACCGAATTCGAAAAGGTTTGATTCTCAAGAAGAAGTGAAGACCACTACTCAAAGGAAGGAGATGAATAAAAGAATGGAAACTGAAAAGTAATATGGATAAAAAACATCATCAGAAAGAACATTTAAAACTTTAGAATAAATATATAGCAAACGAAATACTCAATCGTTGTTGCATTTCAGAACATCAGAATAATTTGATACAAAAATAGTACATGATTAAATTAATCGATCTCATTCAAAACAACAATATACATTTTCGAAAGCTGAAAGATTCTCGAAAGCTAAAGAAAGCTACTGCTCTATTTAATTTTATGACTCATAGTATTTTGTAATTTTATTGTAGAATCCAAACGCAATTGAATTAAAGGGCAGCTGCTCTCGGATATGGAAATAAATCTGATTTCACTAAGAAAGACAAATATATTCCAGGACCTACTGATTACAATGTCAAATTGCCCCTTAATCCTGGAATCAAATTTGGATATGGGAGAGATGAAACCATGATTAAAGGAATACATGGACGTCCAAATAGGAATCCCGCTCCTAATCTATATTAAGTGAAAGATATAGTAACAACCTTCAAATATTCGATGGGTGAAAGAACCTCAGCAAAACGTATAGCAATTTAAATTACTCTTAGATATCTATCTCTAATCTACAACTCCAGCTCCTGGTCGATACGATGTGGGAGGTCTCACAGCAAAAGGAAATTACTTTTTTGGGAGATTCAAAAGCAGTGGAGCTCCTGTAATTTCTCCCTCGACTACTATTGCTAAAAGACTCAAGAGAATACCAGGTCCTGGAACTTATGATCCGCCTGGAAATATTGGAGATCTCAGAACCTACTTACCATCATAGTTTTCTACAAGAAGTGGTTTCAGATTTGGTTATTAGGAAAGACAAACCTAAGATATCAAGAATAAATTATGTAAATTATTAAATAGATAAATTAAGTCCCTGGGCCTGGTACTTATTAATTACCATCAGAATTTGGTGACTATGAATACCCACCTCTTATATGATATAAATAATTAAAATCAGAATCTTATATTACACAAGGCTGCTACTATAATATCAACAAAATTAGCTAGTTGTTTAGTTAATGGTTCTTCCATTCCTAACACTCCTTCACTTGGTGACAGTAGTTGATCCTTCTCAACCTGCACTTTTAGTTTACATTTTAAACAAGTCTAAAAATAAATACCGATTTTAGTTACTTCTATAACAGCAACTGTATTATTATTCTTATCTAATAACGGTTGGGCAAATATTGGTAGAATAGACTTAATATCTACAGCTTGATTGAAATGAATTGAGTTTTTTACATCATTTATTATCAGTTTCTGTTTTGTATGAGCCACCATTCCAGCTAATCCATACTAAACATCATATTTCCTAACATCCTGACCACTGTAATCAACAAGTTGATTATCTTCAAAGAAGTAAAACAAGACTTAAGAGAATCCAAAGATTTAACTAAGACTCAATTACACTTTAGAAGAGAACTCCTATTTGCTCTGACTCTTCATAAGATTAGTAAATCCATCCATCATCATCCCTCTGTATTTCTAGGTAATTAGCCATGATTAACTAAATCTACTAGATTTGTTACTTATCAATTAATCTTTATAATAGATGCCCAAGTTAATGAGATGCCAAAATACCAAAGTATTCTTCATCAAATGAAAAGAATTCATTCTCAGTATTGGTTACTTCCAAAACACCTCTGATGGCATCATTGGTTTCACAAAACAAAGGCAACAACAAAGCATTTCTAGCATAATCCGGTTATTCCGATTCATTTATTCTATACAACAATGGTTTTTAGGATGCTTATGAGATATTTTAGGCAGATCTCAATTTAAAGACATCAGCCACTTGACCCTTATGTTATAAAGCTCTAATTTGATTGCCTGTTTCCAAATAGGTAAATATGGTTCCATTCATTCCATCAATTAGCCATAGTCTCACCTATTCGCATCCAAATACTTGAGGCAATACCCTATTAACCTAGTGTATAATCTACAAATAAATAATGTAATTTTACATCTTCAAATAGGATGCATTTACTAAATTGTTCCATATAAAAGAAAAATTGATTCATCTTTTCAGCAAATTCCTTATAAGATAATAATTGTTAGGCTATTATTTAGAATTGTTCTTTTTGGGATTCCACAGGGAGTGTAAAATTATGTTGACAAGTAGCTAACACACCTTTATCAGTTAGATCGTTTAACAAATGTTAATTGTTTAATCTTTAACTCACTACTCTGAAATCCAAAGTTTAAGGTATTCTAAAATTAACTAATAAATCAATGTCATCTTTTCTAAACACTGATTTTTCATCTTTGCCCATATCATCTTGGTTTTTCTTCCTCATATTGTCAATTGTCTTTTATAAACGGTTAACCAACTATGTGTATTAACTAAGTTTTCCTTGAACTCTCTCTAATTCTTATTTCTTGTGTTCGAACTCTCTTTTAATTAATTCATTCTCTTTTAACAATTCATTGAGACTGCTTCTCAATTTATCATTTGGATTCAAGGCAGAATTCACATCGTTTTCCAATAGAAATTCAATTCTTTTTTCCAAGGCTGTGATTTTTTTGGAATTGGATGCATTTAATTTCCTTTCTTGTTTTAGTTGTTTCTATAATTTGGAATTCTCGTCCAATAGTTTATTTGTCTTCTAACTATGTACATCAATCACACTTTGTAAAGATTGATTTTTATCTGATAATTTCAGTTACTTCATTTATAATGATGAATACTTAACTAGCATAAGTTAATTAAAATACTATTCTTCCTCTCTATTTCCCTCATCTTAAAGCCTAATTCAATTTCAGTCTTCGCAGATTGTTATAATGTATAAGAAATGCTCTTTAACAATTCTTAAATCTTCTATAAAGTAGTTTGATTTTTTATGTTATGGACAAACTCCTTGCCACCAATCACCGAGATCAATAGATCTAAAGTGCTGCATCTAGATTTGAGAATCTCATGCATTTCACGAATTCGCTGCATTTTAATAAATAGTTACTAAGAGTTCTTCATCCAATTGGTCTTATTATCTATAACCATATGAGTCCTGCTCTTCAGCTATGGTGATCGTGGGTCTTTCCGCACTAATCAATTTCCTAGTGTTTGAGTTTGTAGTGCTCACTGAGTTGAATTGAGTACTCATCTTTGGCAACGCTTGCATATATGATCTGGGAGTTCCCAATTGTTGTGGCCTTTGAAAGTCCTCTGAAAAGTGCTGACGATGATGCTGATTGAGGAGCAATCCCAACCCTTTGCGTGAAGCTTTTGCATTATCTGATGTTTACATTATTAATTTAATTACATTATAATACAATTATAAAGTATATATATATTTATTTATATCATCATCCATTAATTTAATAAGCAAATTTAATTAAACTTATCCCGATTTCTAGAATATAACCAATTTATAAAGAGCAAATAGAAATTCTTGATTTTCGAAAATTCTAGAGATTTTGTCTTTTAAATCCCCTCACTTTGCCATTAGAACCAACAATTAATTTAAGCTATGTCAACAACACAAAACAAAGAAGAACAATTCCACTTCAATGCAGATATCCAACAATTGATGGGACTCATCATTAACACATTCTATTCCAACAAGGAAATCTTCCTCAGAGAACTAATTTCCAATGCTTCAGATGCTCTAGATAAAATCAGATACAAGTCCATTACAGATCCAGACAGTGCAGGATTAAATGTTGAACCCAATTTCAAAATCAAAATCATTCCAGACAAAAACAACAACACCTTAACCATCCAAGATACTGGTATTGGTATGACCAGAGATGAACTAATCAATAATCTTGGTACAATTGCAAAATCTGGAACAAAGGCCTTCATGGAAGCACTCAATTCTGGAGCTGATATTTCTATGATTGGACAATTTGGTGTCGGATTCTATTCAGCTTACCTAGTTGCAGACAAAGTGGTCGTGCTTTCGAAGGCTGTTGGTTAATAACAATACAAATGGGAATCTTAAGCTGGTGGAACATTCTTTATCTATGATGACAGTGAGAACCCAAATCAATTGACTAGGGGATCAGCTGTCATTCTCCATCTTAAATAAGATAACTTAGAGTTCCTAGAAGAAAAGAGACTTAAAGATTTAGTTAAGAAACACTCAGAATTTATTGGGTTCCCTATTGAATTGCAAGTTGAAAAAACACACGAGAAAGAGGTTAGTGATGATGAAGAAGATAATAAAGAGAAGAAGACTGAAGAAGGAGAAGTACAAGAGGAGAAGAGCAAAGATGAAAAGAAGAAGAAAAAGAAGGTTAAGGAGGTTACCACTGAGTTTGAATAGGTTAATAAGAATAAACCTTTGTGGATGAAAAAGCCAGAAGAAATCACAAAAGAGGAGTATGCCAATTTCTACAAGTCTTTAACAAATGATTGGGAAGATCATTTGAGTGTTAAATAGTTTTCAGTTGAGGGTGGTCTCGAATTTAAGGCTGTCCTATTCATTCCTAAAAGAGCACCTTTTGATTTATTTGAAACCAAAAAGAAAAAGAATAATATCAAATTATATGTTAGAAGAGTCTTCATTATGGACGATTGTGAAGAATTGATTCCAGAATACTTAGGATTTATTAAAGGTGTCGTTGATTCAGAAGACTTACCATTAAACATATCAAGAGAATTCTTATAGCACAATAAGATTTTGAAGGTTATTAAAAAGAACATTACCAAAAAATGCATTGAAATGTTCTAAGAACTTTCAGAGAACGCAGAGGATTATAAGAAATTCTATGAGTAGTTCTCCAAGAATATCAAATTGGGCATTCATGAAGATTCTGCTAACAGAACTAAATTGGCTGAATTCTTAAGGTTCCACACATCTAAGAGTGGAGAGGAACAGATCTCCTTAAAAGATTATATTAGTAAAATGAAAGAGGGATAAAAGGACATCTATTTCATAACAGGTGAATCAAAGGCTTCTGTAGCTGCATCACCATTTGTTGAAAGCTTGAAGAAGAAAGATTATGAAGTAATTTATATGGTGGATCCTATTGATGAGTATGTTATTTAATAGTTGAAAGAATTCGATGGAAAGAAATTGAAGAATTGCAGTAAGGAAGGATTAGAATTAGATTAAACTGAAGATGAGAAGAAGAAATTTGAAGAACTTAAATCATAGTTTGAGGGTCTTTGCAAATTGATAAAAGATATCCTTGGTGATAAAATAGAGAAAGTGTAATTAGGATAGAGGTTAGATTAATCTCCTTGTGTTTTAGTAACTGGTGAATATGGATGGTCAGCTAATATGGAACGAATCATGAAAGCATAAGCATTAAGAGATCCATCAATGAGTAGTTACATGATGTCTAAGAAAACTCTAGAAATCAATGCATCTCATCCAATAATGACTGAATTGAAAAAGAAAGCAGATAAGGACAAAAGTGACAAAACTGTTAAAGATCTCATTTGGTTATTGTATGAGACAGCTTTATTGACATCAGGATTTAGTTTAGATGATCCAGCTCATTTTGCCAGTAGAATTCATAAGATGATCAAATTGGGATTATCAATAGATGATGCAGCAATTGAAGAAGAGGATGAGAAGTTACCAAGTCTAGAAAAGAAGAGTGAGACTATTGATACAGAGGCTACCAAATCAAAAATGGAAGAAGTTGATTGATTTTTATATATATATATATATTATAATTTAATAAATAGTTACAAATTTAATAATCAATTCATCCAAATAATTTAGATAGATATTCAGCTATTAAGTCTCTATATTATTAAGTGCTTATTAATTACACTTGGTTTTCTTCAAGGTCTAATAAATTTAACAACAAAAGTTGAGTTTGATCATTATCAATAATTATTCTCTGATTGAAAATGGTTGAAAATGATTTATCAAAACTCCAAGAGTCAATTATTTAACTATTATATTGTTGTTAATTGATAATTAAATTTAATGCAATTAAAGGAATTTTATTTGCAGTCGTTTTATCATTTTTTATTATTGTTGTTGCTATTTTTTTGTATTGATTAACTTTTATGATTCATCTTGGTCTGATTCGTCACTTAAACTCTCCTATTAATTTGCTTATTCCTATTGATTTATTGAGGTTGCTGCTATATCTAAAATTGTTTGGACTATAGTCTTTATTCAAAATGTCCCATAGTCACTTTTGCAATATCTTTAACTAAATCAATAAACATGATGGTAGGTCTAATTATTCTAATAGCATAAATTAGAGAATATCTTTAATACGATTCGGTTGTGTTTATGTAATCAGTCAATGATTACAGATCAATCATCAATAACATTATCTGATAAAAATTAAAAGAGGATTTGAGCTTTGTCACTTTGCGAAATAAAGTTGATAATAAAAATGGAATCAAGCAAAACCTGAAAACCTATTGTAAACTCATTACCTACTTTGGTATATTTTCCAAATTCATCATTATATAACAGGTTCTTTTCCACTCAATATGCAAATTTAAGAACTCTCCCACTCATTTTGGTTTCCTCTCTTCCCAATTTTATAAATAGAAACAATCCAAAAGACAACATAAACTCAATTATTTAGAATACAAGTTAAAACATTAATTATTATTAATAGCATTTTTATACTCATTATACTTTTTTTAATTACAGTTCATATTCCTTGAGTTAATTTCGAAAGCCTTCATTTGGATATATTATTTCCCTCATCTCATCCACATGTTTATAAGCATCCTTATAACTTCTCTTCTAACTCCACATAAGATATGCAATTACTATAGTAGCACTTCTTGAGATTCCTGCCATGCAATGCACTAATACATTTCCTTTCTATATTGGTAACAACAAATTTTTACTTTTAAGTTTTCTTAGATAAATTAATTTGTTTATTCAAAGTATTATATGATATTTTCATCCTCACTATCCTCGATATTGATGATTAGATGATTATCCAATTGGATACCTTCAAATTTTGAGAATTCACAAATACTAATTGCAGCCTTAATTTAAATGATTTCTACTTTAACTTAGTTCTGTTTATAGGCTTTTGTCAATGAAGTAATGTTTCCTAATAGCAATGCCCCAGAAGTGTCTGTAGGTTCTAGGATTAAGGATGTTGATTCACGCATTTAGTAAATTGCTTGGGGTAATTACATCTGATTATAAATAAAAAAGATTTAAATTATAAATCAAATTTTATTGAAAGGAAATGGCAGCTAACAAATTTTGGAAAAAGAAGGAAGTAACAAATTCAATCTAACCTCAAGTTATCAAGTTTGGAATAATAAGTAGGAGCAGCTTTGACATAAATTGAAACAACAATCACTGAAGTTAAAAATCTCAAAGTGTCATCTGTTGTTGACTACACTGCTAAAATTAATGCATAGAAGTAGGTCTATTTGGTATTGATCCCATATCCATGTTTGAGCATTTACAATAGGATTAGGTAAGAAGTTGATTTTAATCATAGCTCAAAATTATTACCTGAATTGGAAAAGAGAGTCAAAGCTACAATCTTGGTAGCTGCCAAAAGAACAATCGAAAGCAAATGGGTTAAGAGTCACAGATCTCAAACCAGACCAAACTCAAGAACACTCACATCTGTCTATGAGGGTTTACTTGAAGATTTGATTAGTCCATCAGTCATTCTTGGAAGAAGAACAAGAGTCAGAGTCGATGGCACTAAGTTTTATAGAATGTAAATTACTTTTCAATAACATCTTAAGATTCCTCGATGAAAGCGATTAAAAGGAATTAGAACACAGACTTGATGCAATTAAAAATGTCTACAAAGTACTCACAACCAGAGATTTGGAATTTGAATTCAGAAGAGATGATACATTCTATCAAAAGAGAGGAGCAAAGAAAGTAGCCAAAAAATGATTATGATTATCAATAGTATAGTAAAATACATATAGTATATCCACGAATAAGATTTCAAATATTTATATATATGTTAATGTTTTTATATTATTCATATCTCACTATTACTTAATATCAAATTTTTCTAGTTCACCGATGAATTGATTATAAAAATTAATTTATTGTGGAACAGCCCTTGCACTAACTATTGGCAATTCATAGGTTATCAACAAGTACACCCTCTTACCATTATGTTTTTTACAAATCCCCTAAACAATAATTATCTTTGCCATATTACTCTAGCCAATGAAATTCCTTCTCCTACATCGGCATCACCTCTTCTTCCATAAATCAGAGGGGGATGCCATCTATGAACTTCATAATGTTCTCCCAATAACACAAATCCTGCTCCTATTGTGTTATCTCTCACATCATATGCCTTCAAGTAGGGTGCTAACTCCTCCTTTGAAGCTGCGCAATTTTTATGAGTTATCACATTTAGATCTTCATCAAATATTATTGCTTTGGCCCACTATTTATTATTGTAACTAATTTACTTCATCCTGCTTTTTTAATTCAGCCAACAATTATGCAGCATCTAATCCTTAATCCATAATTAATTTAAAATAAAAATTATATTTAAATTAATCAGATTATAATCTCATATTATATAATAAATCATATATAATCAAGCAATCACTTCTTCTTTTAATAAGTTAACATTATCAAATTAGTTCATATAAAATCAAAAGTGTATAATAAGTTAAGTTATATATATACATGCTCAAGTCAATAACGATTTTTTAATATTAAGATCTACTTCTATTTTGGTTATTATAAATGATGTAAATGTAGATATTTAAACAATATAGATGATAGTAAATAATAAAACTTGTAATTTCTTAATAATTTGAAGTTATTTTTATCAAAAAAATTATAATTATAATTTTATCGCAAAATAAGCATAAATAAAGAAAATTATGAAAGGACAGTAGAGTTCATCATTAAAACGGTAAATCCATACATCAAATTAGATTCTCAGCTTTAATAAAATACCCTCCATTGCAGACACTTATGATTATATTAAAAATAATATAACAGACTCTAGATTAGTAAATTCACCAAAAATAATATCAAGAGCAATAAATCCCCCTCAATATAAATAGGACACTTATCTAGATTTGGCTTTTATGACTGTAGCAAAACCAGACTCAAGATATGATTTTAACAAGCTTCCTAATTTGGAAAAAAAAACAGATGTTTAAAGAGTGAAATGGTTTATTAAATAAAATAAATAGATAGAATAATAATAACATTTCTTAGAATTCTTAAACTCAACAAAAGCATAATCTTCTAAAAATTTTGATTAACAAATTGTTGATCAATTAAGCTAAGTTTAGGATAAGAATTAATCAAATAATTGTGACAAGTATTTTGTTGTTAAAACGCCTACTAAACCTAGTTTAATTAAGAATAAAAATACCAGTAGATGTAATCATATTTATTTAGAAAAGAACTAATTGGCAATAGCTCAACTATGAATGGAGTTAAGAAAAAGGCATTTACTAAAAACGTGAATTTAGAATGTATTATAAAATATAAGTTTAATAGAATTTATTGAGAAAAATAATGAATTAAGAAGACATTGTCAAACTTAATAGGAGCAGGAACATACCTAAAATTCTATATTGGAATAATTGCAAATTCAAAACATTCAACACATAAATTTATATTCATCTGTCAAAAGAGGAGTAAAAAATGATGTTTTGCATAATCAATATAAAAGCGAAATTTAAGATTTAATTGAAGTAGATGATGAATTGTCAGCTTAGGAATATGACACTATATAGGAATTGAAAAAAAAGTCAATTTTTCAAAATCCTTTCTCCAATGCTCATCATTTTGAAATTAATCAGTTCAAAAAATAGGTTGTTGAATATGAGCCAAAAGTGATTTAGTAAAATTAAAATGAAAACGAATAAAATTTAATTATTTAAAAAAGAAAAAATAAAATCTAAAGAGTGTTATTGTAAATAACTTTATTTTTACATTGGATGATTGAACATAAATTAAAATATGAAGATATTATCAGTTAATAGGTTTTTTAAACGAAACCTTATTAAAGTGCTCATTCTAAGTAATGCTTTTAAAAAGTAAAAGCTAATGACATTGAAGTTGTCAAATCATTTATTGCATAGAATAGATATTTAGTTTATGATTATGATAATTTTAAGTTATCTATGCTTCATCATGCAGTTATTAGAGATTATCCAGAGATGGCAATCTTAATATTATAAAATTATGCTGAAGTTAATTGTAAAGACATTGTAATATCTCTAAATTTATTATAGTAAGGAAGAACGCCGTTATTTTATGCTATTAGAGGTAAATGCAATTAGTGTGTTTGCATTTTATTACAATTCAAAGCATCTCCATGGGGAAATTCTAAAAATAATTATGACAAATATTTAGACTTTTTAGATCCAAAAGTCAGAGATCTATACAAAAAAGCAAAGACAGTATAAATTTTAATATAGATTAGATTCATCTTCGTATGCAAATACTCAAAGCGTCTATTAGGGAACAATATTGGTCATAATAGAAATTAATGTTTATATATAAATGATTATTTTGCATTGTAATTTTATTCTCACATTCTAAAAAAATTGGATTAAATTTCTAAATTCAAAACATGGTGATATCATTGATTAGATTTAAAATTAAATTTGGCATATAACTTGATTTCTCTGAAAATTCCATCTTAATTGTTTTTTTGATTTAGATATTAAGTGAATGTATGATAATTCTGATGTTATGATTATGTTTTAAGAATAGATTTGATTCAAAGGAAGATATAGGAAGAATTAAATAAATTGGATTAATTTATAAAATTCAATTTTTATCTGAGATCTCCACATTTTCTTGCTTGCATTTTTTTAATAAATTACTAACAGTAACATCAATAGAAGCTACGAGCTTTTAATTGATTTCATTGTTTTGATCTGATAATATATGCAAGATAGCATCTTACGTCATTCCTTATTATTTTATTTGTTAATCACTATTCAATTTTATATCATATGATGAAGCTTTTTGTGGGATATTCTTAGATTTATCAAATAGAAGAAGTTAATTCTCATTAAAAAGGATGTGTTTCAATTTTTCAACATCTTATAATCTTTTTAATATATTAAAAATATTTAGTTGACTGTTGATTTCTTAATGAGCCTCTCGAAATTTAAGTATATTTTCATCATCCTAAAATTACTATAAATATTACTTTAGTGACAATACACCTCAATGCTTAAAATGCATTTAAATATCCAAATTCATATTTTTTATTTTTTCGAAATAACGTTTTTTATATATATAAAACGTACGTTTAAAGAATAGTTTTGAATGATTTATCCTTTGGGTCTTAGTTTTTACGAATATTATCCTTTATCGATTATGTTTTGTTAGTTGCAATTTATTCATTATATATCTAAACTTATTCTATTTATCTCTACAATGGAGAACGTGGCTTTTCATTTTTAGTTAAAGAAGAATCCTCCTCTTATTGTTGTATGTCTTAAAATTCATATAGCGAATTTATTAGTTAAAGTAGAAGACTAATTTTATTAATAGGTTTTGAAATAATATAAAAGAGACTAAACAATACCTACCATAAACCGCCTAATTCTGCTAAAATTTCTTAAATCTTTGGATACGTCCTATAGTCTACATATTCAGTTGTATCTAGTCTAATTATTACACTCATAATCAAATCACTTTGACTCAAATCTAACATTTCTGTATGTCTACCGTATCTCAAAGTTTTTTCATATTCCAAGTCTGTTTAAATTAAACCAACATCTGTTATTGTAGTCAGAGGTTCTAAGTATACTGAAATCTCCTTGTAGATATTGTTTGAGATAGTTGTGAAGAGATCTTACCCTTTTGGTTAATAGGGAGAATTGGGATTTTTTAAATTTGTGGTTTAAGATGAGATTTAAAATGAAAAATAATTCTACCTTAATTTCTCCTCTATCTCCTTCTAACTTTTACAAGGCTTGTTTTTTTTGGTTTATTCAGTACAAGTGTTGATTTACATTATAATGAATTAAAATTATGGAGCATCAAAGGTACCCTGAATTTAAATATTAGGAATTTAATTCCAATCAATACAATAATTAGTTGGTAAATCAAGATGAGAAAAATATTCTTTTAGTTCATTTTATTGAATCAAATTTTAATTACATTCTACGAGAGGTAGTACTTGCTTCTCAAAAACATCGAATTTTGATCCATTTGATTCTTTAACAATCTTTTTAACTAAGTAAGCATTAACAACATAAATTGATTCATCTATGTATGTGTTATATGTTGAATTCTAAAAGGCCATGGTCATAGTGAAGTTAAAAGGAGTCAAATTGTACAATTCAGGCTAAGAATGATAAATTTCTGAACTTAATGAGGAAGGATTGCTTTTGTCAAACAATGTAACTAATTTTTGATAAAATAGATTTGAGAATAATGCCAACAATAAGAGTGTTAGAAATGACCCATATAAGGTTTAGTGATATTCTTTTTTATCAACTAATAATTATAATGGTTGGGCAAACAAATCAAACTATTTTATTCCTTGTAAGAAAATCTTATTCTTTCGCATTAATATCAATAATTTATCAATAAATAAATTAATATAAGAGAACATCTTAGTTGAGTATATTATTTGATAAATCAATTCTCATTAATATTTAATAATGTCATAATTGTATTAAATATAAAAAATTATGAAATCAATTTTAATTATGTAACATCTAATCATATATTGCACTAAATTAAAATGCTAATTTCCCTCTTTTAAAATTAAAAACCTTACTAATTTTTATCGATTGCATTATTTAAATAGGGTCAATTAATGTAATACTTTTAAAGTCCAATGTCAACATGTTTTGGGGTAACTAATAACTTTGATTTATATAAACTGACTGATATAAATGGTTTTAATATTTTAAATAATAACTTACCTAAATTTCAACCTTATGGAAAAGAAGATAATTGAATTCATTTAGGATTGTCAAACTAATATTGGAAATTGCTAAGATCTTTCTTAAATGGAAGAAATAGTTCATCAACTTATCTCAATTGTTTGTATGAGTTATTATAATATTCAAGACTTTCTTATTGAATAAGGACAATAAACTTTTGAAGAGGAAAAATAAAAATATTAGACTCTAAATTAAGAGTTTTTTAACTTATAAGATCTCTATAAAGAAGCATTATAGGAAATTGAGGCACTCAAAGTCCACCATAAATAAGATGTGGAGGAATTCTCAATAATAGAGGATAGATTGATAAAATAAGAATACTTCATTGAAAAGGAGAAGGATGAATAACTTTATAAAATGAAATCAAGCACAAATGAAATGATGAAATCATTGAGAATTCAATAATTTTAATTAGAAAATGTAAAAAAATAAAATGAAGACCAGTAAATGGAGATAAAAGAACTAAAGAAACTATTAGTACAACAATAATAGTCCGATATTGCACCTGCCGCTGTTCAAGAAGAATCTAACCTACAAACATAACTAATTATTAAGGGAATAACAAGTAGATCTTCTTGTGGAAGTGTTAAAATAAAATAATAAGGAAGTTGTTCAAGCATAGAATTAAATCAGCAATCCATTTAAAAAGAAAATGTTTAAACAGAAAATTGCTCTTAAACCATTCTATGTGGAAGTAGTCTTAAAGAATCTGGTCATATTATGAAATACACTCATTGTCATTCTAAAAATTAAAGCATAAATTGGGTTAAGTTAGCCACAATTGCTTAAACACAATAATCTATATCATCCAACAGTGACGATGAAGATTCAGTCTGCCAAAAGTCTGTACGGAGGTTATCGAAAGATTTGAGCACTGGATACGAGCCCTTTTTATTTGGCAGCAGAAACCCATATAAGGATTATTATACTTTGGTAATTTAGATGAATATTTCCTAGATAAGCCAATCAGTCAAATTGAACCTAAATCAGACCAAATATTATGTTGTAAATGTAGACATGCTCTACGATTAATTTTTGGCTGAAGGTGTTCCATTCCATAAATGGTATAACAAAATAAAAGATTATATTTTAAGATAAGTGGTATGATTAACCTAAAATTTTTGTATTATTATTATTAAGAAATTCAATTATTTGATATTCATTTTTACTTAGATTTTATCTCTTCTTCAACTAATTCTTCATCAAAGATGGATGAAAATAATTGATTTTCAAATTATTTAAAATATCCAAAATTCTCTTTTACAGAAACAGCCTAAATTATATAAATTAGTTTTTACTAAGTCTTGGGATTATAATACATTGAAGAGAAAGTTTTTAACATAGATTTTTAAGTTGAATTCCTAATCTACAAAATTATCGTCAAACCAAAATTAATACTAAAAATTAATAATTATATGGAATACTTCTATCCAATAGTCTCTCTAATCATCTGGTTCAACTGTCTAAATATCATTGACTAATTATTAAATTTCCTCTTAAGTTGGCACTCTGCAATCATATAATATTATAGTAATAAGTAAAGTTTGATAGCTAAATCTAACATTCTGATAACAACCCAAATTGCCAATCTTATTAATATTTATTTTGAATTAAGATAGAAAGTTAGATCTTCTTTTTTAAAAAGATTCATATATCTCCAAAGGAATCCAGGCTGAATCACTAAGAGATTTAACTTCCTCATAGAATTGGATTGCCTGTCTCCATTTCTCAGATTCAGGAATCAGGTGTTATTACATATAAACCATTTTAAAGAACTCAGAAATAGGACTAGGCTCAGGTATAGTCAATATGGCTGGTTATCTATTTTCAATTTGTTGTTTAAGATAATTGATGGATTCAAAACAAAAGTCATTTTCGCTAATTATATATTGCTGATAATTACTTTTTAATTCCACAAATAATCCAGTCATCAATTCTCGAATATAGAATGTCTTCCATCAATAACATTTCTGTCATTTTGCTGTAAGCCACACTTCTAATGATCTGACCTCTTTTATATGCAATTTCTTTTTAGATTTTTATAATTAGTGATTCTTCACCTTAGGTAATTTTATCAAGGCAATCAAAGTAATAGGAAATAAGTACTTCCAGTTACGGAAACTTATACCCGTCAATTAATTATGATTAAGGGGGTTCAAGAATGAAATGCTCACTCCAAGGTTTTCCAAGCAGCTGAATTTCAGTTAATAAGTTTGTTTCAGTTTATAAAAGCATAAGGACATGCTACATAAATTGTTAAATTTAGATAGCTACAAACCTATCCTTCTTCAATTTCTTTACAAAATCTAATGCTTAATTTTTCTTATAATTTAATATATCCCATAACTATTCATAGGTTTTTTGTAAATGATCCTTTAATTATTGCTTGGCATTTTTTTATTTTGATAAATCATCATTTTCCTACAAGAATTTGTTATAGCTTAATTAAAATTCATGCATTAGTTTTAATTTGTTATCAGGACTTTCAAAGAATTCTATAAAGCTTTTTTGAGTTTATAAAAATATTTGTTAACATTTTTTCCTTTAATGACTCATTCTCCTAATATATATCGTACTTTCTCTTATGTAGGTATTAGAAATCTCATCCCATTATTTTAAAATCCCCTTCAGTTAATCTTAACTTAAAAATTCACTTTAAGCATCTTTTTATCTTGATGCTAATTGAGATCTACCTCTTTCAGTAGATTATTTAGCATCAAGGAGGCTCTGCTTATCTTATAGTAATTATGTCTATTATTCTAGATTTTGCTCTTCTACCTTTTCCAAATCTTGATTTTCTTAACCTTAGATTTATTAAGATTGTTATTCTTATTATTATTCTGAAGCCAAGATTTCTTCAGCTATTTGATTTAAGTACTCACAATTATGAGTGAGCACTTTATTAATTAAACCATCGATTGACTTTGCCACTTCGAATCCTTTACCTGCAATTTTTGCATGATGTAATTATTTAAAATCTTCTTCAAATCCAAATTATTCACACCAATCAATTAATTTAGGCAAATTCTCATTAAATTATTGAAAATCTTTCTATAATTTTCTAATATTAAATGTAAATTTACTCTTCAATTTCAGTATCTATTTTTAATAGTTTATCTGGCTTGATTTCTGGAGGAGGTGGATTTTCTTCTAAATTGTAGATTGTCTCTGTAAGTGGATCTATTCTTCTATTCTACATTCTTTAAACTCTTTACTCATACGGAGTATCCAGATTAATAATAATATCTATTCCTGATTATTAAATTTTATTGGATTCTTCTTATGTAGGTATATCTAACAACTCTTGAAATTTCTTTTTCTTTTCTTCAGCTATCTAATTCAGCCTTTCTTCATATGGAATATAACCTGTTAATTATTCTTCTAGCATTTTAGCCTAATTAGCATTTTCTGGAAATCCAATCATAACCCACCCTTTGGTATAATAAAATTGTTTGGAATTCATGTATTCTTTAATCAGATCTTCTTAAGTGGGTCCAGTATTTTGAGGAGCATCCTTTTTGCCTGGTTTCTTTGAGACTTTTTTAACTTCTTCAACAACTGGCTGTTAATCTTTCTTTAATTGCATTTCTTTGGCCTCCTTCATTTCTTGTGCAACTTATAATGGGGTTCTCTAACCAAATGTCTGATTCAATTTAATTAGGATTCCCTTTAATAATAATTCATCAGGGATCACTGAATCTTTATATTCATTAATTTACAATCCAAATTCTTTTAATTCTGGATTTTCCACAACAGGTATTTCAACTACTTTTTTTGTATCCTTCTTTTTCTTTGGATCTTCTACAGGAGGAAAAGCAAGTTTCAATGATTCTTTTATTATTGATTCTATATCTATAATTTCTAAGCCATATTTTTAATTTAAATATTTAGCAGTAGTTTTCCGACCACTAAATTTACCTCCAATTAATGATATTTTAAGTGGTAAATAGTAATTGATACCCTCTTTTAATAGTTGCATAGGATACAATTCATCTGTTATTTCGAATAGAAATTCAGCTAATGAAATATTTGCCATCAATTAGCTATCATTTTAAGTCGACTTCCAATCTTTGACTGCATGATAGTATTCAACGAAATCCTAAGTGATGGCTGCAGCTATATTATCATGTATTGGTTTTATCTATGATAATTCACTTTGCCATTCCTCAATAAATTTATTCCAAACTTTTTTATCTAATGTCAAAGGCTTTCCATTTTGCTCTACATTCTCATTCATTTTCAAATAGCATTTATCAGCCAAATCTAAAATGGTCAATATTAATGGTTGCATTTATTGAACATGTTTCTATCTCTTCTACACTTTCCTATTATAATTCTATTCCATATATTAAACTTAAAGTATTCTCCACTCCTTTTATCTCTACAATCTTACTTCTTATTCTCTTGCCTTTGCTTCATTTCTTAATTATTCAAAAAACCTTTCTCTCTATTCTTCTGAAGCTTGACACATCAAAGTTCTTTCATTAAATTACAATTTCCCTCTCAATTTCTCTTTCAATCTTATAGCAGCTTCTTAATTAGCCAATTTTCCATATTCTGAGAATTTATCCACTAATTCATCCAATTTTTTCTTAGCCTCTACTAACTCTTACTATTTTAATTATTCAACTAACATTTTATTTCTTCGCTTCTGTCTTGCCTTTCTAGCTTCCTCAGTCTTATGTGTCCTTTCCCTTATTTTCATCATTGTTGCAACAGCTGAAAATTTAGCCTTTTCAGGCACTGGCTTTTTAGAAGGATCCTTTTCTATTTCTATGCCTTATCTGATACAAGTTTACAAAAATAGATATATATTGTTGTCCATGGCCTTTTAATCATCCTTTTTCTTTTAATTAATTTCAGTGACCAATCTTCCAGTCATCATTTCATTAAATTTCATCTCTTTTTCAATCCTGTTGTGTTTAACTGCTTCTGTACTCCTCCAGAATTCGTATATTTTTTTATCCTATTCTTTCATAAATTCATGATTTGCTCTAATCTTCTCCAATTCATTCTCTCTCAATGAAGATAACCATTGTCTCTCCTTTTCTTCATCCATCTACTTTAATTTCACTGCTTGAATCTCATGGATTAGTTTCTCATCTCTAAATCTATGTAAACTCTCCTCAATAGACTTTAATTTCTTTGGCAATGAGTTTATGAACTTCTCTTCATAACTAAAAATTGATATAACAGTTTCATAATTTACTTATTCACCATAGATTGAACTTATTTTTTATCTGTTACTTTCAACGTTTTAGTCAATTCATTCAAAACATCCTTTGTCTCTTTACGAGCCATCGTAAGTAATGAATTAACTGCAATTGGCTTAGCATATGATTTTATTGCTTTCAAATATTCCTCAATTTAGGATTAACCTTTTTCAACTTTTGGTTCAATTCCTACTAATTTTATAATGTGCTTTTTAACTATCTTAATATTTTTTTGCGTTGAATATTCATCAAATTTATTTGTTAAGATTTTCTTGAGAGGATTTCCTGTTTTGTAAAGTACTTCCTAAAAGTAAAACCAATTCTAAAATTGTTTCTCAATATCAAGAATTGCAGGTTAAAGCTTGATTTCCTTATTCAACCACCTAATTAATTCAGGATCTCCATATATTGATTTCATATATTGTAAAATAAATAAATTATATAGTACAAAACTTATTATTTACTTATTTAAATTTGTATTATGATCATCATAACTTCTCAAGCAAAATAAACCATATGTACTAGACAATGATACCTCTTTATTAAATAAGTATGAATGATAGAGTGGTCTCCAATTTTACACATAATTGTAATGATGATAAGTGATGTTATTAATAATAGCATATTTGCTGGTATATTTATTAGGCAATAAATAATTTATATAAACATGCTAGATCAATTGATTTAAAGAATATAATCATATTTTCCAATGGATTGCTTTGATTTATAATATTTGAAGTTATATTAGTTAAGGTGATAGTTGATATTAGAGAAATACAAATAACTACAATCAAAATTAAAACCAAGGATGAGCAATAATATCTTCCAGGTTAGGTCTTTTATATGGATTTTATTGCATCATTTAAGCTGCTATTTCTTAAGTTTCGTTGTTATTTATCAATTCCAACAAAATAACTCCTAAACTGTAAACTTCAGAAGGATAGGGGAGATAGGATTATCCGTCAACAATTTCAGGAGCAACATAAGGTTTAGTTCCATAGAATTCAGCAAATTTCTACTTGCCATTTGTAACTGCACCAAAGGCAAAATCAATGAGTATAGGCTCATTATTCTAGATCAGCACATTGTTTAAGTTTAAATCTCTATGAACTACTCCTAATTCGTGAATCTTTTACACAGCTACAATATAGATTGATGATAATACTTTATAAAAGTTTGTAGTAGAATTATTTAATAATTCTTTCACTATTTTTATCCAAGGGTTATGCATCAATGTAGTCTAAGATAAGGAAGTAATTGTTTAGAGTTTTCGTCCTTCTAGTACTATTATCAATGGTTGTGTAGAATCCGAACCCGATTAATTAAACTACATTTGAGCAACCTTTTAATTTGGTTAGGATGGTAATTTCGGTATCATATGTCTTTCTGCATTCAGATTAAGATAAATTCTTAATTGACAATTTCTTCACGGCTACTATTCTATTGGTTTAAATGTGTTTATATAGATCAACACTATGATGATAGAATGAAAAGTCTTACGTTGAAGAATATCCTGATCCAAGATTTTTAATATATTCGAAGTCATCTAATGATTAAAGTTCTGGAAAAAGCATGGTTTAGGTTATTTTTAATATGTTTTTATTATAATTATTTAAAAATTTAACATAAATTTCTATTTTTATTCACGTTTAGTGCGTACTAATATAAAATATCAGCAATAATTCGTAATTAATATCGTTGATCATTTTAATTCTGATTAAATTTTTTAAAAACTAATATTAAATATTAAATAATCTTCATTCTTTGAATTTAAAATGCTTAAGTGCAAGCGCTTTAGAAATTGGAAATAAAAAGTAGTTCATTTATAATTGATCAGATTATGTTCATTTTAAATGTAAACTGTATTTAATGGATGCTAATCAACTTGAAATGATTAAATGCAATTAGTTTTAACGATATAAAATTTATATATTAATTAAATTAGTATAGAAAATCAAAATGGATTCTTAATAGGATGTTGAATGTGATCAATGCTAGACAGTCCCAGAGACTTATGTAAAATTGGAATGCGATCATAAATTTTGTTTGATATGTTTGGCCTACAATTACTTATAAATTCAACAGGAGAAGTAGAATCTAGAAGAACTTGAAAGAGTAGCAGTGTGTTTTAAATGCAATCAACTTACTAAACTTGATTAAGATACAGTTGAAGCCCTTCATATGGTCATCAAGGAAATTATAGTTCCGTTAATTGAATAAAATTAAATTAACCCCAAATTGAATAACGATAGCGAAGTAGTTGAAGTAATTGATGATTTACGTGATTTGGGAGTATAAAGTGCTGGATCTCAACATTAATCAAATCAGAAGAATGCTTTGGCCAACGAAAGACTATAATTGTATTTAGAGAGATTAGAAAAGAGTTTTAAATCTAAGTTCGAAGCAATCAAAGACATTCAAGATTAGAAGCATCAATTTCAATCAAAATGCAAATAAACTAAGGATGAAATCAATAGTTAGTATTAACAGGTAAACATTACTAAATTTATCATTAGTTTATATTGAGTTTGGAATAAAAGAAAAATTAGACTTTTAATGATATAAACAGTCTAGAGATGATTCAATTATTGGAAATTTAGAAGTAAGAAAAGGATCTTGAATAGCAAATATAATAAATGGCATAGTTTCAAGAAGAGATCAACTCTCTTATTTATTAGAATTTGAACAAGTCTTAAGAAGATATTAGCTAATTGTTGATAGATATAGAAAAGGCTCTAAATACTCCATCTTCTTCTCTCCAAATTGTAACCATTATTTTATAAAATAATAGAAATCTTCGATATTAGCTACATAGAGACAATTACTTAAATTATCAACTAATGCCTAGTCCTAATTATGTGCAACTGTTCCTAATTTATTATAAGATTTCCCACAATCCCTAAAATAGAAGGACTTATTTATGAGGGATCGTAATTCAGATGAGAAACCTTTGGACCCAAAACTCAATGTACATTTTGAAAGACAGGATAGGCTCAGCAAGTTTAGTCCGATTAAATCGGAGAAGCTTAATGAATTATGGCCAAAAAATGATAAACCTCATCTGTCCTTGGAAAAAAATACGATTAGAGAGAGTAAAGATCTTCATGAGTTTAAGGATTATAGAGAGAAAGAAAAGGATAAAAAAAATTAAAAGGTTTTGACACAAGAGAGTGTGAATGCCAATCCTAAATCAAAATTCAAATATGAAGATAGTGATGATAAGAGTAAGAATAATAATTCTAAGAAACTATTTGATAGTCAGATATCTCAAAAGAATAATTTAGTAAGCAAATGGAAAGATCAACTATTTGATGTTTTCGATAAAAAAAATATGAAACAATCAGTAGAATCTCCTAAAGTACCTGAAAAACCCAATTATGCTACTCGTGATGTTCCTTATCAAAGAGAACCCTCTACACATTATCCAAGAGAGAACAAAAACTCATAAGAAAAGTTGACTTCAAAATAACAGTTGATAAATCGAGCTTGTACAATCCATGATGTTTTAAATATGCAATATCAAAATTTCATGACCTAAAAAGAAAATCTAATAAGAAGATGATCAATCAAATTATTCTATATAACTTTTAAAAAGAATTTGATATTTCAAAATCTAAATATCCTAAATATATTTTATTATCGTTATTAGTTAAAATTTCAAACCATTAAGAGTGGTAAGATATGCCTTGTAATATTTAATTACACTCCAGAAGGACAAATCAATTGAAAGCGCTCACCTTCATTTTATTAGAGATGACTTCTATATATAATTTCTCAGAGGTGCCTAATCTACACAATCTAAGTGATTGAATATTCATCATTTTAAATTGCTTCTGTATATTTTAATAAGTAACTAATTAAATTAAGATAACTGTAGTTCTTATTTTAAATAGATAGATTATTATAATCTGATGTATTGCTATAAAGAGTACATTTTATTTTAAAGTCTCTCTTTAACAGAATCAAGATGATTATGGAAATGATAGCAATTATTTCTATAACACCCCCCACTTAATAAACTTAAATTCTATTAATTTTTAGTATTATAGTAAGTATTTAATTGCCTTTAGCTATTGAAAAAACGATTTTCTCTGCATGTGTTTCTGTTTCTTAAAAGAGACCAGAACCAACGCCTCTAGCTTGTATGTACATTTGGTCCTTCTGTGTGATGAATAATTTGGTTTTGCCAAAATAAAAATGGCGTTCTAAGAGTTTTCTTTTATTAATTATTGTAAACTTTGTTTTTCTTTATAGTATTTGAAATAAACTATTTATGTTGATATAATATAATTTTCGAGTAATATTTATTATTAAATTATTTAGTCTCCTTTACTAAAAAATGGGAGTATGTACATCTACCAATCCAAATGGTCACATGATCAATACAATTTATTAATCGAAGAATAAGGAATAAGTTTAAGATAGTTTTGAGCCTCCATGTTGGGAGGAAGAAAAAATTGGTGGAGAGAGTCCAAACTCAGAGATATGTTTATTAGACACAGACGAGCTACATTAAAATTCTGAAAAAGCAACATAGGAACAAAGCTAAAGGGAGTTTGTAAATAGAATAGTTAGTGTGCATGACTCACCAAATTCAAAAAGATACTATTTTGTTTATGACAAATTGTATAATGTAAAACGAAAGGTACCAAAGCTAAAAAGTATCAATTAAAGTACTTTGATTCAAAAACGTAGGTAATTAATACTTTGATTTATATAAATAATATGTTTATTGTAACATTTCTTTGATTCTCCTGATCAGTAACTTTTCCATAAATCAAAGTCATTAAATATATCAAATAAAAATGTAAAAACTAATTTCATGAATTTTATCATGTGGTTTAAAAAAATTTATATAGTAAATTCAACCATTAATGAATGGACCATCTATCTGTTCTAAAGTCTGTTCAGAAGAGTGATTTATGAATTCTTATTACCATTTACTTGATCATTTACACATTAAGGAAAAAATGAATTCATTTTTTAGCATTGGTAATAAGATTAATTAATTTTCAGATTTAATATTTTATTTTAATATAACTATAACAATACTATTGAATGAAAATGCTTAATAAATATCTCATATAAATATCAAATTAATATATATAATTATTTAATTAATATGAGATTGTTGGTTCATAATTTACTTATGTGTAACAAATGTGATAAGAACAATTATCCACTTAAAATAGAAGTCAATAAAAGCGTTATAATGGAATTAGAATTCAAAAAAGACGCAATTTTAAAATTAATTCCAAAACTTGATTTTGAAGTATTATCTAATACAGTCAGAGAAGTAAAAGACTGATTTATCATGTAGCTTGGATTCAAATAATTCCCTAAGTAAATACCTCCAAATGTGGATTAAGACTTAGTCTTTTTAAAAGACTTGCATCGAGTTTTATTTGAGGTAATAATTTAAAGAAAGAATTTTTATAGACCCACATTATGGATGGCCAATTGACTTGCCCTAATCCATCATGTAAAAGAAATTATCCAATCACAAATGGAATCCCTAATATGATCCTTACAGAAGATGAACAATGATATAAATTGGTAATTTGTCAATAATAATAATTCTCATTTTTTGAATATAATTCAATTCCCCTAAAATGTAGATGTGTTTTATATTTTTGTAATTCATTCTACTTTGAACTTTAATTCTTATTAATTATTATTAATGAGCAGCCACTTAACTGAAAGTCTATGTCCTAAAAATTTATAAAATATCCATCTTCTTCAAGATTTTAAACCTACTCAGCAATTAAGATCTACATTTAGCCGATCGTTTTGATCCATTTGAAATATGTTAAGCCGAGACTTCATAAGGATGATGATGTCATAAAAATCAAGGAGTGTGTTGATATATTTTAGATGATGATATGAGTAGCGATTCTTTGTAATAATATCATAATATCTCTTTATAGGCAAATGAATTCAAAAATTCATAATGCCATTAGATTTGGAATAGAGCATTGAGGATATATTTAATATAATTAAAGAACTTGATTAATATGGATCAAGTCAAAGTTATTTGAAGAATTTTTATAGATATTCAGATTTTAATGGTAATTTATATTTATTTCCAAACTCTATTAACAAATAATTTGATTTTAGAAAGAAGGTAACTTTACTTATGAAAATTTCAAAAGAATTATTGATTAATATCTGAAAGATACACTCATCAAGAGTTCAGAGAAACGGACGAGTATGCAAATATCAACAATGATAGTAACTTAAGTTAGGATTATTTCAGGATTGTTGTTCAAAAAAAAGAGTGTGAATTACAAAAATTTGAATATCACATTTTATTTTTTTTTCACTGGAATATATTTCACTAATCTCCTTAAATTTTATTTTTAATCTTATATTCGTTATGGAAATTTCCCAGTACTTGTATTTCTCAATATAAAATAATACCTTAAGTGGTAGTTCCCCTTTAGATATCAATCTATTAATTTCATTCCTACACTTTTATATGTGATATTAATTGCACTTTAATTGAGATTGATGGAATTGTTATTAAATACTAAGATAGAAATAAGTGTAATTTAAAATTCTCTCATTTTAAAATAAAATTAATATGCAATAATAATAGGTGGTTCTGAATTTTGAATATCTAAAACCAGCTTAATATTTAGTTGATGCAATAGTGCATGATCGTATGAATACTTATGATTGATTTAGCATAGTACATAAAGAGAAAGGAGAGATCAAAAAGTTAGAGAAGAATTTGGGAGAATGTGCCATATGATGCTTATGAAAAGGAGAAGATGGCAGATTTCATGAAAATCATAGCAAAGAATAAAATTTAATTACCTGCAGAGTAAAATATATTAATATCCTCTTAATAGTTGGCAGGACTGTGATACATTGAAGATGGTGTATTGTGGGAAATTCAAAGATAAGAATTACTTAAAAGTCGTATAATCTCATTTAGCTTGGAGAGCAGTCCCTAACAACTTCTAACCTACTGATATCAATATCGCATTTTTACAAAAAGGCATAGTTTACACTTTTGGAAGAGATAAATAACAACGACCCATCCTAATAATGAATCTTGAATTAGTCAATTTGAAATAGGTGAATAATAAAGCTAATTTTTAGTTTAGTGAAGAGGTCTATATCAATGCATTAAGCTACTATTTCGGAATAATTAAGAAAAATTGTTTTATTCCAGGAAAGATCGAAAACTGGGTATTCATTATGGATACAAAAAAATTAGGACTTTCTAAATTCCCATTTAAAGTATTAATTTCAATATCTATATGATAGGCTATTTAAATTGCAACAAAGACAATGTAAGTAAACTTTTGCGGTTGTTTAGACAAATTATATTTGTTAAATCCTTCAAGTTCTTTGAGTTTTTCTTGGAAGATGGTTTCAGGTATTTAAATTAGGTTTATCAAAAGCTGTTGCTGATGCTGATACTATGGAAAAAATATAAATGTTGAAACCAAATGAATATGCAAAAATTTAAGAACGGATTCCTGCAAATTAATTAGAGGAATAATATGGAGGAAAAGTAGCTAATTTGACAAAATTCTGGTAATCATTAATAGTAAGGTTAGGCCACCTATTAACATAGAAATTCCAGGGGGATATACTGAGGAAATCTTGAAAGCTGTAGAATCTATGAAAACAGCTGAAATAGTAATTCAAGCAGAAGTGCCTGCTTCAGAAGAGGACGAATTGAAATTATAGGAGCAGATGGCGAAAATTCAAATTAAGAAAGAAGACGATGATGATGATTGATAAAATGTTTAATACATTCAATAAATATAATATTAATATGAGTTTCTTTAGGTCCAAAAAGATGAGATATTATAGTTTAGTAATTCCAAGAGAAAGTGCTTGGGTTGTGATGAACGAATTAGCAAGATTAGGATAGTTGCATTTTGTAGATTATGATCCACAATTACCTATGATCAACAGACCCTTTGCTAATTATGTGAAAAGGTATCATTTAAAATAATCGATATATCAGATGTGATGATTCACTTTTTAAATTGAATTGTCTTGAGCTACTCCTAAAGGAATTCAAAAAAGATCTTAATTATTGTGAAAATGTAGAAGGTTTGCTGGATCACTTCCAAGAAGTTCAATACAATAGAATGAAGCCAGGACATACGTATTTTGATGAATTGGAGTCAGAAATAGATCAAAAAAAAATATAAATCCAAGAGTAATCTGCTAATTTGCATAATCTATTGGATAGAGTGAATGTAATAACAGAATAATAATTGGTCTTGGAAAACGCAAAAGAAATTCTAGGTCAATCAATGTTCTAATAGTATTCTAAAAATTTTTATTAATATCTAGATAAACACCACATAATGCAAATGAATATTAATAATTAAAATTTGGTTAATTAATAGGTGTAATTGATAAAGAAGAAGAAGTGAGATTTAAAAGAATTATATTTAGAGTTACCAAAGGCAACGCTTGGGTCTAAATTAAGGATTTAAATAATGAATAGATAGATAATTCAATGAGAAAATCATTTCACCTCAATTAAGTATAAAATTAATAGATAGGTAGAATAATACATCTTAACCAAGATGTCTCTTTGTAATTGTATATCCTGGAGCTGAAGAATCAAGCTCTATAAGAATGAAATTGATGAAAGTGTGTGACTCATTTAATAGATAAAGAATTGAGTATCCAAACTCGATTGATTAATTGCAAAAACGAATGATAGACTTAACTTAGTAATTATAGGAAGCTAAGAATTTAATTGAAATGACAAAGAAATAATTGGAGTAATCATTAGATGATTTGGTGTTGTAGAAATAGGGATGCAATTGCTCTTATTTTGAATACATGCGTTTATATGTATTGAAGGAGAAGTATCTTTATGTAAATTTAAATTACTTAACAATGAGAGGATCAATCTTTACAGGATATTTTTGGTTGCCAGAAGGATTGGAAGTTATGGTTGAAGAGAAGCTAAGAAATGCTATGCAAAATAATCGAGATCATTATCCAACTGGTTAAATTCAAGAAATAAAACCATAATCGATAACTCCTCCTACTTATTTCAATTTGAATGAAGTTACCATGCCATTCTAAGAAATAGTTAATACTTATGGAGTACCTCGATATTAAGAAGTCAACCCTGGTTTATTCACAATAATAACATTTCCATTCCTATTTGGAGTAATGTTTGCAGATATAGCTCATGGTTTTATGCTATTTCTGTGCGGGATTTATTTAATATTTTGGAAAAAGCAACTCCTTAAGTAAACTGATTCAATGTTCAATTTGATGATACCATTCAGATATCTAGTAGTTTTGATGGGATTTTTTGCATTTTACAATGGAATCATTTATAATGATTATCTATCGATATCTTTGAATCTTTTTGGCAGCTGTTATTCGCCAGAAAATTAAGAATGGAAAAGAGAATCAAAAGATTGTGTTTATCCATTTGGAGTTGATCCAGTTTGGCAAGCTTCTGGTTCAAGTTTGAATTTCATGAATTCTTATAAAATGAAACTATCTGTCATTTTAGGTGTGATTCACATGTTATTTGGTATTCTAATGAAAGGAGTTAATACCTTGTATTTTAAAAACTATGTAGACTTTTTTTGTGAATTTATTCCTCAATTGTTATTCATGATTTGCACCTTTGGATGGATGGATTTCATTATAATAGTCAAATGGCTGAATTCATATTAAAATAATACTGATCCAAGCATTATTGAAACTATGATTAACTAAGTTTTGAAACCATTTGATAAGCCTGTTAATCCTGTTTTTCCAAACAATCCTGAGCTCCAGTTATAAATAACACAAATTCTAACATTGATTGCTGTCATCTGTATACCTTGGATGCTTCTTCCTAAACCGTTGATTTTGGGTGGTAAGAGTGATAAGAACAAAGTGGCTATGTCTGATTCTCAATATTAGCCTTTGGTATTAGAAAAATAAGTTTCAGATTTCGATGATGATAATAACTAACAATTTCATAATGACTTACAAAATGCAGCTAATCATAAGAGTTTTACTGAGCAGAATCACGAAGAACATGATTCAGGTGAGATCTGGGTTCATCAAATGATTGAAACAATTGAATTTGTTTTGGGAGGAATCAGCAATACAGCATCATACCTTCGTCTTTGGGCTTTGTCATTAGCACATGGTTAATTGGCAGAGGTGTTCTATGATATGTGTTTGGCTGACAAATTGGATACTGGAGGCATCTTAGGTGGGTTTTTGGGAGGTTACTTCTATATCGTATTTGCTTTGCTTACTTTTGGAGTGTTAATGACAATGGATGTTATGGAATGCTTTTTGCATGCTCTCCGTTTGCATTGGTACTGTATACTTTAATGAAAGGGTTGAATTTCAGAACAAGTTTTATAAAGCTGATGGATATTTGTTTAATGGGTATTCTTACAAAAAATTATTGAATGACAACCTGAAATCATCGAATTCAAAATGATATATTATTATTTCAAGTGGCATCCAAACATCTTATTTTTATTAAATTTATATTATTAAGAAATTAAATTGATCAAATAAATAAAGTTACAATTTATATAATAGACAAAATTATTCATTCATAACTCTAAGATGAATTCCAATATATAATGAGACTACATTCCGAAAGAAAGCATAGTTTAATGACAACACCTCATTTTCATAAAATATCATATCTATTAAGATTTTGGAATGCTTTTAGTGAAAGAAGGCTTCAAATATTTTTATAATAAGTTATTTATGATTGATTTAGAAGATTGCTCTATTAAATTTAATACACAAGGATTATAATAGGTTTTTAAATTAACTCTAGTTTCTTATTATTTAATATTATTTGAAGTGATAAAATTATAATCATAATGCAAACTGTTCCAATAGGGACTCTACCTTTTATCCTAGAGTACCCTAATTTTCTAACAAACTTAGGTCAGAGTCTCTTAGATCAGAAAATTAAAAAAATTGACTAGACTCGATAATTGAAGTCTCTAACTCATCTAATAAAGTAATTTCTTCAGCAGATTCTTTATCTTAAGTTTTAGTTGGTTAATTTTGCGATCCTTATGAATAAGATTAGTTTAATTAAATCTATTTAAGTCTTTTTAAAGCTTCTCTATAAACTAGTTATTCAGTGTTTCTCTTATTAACTCCCTCCCTTTTAATCAATAATAGATTATTCAATTCCAATTGTACCTAATATACATTTATGGGGTTTCCATTCTAGAAAGAGTCCTTCTTCCATTCAACAGAAACTTTTGGTTTCAAATTCGTACACCCATTCACAAATTCCAAAAAAGCTGATTTAGGATTCTATTTTAGCTCCACCAAAGGCACTGCTTGTCCTCTAAGGTTTAGTAGTTATATTTTATTACTTATCCAAAACTTACTTCAGTATAGGCTAAACAACTTCTCTTAAATGATCAAGATCGTAGCCTGAATCATAATATTAAGCAGCTATTATGGATTTAAGTGTTTCAGCAAGGATTTTAGGGTTTTTTCTATAATGTACATTATTTCTTACTTTAAATTGATCTGGTTTCCTACTTGTACGATATTATCAATCTTATAGCTTAGTGCAATATCAGCCAAATTCCTTTCACTTAATAGTCTTTGTCTCAGCAACACAAGATCACTAGACTTTTTTATTTAAGTTTCTTTATTTGGATAACTATGTGTAATTTCAATATTTCTTACCCTCTTTAAATCAAGTAATCAGAGAAAAAAAACTCTAAAATCATCTACCCTATCCCTACAAAGTCTTCATTGTTGCCAAAAGGGTATTTGGTACCTTTTTTTGACTAGTACTCCAATTCATGAATTTTATTGGTTAATGCTTGAGCCAAAGTATTTGTGTTTTAAAATGAGAAGATTTTGTTATTCATTTGATGAATAATAATAAAGTCTTTTGATTATATAAGAACCCCATTATCTTGATTTTTCTCTCACTGATTTCGGCTCCATTACACCCTTTAATTCACAATGCACATTATTTCGGAAAAACTTTCATCTCGCTTAAACCTTGTCGATCTAGATTTATATTTTGATATATTTTCAATTTTTCAAGAGAACTACTACTCTAATGCTTAATTTTGGATAAACAAAAAATAATGAAGATCATCCAAATTTATACTCTTCAAATAGAATTGTCAATTTCCCTAATTCCTATATAGATCTTCTTAAACAAAACATTGCTTCCTCTCTTGGTCTCTAATGCGAACATTAATCATTGAAAAAAATATTGTACATTTTTTTGCTAAGTTGAAATAATTAAGTCATAATTATGCTGAAAAAATGTAAGAAATTGTAATTAAATTACCATGCAATTGTATAATTAAACAATTGTTAAAAATAAAACATTTAAAGAATAAGATTTATGCAAATTAATGGTATTTTGTATTTTAGCATAATATAATTCAATCTAAAAAGGACCTCTTCTAATTTTTATCTTTGCAAATAACATTTATTTTTTGCTGAAGATAAAAGTCCTACTCTTGAAAAATAAACAACATATTTGCAAATTCAGAATAGCTATTAATTATTTTTTCATTCACTAAAGAATAGCTATAAAAGATTTCTCTATTTACTACAGATTCCTATAATCTAAGAATTCAAATTAGACATCAATCAATAAGAAGGTTTAGTATAGTAAAATTATAAATTAAAACAATTAATAAAGTACAAACGAAATAATTATTATTAAAAAACTAAGGTGTAAACTCAGCAGATAATAAATAGTTTCAAAAAAATCTATGTGCATTATGTATTAAGTTAAAATTCTTAATAATTTATGCTAACTTAATGGTAGCAAGTAAACAAATAAAAGAGAATTAATATATCCATTTTATTAGTAAATTATTGCAACAGTTGTTTTGTAATTTTTACTTCATTAAGTTCCTCTTAAGACATTTTAATAACATAGACACATCTTATTTGGCTAGCTATTATGAAGTATGAACTACCTCTAGATTTATTTGGTAAACAACAATATCAGAAGGTTTACTTCTAAAATGTGTATTTGTCCTCGCATAACTGATTCTTAGGATTTCATGGGCTGAGTACTTGTTTATATCAAGGAATAGGAATTAGTTTTCTTTATCTTCTCTATTAGGATAAATAACTTTGTTAATTTTAAGTTTAATAATAAAAATTCCATATGAATTTGAAATGATAAATTAATATTTATTTATTTTTGAAGTCATTATTTGTTTATTATGAATAGATATATAGTTATTTTGTAAAAGAAATTATTTATATAGAACTTAACAGTGTAATAATATGATTACGAAAAAACTAATAATTATTATAATAAGAATTAATAGTTCTTAAATACAGTGATTGATTAACTGAATAGAGCAGTTTTATGTTTGGAAAATGCATAAAATGAATATCAGATTTAGTTAAAGTTTGAGATGATTATACAAAAATAAAAATTCATTTATGATGATAAGAGCTAGATCGAATTCTAAGGATATTCTAAGAAGGGTCGCTTTCATTATTTGAACTCTTAAATCGGAACCTTTTCTCAGGGTAATGAAATTGGGATTATGTAGTTGTAGGAGAACTAGATTAATTGCTTAATCTGAAAATTGGATATGTGTTTTCTTCAGAATCCATATCTCTTGGAGAACCCTAATCAAACCAAATTGATTATAAATACAATTCAAAATGTCAAGCAACCCTTCCTCAATTTGATCTTATCTTTTGCAATGATAAATAGTTGAGTATAAATTATTATCCTTTCTAATTAACAAATCTTGATATAAAGTTGATATTTACCCTTTATGCATCCTTTTTATTCCATTGAAATCTGATTGCGTTAATACATAGTCCAAATGGCTAATAATATTTAACTTTCCAATGAAGTTGACATACTCAATATTTAATATTTTTATTAATTAAAACCCTTATGATATAATATATTACAATATTAGCATCTAATAAAGGAGCATTTATAATTAATCAAATGAAAATTGCATATATAAAATAGTATTGATCTCTTATTTTAATATTAAATAAATGGATTAATTAAAAGGGATAGGAATGCAGGTGTTCTATACAATATTAAAGTAACATAGAAGAAAGTTAAGGCCTGAGATGAGAATACTGGGAGATGCTTATGTAAAGGAGGAATTTAGACAAGCTCACCAAAAAGCAAATCAAGAACAATACATTGAATTTTTGAAGAGATGGTATTTATTTATTAATTCTGAAGGGCTATTTATATTGAGGAATTGGATAAATCAAAACAGGTTGGGAGAGATTTAACTTCAGAGGAAAAAGCATTATTGAATGAGGAATAGATAGAAAACTTGGCCAAGCTAAAAGAATTCTCTAAATAATAAAAATCTGAATGACATATATGTTTTGATGTTAAAATTGTGCAAAATTATTGATTTTATTTCGGATGTTCAGACATTTATTGCTTAACTTAAACAAAATTATAAATAGATTTGATTGAAAAATGTGAGAAGAACAGATGCAAATAAAATTAATGCAATAATCAGAATCTAAAACTCGAAATTTAAACAATTTTTTCTTAAGCGGTTTCTTAGTTGTCCAATTATTCCAAGCTCGATGACTTCGAATTTAAACTTGATTTATGAGAACTCTACTATTCGCTCTTTTCTCTTCCAGAGTCCTAATTAAACTAGGTTTTTTACAGAACTCACGAATTCATAATCATATGGATGTTTAGATGTCTAAAGATAGATTTTCCTTGCTCCCTCTAACATTTATAAATATAAAACAATATACTAATATCAATTGATTCTGATTCGGAATCCGATGGCTAATCAAGATATGATTGGATTTTCACCATCTATGTGAATGTGCCACTAAAAGTAAATAAGACACTCTACGATTAGTATCTGATTTAAATAGCCCTGTTTTCACTCTATTCCCAAATAATCTCATCGCTTTCAAGAATAACTGCTTTAAATTGAATCAGAGTATCTACAATTTTTATTCAATTTTACTTTATTCTAGGTCCTCATAAATTTATCCTACCCAAAATGGATATATTTCTCTATTGGTATGCAAAGTCAGACTATTATATGGATTCCACATGCCCAAAGCTGGAATATCTCCCACGATTCTTAGTTCCTGCGATGAATGAGTATCGCATCTCACTTTAAAGTACACCTGTATTGGCATAGAGGTTAGATAATAAAATTAATTTAAATTGTAAAATAAGATTGGAAATTAATTAAAATTATATTGCCATTTATAAAATGTTTCATAAATTGGGAATTTTAATTTAATTTAGAATTTTCTATATCTATATTCTTGGAAATTTCTAAAATAAAAGTTTATTAGATTTTTGATTAGATTACTAAATATATTCATATAAAGAGAGTATCAAAGATCAAAACTTCTAGATTCCAAGTTCACTTGACAATCTGGATTATTTGATTCCTTTTTTGGACTACTCTAGGCCTATTCATTAGAAATCCAAGAAGTTTCTTCATCATAAAATTACGAATTCTCTTCACTTTCTATTTCTTGATCCTAACCAATATGATTTAAAATATTACTGAGTCCTCATCTGAATCATATAATTTCTCTTATAGGTGTATTGAAACCTTTCTTGCAGTGGCTAAAGATAAATTATTTTTAAATACACTCAGTAATATTAGTTAAATCATTATTTGAGAATAGTCTTCTGATGTTATGGATTATAATTGATGGTGAATTAAACGTTAATATCACAATAACCTATTGGCTTAAGATTTAAATTAATCTGTTGGCACCTATCTCCCATTAAGAATTCTTTCCATCACATATAACTATTTTGAATTCCAGAATTAAATCTAAAAATGAGAAGTATTGTTTTACTTGGCTCAACCTCCAAAGGCTTTTCGCCTATCCACAAAGGGTACTGCTCTGAATTAGTTATCAATTTAAATCCATTCTAGGGATTCCAATCCCCTAAAGCTGAATTGTTTCCAACAATGTATACCGATTAAGAAATTTAAGTTTGGCATACCACACGAAATAAAACCTATGCACTCATTTATCTTTTATTTTTTTTAATTAAAATTAAAGTTATTAATAGTAAATATATAAATAACAACTCTTAAATACTTATAAAAAATACACTATTTTATAAAAAAATGAATATATTATATTAATATGAAGTGAAATTTAAAAACATCATAAAACTGAATACAAATATGCAATATTATTTTCACAGCCTTGAAATCTAATCCCATTTGTCCTAACAAAGTGATTTTACTATTAAGTCAGATAACATATGATTATGATTTCATGTAATTTTTAAATCATATATTTAATTATAAATTATAATTAATGTTACCAGATGAAAAAGAAGCCTAATAAAATAAGTATAGAGAACAAGTTATACATGCCGAAACTTTGAATATGATGGCTAAATACTAGTTAATATTTTTAAAGATGGAAATCTCTATGAGAAAGGTAGCACTAATACTAAAATTAAAGTAATACTAACTGTTTATAGTAGAGGGAGCTAATAAAAATTTTATGCCTTTAGAAAACTTAAGTAAACTAGCAGTTATAGTGTTAATCACTTTAAAGTGTTATTTACTTAGATAGCATTGAAGTATTAATAAGTTGGATTAATTATTCAAAAAAGATAAAAAAGGAATTTGCATCATGCCTTCTTAAAAATTCGCCTATTATTTCCAAAATACAAGAATGATAAAATTAGAAGATCATTCTTATAAGTCATTGCCTCTAAGGATGCTGAAATTAAAAATCTCTAAATCAAAGAACAAGAAATTACAGAAAATATTGCCAATTAGAAATTAAAAGAATAGGAACTTTTATCTAAAATAAAACAAAAGGAATTGATATTGACTTAGCTTGAAAATGAATTAAGAAAGAATTCTTCAAATAAAACTCTAGATTCTAAAGTATTTATTGATTTTATTAAGTTACGAAATTTAGAAGTCGAAAATCAAGAGATGCAAGATCGTATCATGGGCACTGAAGACTCTGTTAGTCTCTTTATAAGAGAGATGAATGATATGTTAGATAGTCACGAAATTAGCACAAATTTAGGTAGAGATATGTGATAATCCAATAGGAATAGATTCAGATGAAAATTAGTCTTACGAATAACCACCCTAAGTCATCGAATATCAAAGCTAACGTTTGAATTAAAATTCAAGACAGCAAAAGTCTAAGAACTTTTACTCAAATTAATTGACAAGGAGTACTAAAATTAATTGAAATTATAAATTCCAAAATCAGAATAACTATAATTTTATATTTTAATCTTGTTGCAAAAAATTGGTTCAAAAGACTTAAATAATTAGTTGCTTGATTTTAGGTCTTGAATAATATAATTCAAATACAACATAAATTCTTATTTATTCTAAAGAAACCAATATTATAAAAAAGAATTCTTGTTTATACATTCTTAAGAACTAAAATAAAAATTTGTTTCCATTTTATTTTTCTATTCAAAATTAGTTAAGAGGTAAATCAGATTAGTTTCCCTTTCAAACTAATAGGCATACGATATCAAAATATAAGTAAAGGAACTATAATTCAAATTTAAAGCAGTAAAGCTACATTATTATGATACTTTAAAATAATAATACTTTTGGATATTTTGATACAAAATAACTAAATAATAGAGATAACTGTAATTGATAAATAATTTTTTTTTCACATGTAAATAGTTATTTGAGTTAAGCATCAATTTACAAATAGATTTCTGAAACTATAGTTTATTGCTTTATAGGCTTTTAATTGAATAAGTGCTTTCTTAATTTATTGGCTTGCTTCTTTTATTACTTTTTCTTTTTTTTTCTATCTTCTATCCATATTTCGTTATCTCAATTATTCAAAATTCATCTCGCTAGAATTATTCCTATTTTATATTTCTGTGTCAATTTCTAAATACTAACAGTAAAACTAAGAATAATTCTCAAACTCCTCAATGCCAAATAACGCTTCAATATCCATTAATTTAGGAAACCCTTTTTTTAAGGAGATTAAATATTATGACAGAACTATTGAAAAATTTCCTTCTGGTTCAAAGTGAGTAAATTCTTAAATTTAATCAAAATTTGAAATAGAACTAAATTGAATTTATTTAAATTTTTCTTCCATCTCTTTTTTATTCTTGATTAATAATAATTCATTTAAATTCTATGAGAACCCTTTCATACATTTTTCGTTTTTTGAAGTTTAAGTGATGATGTGAGTATACTTTTTTGTCAATTTACCATTTAAATTTCTTATACTCTTCATCCTACTTTTTTGCTTGAGATTACAGATCTGATACTCAGGATTTTAATTTTCTTACATATCTTCTTCAATTAAATTATAACTATTAAGAAAATCTTCTAGGTAAGTCTTTCTTTTAAAATTTAGGTTGATTAGTTTTGAACTTTCAAATCTTTATTGTGCTTATTTGATTTATGAGATACATTTTCTTGCGTTAAAATCAATTCTATCTCTTCTAAAATAAGCTGATTAATGAAATTTATCAAATTATTTTACGAATTTAATAAAATGTGTAGCTGATCTAAGATAAAATTTAATTATACACATTAAAATGTAATTTTTCACAATCTCTTGAAGTGTGATCATCCATTGAACAAACATAACAACGAACACCAATAGATCCATAATCCTTTCGAAAGACTATTTTATGCCTTATCATGTAATACAATTCTAAATCTAAACTTGGACAAGATGAAGCTTTAGCAGAATATTGAAATTCTTTTAAGCTCTTCTAAAACTGGTTTTAAAAAATTTGAAATACACTTGAGAAATTAGCACTTCTTGTGCTGGCAGATCTGGGTAAATTTGAATAAAAACTGATTTCTCCAAAATATTGATTTTTTCTCTTTTGATCAATCACTACACCAGTTTTTTTATAAAAAATATCCACTTACCCAGATTTGATAATGAACATATCATAGTTTTATTAGGAATCAAATTCATCAAAAATAACTTCCTCTGGATTATAAATTCTTTCTTTCATATTTGACATGACAACCTCAATTAGAAATTATTAAGAATTATTCTTTAATAAGATATTACAATATCCAAGTAGTTTTCCATTTATTTATTTCCTTAAATTATGAGCTAATTCATTTTAAACTTAATTGGTAAAATCTTATAAAACTAAGGATTTAGAATCAATAACAAAATGAATATATCTTCTAATTCTATTCTATAAGTGATTGGAAATGCCAGTTTTTTTCATCAACCTATTTGCACCATTAATTTTCTCCTTTTTCAATTTTTTTTGTCCATCAATCTCTTAGAGCGCAAATCCTATAGAATTCATTGTAAAAGCAAAGCCTCCACAAGCAACCAATAGAAGGAGAATTCCAATACATCTTTCTTCAGGTGTTTATGGACTTATATCACCATAACCTACAGTAGTCATTGTTGCTATTCCCCAATACAAAGAATTTACATACCTAATCGTCCAATCGGAAAAATAGATATCTGCTAACCAAGAATGATCACTTGGCTCTTAGTATGCTATATAATGGAATATGCAGCCTAGTATATGAGCAAAATATAACACAAAGAAAAATAACTTACAAAAATTGATGATTGCTGCTACGCGAGGTCTCATTGATAATAATTCATCAAATTTGTCAATTATTTTTTTTAACTTCGCTAACCTTATTAATTTTAAAACTTTAACAAATCTCAAAAATTTAAGTAATCTTATTAATTTTGCACTTTGAACTTATGAGGACGATTCATCCATAATTATATCATAAGGGAATGCTGAAACAGAATCAAGCCAAAACCAAAATTTCATATATTCCTTTAATATGTCTTTTCTATTCATATTTAATTTGCCCTCCAAATAAACACCTGTGTTCAAATTGAGTAGGATATCAAATATAAAAATAGTTGCACTTATTCTTGAAAATAATTAAATTATTTCAATCTCAAAACCTATCATTAAAGGTACTGTTATCATTTCGTAAATTACTAATAGCAAGCATAATAGATCCCATAATATTTTCATTGAACCATTTGGGCTAAAAGTATAAGGTTATTTTAAAGTAACTGCTGATTTTGCCTTTCTATATAGTCTTCTAACTTTATTAGCAATGCGCTTCCAATTAAAACTAAAGTTTCTCTTTAATACATTCTTGGTCGATAATAATCTTCTCTTATAATCATTTTGAGCTAAGCGTCGCCTCTCCTTAATTCTGTATCCTTCTAAAGACTTGCCAGCTAAATCATAATCAGATCCACTAGTTATTGCTTCATCTGATAAGAATTTATATTATTTTTTTGTCAACACCTCTTTGTTTTAGGTTTGAATGTATTATAAATATTATTCCATTATAAATAATAAATAATTTCATTTAAAATCCAAGATTCAATCTTTTTGATTTTCGGCTCCAACTCCAATTCAACTTAAACTTAATATTGATTAGTTTCAGTACTTTTATTAGATTTATTGTTAAAGACAAAATATTTTAGTGGATGAATATGTAGTTTAGACTTCATAAATTATCTGTGTCGTCATTTACAACATTTTCTTTGAAGCCTCTCTGAAACCTATTCGATTCTTGATATTATGACTCTATTTTAATTATATAATTAATGAATATTGATCTGATTAAAGTAATTGAGAAAAATTAACAAAAACTTGATTAGCATAGTCAAAAGCTATCTGCTTAAGCCAGAGATATTTATGCATTAGTATTGGATTCAAAATTAATAGACTATACTTTACGGGAATAGTAATTTTAAAAGCAGTAGCATTGAAAGGAGTTATGTAAGTACAAGAAAATCAACAAAATAGAATTCTGTAGTTCCCAATAAATCTGAACTCTCTCGTCTTATCGATTCGGTAAGAATACTATATGACCTTCAAGTCCTCTCCAATATCTGTTAAACAATCGCATATTGATCAGATTGCTTCAGTTAGTCCTAATCGAGATGACTTAACTAGAATAAGAATGGAAAACGCTGCATTGAAAGAAAAAATGAATTCCAAGGAGAAGTAGATCGATCAACTAGATAAGACAATCAATGCATTAAAAAAAGAAAAGGATCTTATGATTTAATAGTATTAGAATACGATTAATCGCATCACTAAAGAATTAGAAATTGGTAAAAAAAATGCTATGAATGTGGAACAAGCACTCTAAGATTAAATTAAATTTTTAGAATAAAGTCTAGAAAAAAATTAAAATAACGACTTTAGATTAAAAGAAATGGAGTCCACTATGCAGACTCTAATTTTAGAAAATGAATAATTGAAACAATAAAAAAAAGATGATGCTAAATGGTTAAGAGAATTATAGGAATAATTTGAAATTTTTTATACAAAAAGTTAAGAAACAAAAAATAAAATAGAGGATACCAAACATTTTATATCCTAACTATCAGAAATTACACAATATTTGATAAACAAGTAAGCGCCTCCTTTAGAATTTTTCGTTCATATGAATAAATTACAAAAATAATAAAAAGTTGATGCCACTCCATTACCAAAGGGAAGCTCAATGAAGCTAATATTTGCTTAAGTTTTTTCATTGCAAATAGAATCATTGGTAACCTTGAATTAGATTCTTAAAGACACTAAGACCCAAGTGGAAAAATTTTCTAATTAATATATTTCCTAAGTTGGTTTGTAATTGGTTTCATTATGATTATATAATTAGTAGATAATATAATAAAATTAAAATACTTTTATTCTTAAGAATTTTTAACATATACTTTATATTCATATTTTAGGTACTTATTCTTATGGTAGAACTTAAAGAAAATGCTATAAATCGCTCATCCTATTTTGATATATCTATATTGTTAAAATATACTTCATCTTCAATCTCCAAGCAAGAAGTTTAATAAATTCAAAGAATTCAATTCTTCATTTATTATTACAAATTATTTAATAAGGTTTGGATCATTAAAAGAGATTATTAGAAAATGTTTTGCAGTTAATGACCTTTATTATTATGTGATTTGTACCTGATTCTTCTTATTCAAACTTATTAAATCAAATAATTATCAATGCATTCTACGAAATTATTAATTAATAATATATTTATTAATAATATATTATTAATATTATATTAAATAATAATGTATTACAAATTGCTTGATTCAGGGTTATATAAATAATGAAGTCATACATCCTCCTAAATCTTCTATTTTTATAGAAGTTGCCATATAAAGCGAAAATTAAACGAAAAGTTAGACATTATAATAAAATGATTTTTAGCATAATGTTATTTTCAAAGGAATAAATTTTTATTTATATTTTGAAGCATAACTCTAATTCACAATTTTATTATTCATTACATCATAATTTTCATCTTATTATATTGCTATTCAATTTTTGCTTTTAATTAATATATTTTGTAATAATTTTTTGATATGTTCTTAGAAATAATATTTAGAGGATAATAATCGTAGATAATAATTAGATTATTAAATATTTATTTATATATTAATTAATCAACCCTAACTACTTTCTATGTTCGCCAAAATTGCCTAAAAGTTTAAATCATTGACAATGAAAAGCTAAATCATTTTATTTAATATGATGACTCTTGTTGTTGTACTATCAATTGGTTGGATTAATTATTACGTTTAAACAGAAATATTTTCAGTAATTTCTTCAAGTTCATTCTCTCAAATACTTTAGGCATAGGATTAAGATTAGATTGGTTTTATAGCTTAAAATATTGCAATAATTGTTGAATTAAAATTTATAACAGGTTTCAATATAATTTAACTTATTAGTTCTCTAACAAATAGAGTCAATAAAAAGCTTTTATAATTTTTTCGAGATAGAGAAACAAAATATAGAAAATAATTAAAAATTGAATCCTTGCATATCGGTACATGAATTTTTGAATGATAAGAATCTACTTTCAACTCAAAGATTTTGTTATTTTGCCATTGGAGTTTCTGACTATATTACTCTACCGTAAGATGAAAAAGAACTCCTCATTCTCAACGATTTTATTTCATTTCTTAATCACTATAGCTTAGTAATAAATGTTCCATTTACTGGCAAACTTCAAATTGCATCAATTTCTCCAACAAAGTATTTTGCTCAATTTCCTTCATCTCTTTTAATACCTTCTTATGATATAACAACGCGATTTTGGTAAATAATTAATATATTGAAGGTATAATAATCACATCATTAAGACTGAAGCTGATTCAAATACTGGTTTTGTTTTCTCACCTCTTAATGACGCCTTCGCATCTCAAATAAAAGAGATGTCAATTACAAATTCAATATACAAAGCAGACAAAATGATTGGAATAATCAAAGAAGGATTACTAGTAAATAGCAAATTGATACCTACTATTCCATATAATGTTTTATTACTAGATAAAGATGGCTTAGTAGTATATTTTAACATGGAATAATTAATCAATAAAACGGATTATTTTTATATATATGATGAAAATATTACTGGATTTAATTAAACTGATTGGGAAGAAATGATTTAATTTTCTAGTTAAAGAGACAAAGTAATTTTGGTTTTAGAGAATAAATTATAGAAAGAGAAAGTAAATATCTATTCTCTCGAAGTCTTAAAGAATAATTTCACTCTGGTCGTGTAATTATTATTAATTATTAAAGATATACTAATATTACTACTAAAATAGATAATCAGAATAAATCAGAAGCAATAAGGGAAAAATCTTTCTTTAATTTTTCAATCTCACTTTTTATCTAAATATTTTTAGGATTTGCAGCCATTACTCTTTAGAGTATTGTGCTTTTAGTGGTTTTCAAGCCTTTAAGACAGTTTAATTCTATTATTAAATAATATATATTATCACAAGGCAATAACGTCAATAGTGAAATATTTAAAATAATTAATACAAAATCTTAAGAGTAAAATGCTCTGACTAATTTACAAAATAAACTTTTAAGTTTTTCATAAATCCNCGTTTAAACAGAAATATTTTCAGTAATTTCTTCAAGTTCATTCTCTCAAATACTTTAGGCATAGGATTAAGATTAGATTGGTTTTATAGCTTAAAATATTGCAATAATTGTTGAATTAAAATTTATAACAGGTTTCAATATAATTTAACTTATTAGTTCTCTAACAAATAGAGTCAATAAAAAGCTTTTATAATTTTTTCGAGATAGAGAAACAAAATATAGAAAATAATTAAAAATTGAATCCTTGCATATCGGTACATGAATTTTTGAATGATAAGAATCTACTTTCAACTCAAAGATTTTGTTATTTTGCCATTGGAGTTTCTGACTATATTACTCTACCGTAAGATGAAAAAGAACTCCTCATTCTCAACGATTTTATTTCATTTCTTAATCACTATAGCTTAGTAATAAATGTTCCATTTACTGGCAAACTTCAAATTGCATCAATTTCTCCAACAAAGTATTTTGCTCAATTTCCTTCATCTCTTTTAATACCTTCTTATGATATAACAACGCGATTTTGGTAAATAATTAATATATTGAAGGTATAATAATCACATCATTAAGACTGAAGCTGATTCAAATACTGGTTTTGTTTTCTCACCTCTTAATGACGCCTTCGCATCTCAAATAAAAGAGATGTCAATTACAAATTCAATATACAAAGCAGACAAAATGATTGGAATAATCAAAGAAGGATTACTAGTAAATAGCAAATTGATACCTACTATTCCATATAATGTTTTATTACTAGATAAAGATGGCTTAGTAGTATATTTTAACATGGAATAATTAATCAATAAAACGGATTATTTTTATATATATGATGAAAATATTACTGGATTTAATTAAACTGATTGGGAAGAAATGATTTAATTTTCTAGTTAAAGAGACAAAGTAATTTTGGTTTTAGAGAATAAATTATAGAAAGAGAAAGTAAATATCTATTCTCTCGAAGTCTTAAAGAATAATTTCACTCTGGTCGTGTAATTATTATTAATTATTAAAGATATACTAATATTACTACTAAAATAGATAATCAGAATAAATCAGAAGCAATAAGGGAAAAATCTTTCTTTAATTTTTCAATCTCACTTTTTATCTAAATATTTTTAGGATTTGCAGCCATTACTCTTTAGAGTATTGTGCTTTTAGTGGTTTTCAAGCCTTTAAGACAGTTTAATTCTATTATTAAATAATATATATTATCACAAGGCAATAACGTCAATAGTGAAATATTTAAAATAATTAATACAAAATCTTAAGAGTAAAATGCTCTGACTAATTTACAAAATAAACTTTTAAGTTTTTCATAAATCCTATCCGAAAGTTAAGGAAGAAAGTGTGAAATGTGTAAAATTTGGGAAGCCTTTTCATATGATTAGAATGATCCTGAATAAGAATTTGATGAGTTTAGAAATTAATTTTAATTAATAGAAAATGGGAGGTAAGAATTCGGCAAATAAATGTTAAAAATAATAAAACTAGGAATACATTGATTTTCATATTCTTTATATTTACGAATTAAATTATTGGGTTGTGAATTAATTGTTTATAATTAATGTTATAGATATTATGAAAATTCTATTAATCATCTTAGATTGGTTTTAGAAGATATTAAGTCCATAAAAATTTAATGATAAATAAGATTATGGAAAGAACTAAATTATATTGTAGATTAATTAAATCTGCTTTATAATTTATTTAATATTTTTAAAAAAGAGAAAATGATTGGTAAAATTACATTAATAGATTCACTATTGCTGATTTGTTATTGGAATTCATCCTTAATTCTCATCTTCCTCTTCTGAATAATAAACCTCCATACAGACAGAGTTTTCTAAATAATAACATTGATATAATACTTTTAAATTTCGATGAATTCTTTGAGAGGCTAGGGATCATTTCAAGATCATCTAGATCTTCGTCATTTACAACTTTATTGTCCTCTAGTATAGTTTTTGTTAAGCCTTTGGATACATAATAAAAGTATTAAAGGTAATCTTGTAGAACCTAAACGATTAAGATGAGCATATTACCCTTGGAATTTCTCTTTCATTATTTAATAACTCGATATCTTGATTTTTTTAAATTACTTAGATCCAGTTTCTATCAAATTGCTTTGTATAATTAATGAAGATCTGATAAAGTTTGGAAAATTCAGAATCATTTAATAAAAATTATTTAGCAGATTTAATTATTTCCTCTGGAACATCTACTGAATCACAGTTTACTAAAAGTATTTAATTTAAATTTACTTTTATTATTTGAGTATGCCCTTTGAATTGTTGTAGGTCTATAAAATTCAAATTATTCTTAAGTTTAAAATTAATCGAATTAATCATGTTCTTGTATTTATTATTCAAGATTCCTCTGAGATAGTGCCACCTTTATCACTTCAAATAAGGGCTCTTGATTTTAATTCTTTTTCCTAATCAAAAGTTCATCTATATCAAAATTACTATTTTATAAGGCAAAATTGAAAAATTTTTATGCATCATTTAATGTTGCATCAGATTAAGTATCTAAATGTTCGTTATAATTTGATGATCCAATTGATGTTCTTTCTTGGTTTGGAGTGATTGTTTTTTGTTTATTATATGCAACAGCAATTTAATCTTTATGAATTTAAATAAACCTTTAAAGGTAGGAGTGCTCTAAATAATAATATAAATAAGTGTAGATATGTTCATGTTGTAAGTTTTCAATTTTAAAAATTAGAGGCTCTGGTAAAAATTGAGACACAAAACTAAAATAATAATAAATATCTATTTTACTCTTTATCAAATCTCATGAATTCTATAAAAGAACCCACATTAGATCCAAAAACCTATTTAGTTTCATCATAGTACAAACTTGTTTCTTGTTAAACTCTCTCACTTAACTATTCATAAAATTCTTCATAACAACAATCCAGATGTCCAATCCAATGGACAGATACCTGATTTTATTTAATTGCATAGAAATACTTCATTGATTGAGAGATCTTATATTGATTTATTAAAATTTCTTAGTAAATCCACTATTTCTGTATAAAATTTATGAGAAGTTTCAATCTGAAATTAATCCTTTATACTATTTTTTTGTTTGAGCAAAAAATTATCATAAATTTCGTAAGTAATCTAGAAGGAAGGAGTGAAACCTAGGTCTTAATTGACACCTTGATCAAATTCTTTAAGAAACTTAGACTATCTTTCTGCTTGCAAGGTTCGTACGAAGCATTCAAGGAGCAGCTCTTAAAATTATTCATTTCTAATTATCTTTAATTAAAATTAACAGTACATATTTGATCCATAATTGATTCATTATTCTCCAAATTGAAAATTTAGGGTATTGGGGATATTGAGGAAAACATTTTTTATGTAATTCATTCACAATGTTTTCCAAGGGATGCATAATGCTATTTAACTCTATAATGGAATTACTATATGCTTCCCAATACATGACGTATTCACTTAATAGGTCTATACTATTTGTGGAATTGATGGTGATGAATGTAGAAAAGTACATATATAATCCCTACAGATAGCATTCGACTGAACAATACAATTATTCTAAAAGATCAATAATGCAAATTTATTCAAATTAAACTTCTTCTTCCTGTTCTTCCGATTATATATTTTTAGACTCAACTTTAAATAGAGGCAATTATTCAAATTCAAAAGATTCGCTTTATAAATTCCATCTGAATTTTAAAAATCGTGATTTAAGTACCTCATTTTTATCTAATTTTTGGCTCATTAAATCTATTATTTATTGTTTGTTTTATTTTAATTAGTTCATTAGCTTTAATTTAAATCATATTTAAATACCTCATTTGATATCATTTAAAACTCAAACAAACTATCGAACCCCTTTTATTCCCATTCCAAACGCTAAGCAAGCATTATTTAGAATTCTGACTCGCAATATAATCCTATTGTTTCTCTTTTTAAAATGGGTTTTGGAAATACTGATTCACAAAGTAAAAATGGAATTTTCAATGCTTTTCTAAATCAATGTATTTTATTATCTTACTTCTATTACAACATTTGCTTATATTGGAGTTTCCAATCCAAAAAACATTTCTCAAAATTAGTTTAACGAATTTGATCTCTCTAAATATTATCAGGATAATAAATTTCAAGAGCTATTTCCAGTTAATCTTTGAGAAATTATTTATAGTAATTCTCTGCAAAGAATTAATAATGTTTCTATCTATATATATTATATATGAAACCTTAACATATTCATTTAAAATACGAGAAGTTGCTCCCAAAGTTAATACATCTTTTAGGCTCAAAAACCATGTTATTCTTTTAAATATTTCGTAATTATAGAGATTGTTTGTAGATTTTTCTTAATTAGTTTCTAATTGAAAATTTTAATCCTTTAGATCCATCTATAATTTTTATATATATGTAAATTATTGATCGATAAATTTTAATATTCATTAAGAAAATTAAAAATCTGATACATACTGCAAAATGATGATAGTTCATAATTTAGAATCCTATATAGAATGAGTAACTATCTATCACAAAAAATCCAATAAAAAGAAAATTTACACAAATATATTGAAAATATTTGAATGAATTATCATAATCTCATTTCTTATTTCTATAACATATTTTTTCAGTCAATTAAGAGGTAATCACATGAACAGTATCGCAATCCGTTATTCCTTTGTCTCTTAGATAATCATTATCTTCCAAAAGTGAGGTTTCAAATCCAATATATAACCTATCAGAAGTTAAATTAATAATCTCAGCAAGCTGTTGCTTCAATTATAATACAGTTCTTGTATCTGGCTTGATATCCAATTCAACAGTCATCCCGGTAACAAATCTGCAGTACAGCTTTTTAATGTCATTCATTTTATTATTTTAATAATATTTTTATATTCTATCAATATTCCTTTAATATCCTCTGTCATTAATAATACTAACTATTCTTACATTATCATAAATTTTCATTTTTGGATTGCAAGAGTCTATAAAGCTTTACATTTTCTTTAAATCAAATGAACGAAGTATTAATTGAATTCTAATATTTTTGATAATTTTAATTTCTATTTTGATAAATTATACACCTAAAATAATCAAAGTTACCAAAAGCTGATGAGGTATATATGTAAACTTCGATTATTTACAATTATTTTGATAATATCTTTTTGTTTCAATATATTTTAGTTAACTTTTTTACTAATTATGAGTCAATTGTTTATGCTACTATAAATGATAGTATTCATCTGACAAAGGAGTTTCATGAGGATGAAATAAGTACCAGTAAATCTATAATGCTCATTACCTGCACTAAAACAGTTAAATAAGATTTTAAGAATTCATTAATGATTGAAAATCTATATTCATATTAATTTAGTGTACAAGAGTTGCTCCTTTATTAATCTTTAAAACTTGGTATTATTATCTAGGCTAAATTCAATCAAATTAGGCGTATTTTCAAAAGTAATTTGCAGTTTTAATGATAGTATGAATTATATAATTATTCTTCTTCTTAATCGAAATATTTGACAATCCTAAAGACTTATTAAATGATAAAATACTTTTATACTTTAATATGTCTTATTTGATATATGCTACTGCTATTGCATTTTATTCATAAAAATAGCTTATTTACATCAATAGGTAACAACATTTAGAGATTTCATGCTAATAATTAATATATAATTAAAAAAATAAAATAAAAATTATCCTAATAATTATCTTAATTCAAGGGTGTTAATAATTATAATTATTAGATATTCTATGAATAATTATTTATAAATAAGAAACCAAATTTTAATTATTAAAATGAATATTTTGATGATATTTCCTTAGTTAAACATTTATAAGCCATAGCCATCCAAATCATTAGTTCAATTAATAATGCAAACACAGAAATTATTATGATTTAATAAAAACAATACATCATTATAGGATTTCTCAAATTAAAGTTATTAATATATTTATAACAATTAAAAATAATCAATTAATCCGTTAAAATGAGTGATATAGACTAATCAATTGAGGCAAGAATAGATAAATTTGAATGTATTCAATAATAATCAATATTTTATAGCTGATTTAAATAGAGTAAGTTTATAATAAGATGCACTGCTCCCTCTATTACAAATGATTGAATACATTCCATCAATCTAAAGAACTGAAGCTAATGTTAAGTAAGTTTAAAAGAAATAAGATGTTAATGAATAGAAATAAGGAAGACTTGTAATTAATTTTCAAAAATTGTATAGGAAAGGTGCGCTGAAAGAAAATTAAGAGAAATAGAATCTATGCCATAAAAACCTTAATTAGAGGTATAATAAGTAGATTAGAGAATTAAGGATTTAGAATCATCTATCAATTGTTTGTACAGGTAAAATAAATGCTATCAGTAGGTGGTATGAGGCAAAATTAAGAGAAGGATCATAATAAATAGTTCGTAGCATTGATGATAAATTGGGAACTGATCCAAATGCAGAATTTAATGACTAATTATTAATTGTTGTGAATTAGACTATCAAAAATGCACTTGATAAAATGAGTGAAGATTTCAGGGGGCAACTTTTTGAAATTAGATAAATGCTATGATTATAATTATATATATATATATTAACTGCTAAATAATATTAATAATTCAAGAATTAGTATATCCTTAATTGTTGAATTTTTAATCTTTGGGCTTCAGGAATACATTAAATAGATCCAAAGTGAGCATGGAATATTTCAAATTTTTATATCATCCTTATTTAGTATTGATTTAATTAATATATATTGTAATATTAATGAAACACCTATCAACTAAAGCCTCGCTTCCTTAGAGATCCAATATATTTTGAGTATATTCTTAATTTTGTTTTCCTTTATAATATAAAAAGGAAAAGACGTTTGTGTAGAAATAATATCATAAATTTGAAAACATTTAACTAAATAATATCTTGGTCAATCAAGGTTTAGACATAACCTAGATTATTAATGTGATATCTTTTAGAATTTACTTCTAAATATATATATTTCTAAAGAATATGAAATAATGATATTGTAAAATAAAAATATATTCAATATAATTTTTTATTTTGCTAAATGATATTCATTTCAATTTAGTAAATATATTAGAATACAAAGAATGTAGGAATCTTACTTTTGATTTATTTTATATTCTACCAAATAATTCTTTCATATCTTGATCTTCTAATAAAAGATAACAATAGACTAAAATTAATTGTTAATTTTATATTCTTTAATTAAATTTTTTTATTTTTTTTCATTGACTTGAACTGCTTGCATAATTCAACCTCCCTATTAAACATTTAATGTGATTTTTTTTTTAATTTCTTTCCTTTTCTAAATGGTATTACTTGTCTCTTATTAACAATTATTTTTCTGGATAGTATAACTCGAAACTTAAATTCTCAAAATTAAAGTAACTTAAACCTTGGTCAAAGGATATTAATTTGATTCTGAATTTCATATTTTAATTACATTATTTGAGTTGTACTGTATACCTTCTATTTGGAATTCTAGGCTTTTAAAAATGTATGTAAAAACTCAAAACAAATAATATAATTAAAAAAGAAAATGGATTACGTATCAAAAGTTACCCCTTAATTTATAGATACACCAGATGAAGAATCACAAGCCATGCTATCCTAATTAGAGAACAATAATCCAGATATCTACGAATAGATGAAAAAGAATAGCCCTTTATTTTATTAACTCAATAATGCTTAATAAGGACTTCTATCTACAGATCAAGAATTATAAAAATTGAATGATGAAGAACGATTGACACACGAGATGTACACCAGAAAATCTGTCTTAAACAACAAAAGAGTTGAGGAGAAGTAAAAGTTAGTGTTCAAGAAGGCCTTTAAGAAAGCAGAACAGAAGTTTTTTTAGAATTAATTGAAGATTAGTAAAAAAAAGAAGTAAAATCAATAGTAAATTGATTTCTATGAGACTCATTTCAAAGAGCTCTCTTTGTCAATGAGTAAACACCTAGCATTTTTTATTCATCCTTAAAAGTAAGTTTAAATTACTATTAGAGAAAAATGTAAATAGGAATGATTAATTATTAATCTGGCTTTAAGTCATTCAACTAGCCCTACATTAGAACAATTTTGAAATCCAAAAGTTTTAGAGCAGAAATCAAAGATTATATTCTCAACCATTTCGTTAGGGAAGTTCAAGAAGAAATGAGTTACAAGCTACTAAAATTTATAAAATTTTGTTCAAGAATGTACGAGGAAGCCTTAAAGGATTTTTAGATGAATAGTGCTAAAAATGATGACGAGGAATATTTTAGAAATTTTATAAGATTGAAAATGGAATAGTCAATTTTGAAAAATTCTAAATGTAAGATTCCTTGGTCTTTATAAGAAATAATTGATGCCTAAAAGTTTGCTTTAAATTTGATTGATTAAGAGATGGATATGGAAAATGAATGAAATATATCATATATATTTAGTTCATTAAGAAAATTATTTATATCTTATTTTTTGTTTTAATTTCATTGAAATTCTATTATTAAAATATATTATGAAACATGATTGGAATATCAAAATAAAGTGTTTTTTATATAAATTTATCATCTATAGTTAATAAATAAGATTAATCAACCTTCTAACATAACTTCTAATTGTTATTCTTAATCTTATTCTTCTATTTATATATATTATTATTTTTTTTATTGTTATTATAATTATTATTGTTATTATTACTATTGCTATTATTGCTGTTAAGTAATTTCAAATGGTTATCCATTCAATTAGAGAGGGACAAATTAGTTTTGAGTATTTTAATTAAATTGATCCTATTAAGGAATTTATTCAGTTTATATCTATTACATATCTGGTTAAATCATAGTAAAAGATGATTGTTAAAATTAGTACTTTTTAATTTGTTCTAAAACCTATTCTTTTGGGATCAAATCTCCTAAAAATGGATAAAGTAAAATATTTTAAGGTTCGACTTAATTTTAATTTTCAGTATTCTATTAAGTTATAAGCCTATAATCTTCTTAGGACATGATGAATTTCTTGTTTGATTCCATCAACTTTGACTTCATACTTTAAGTGGATGGGAACAATTCAGAGGTAGTGTATTAAGATTTGAATTCTTATGAAATTTTTCTAACTTCGAAATCACAATCGTCAGGACTACTGGAGGAAGAGGAGGAACTGCGAATTCCATTGAAATTGTTCAATCTTGATTTAAAAAGAGTTGGTACTTTAATGGTTTTTCTAGAGGAATGAAGACTTCGCAGTTATCCCTGTGTTTATCGATCCATCTCAATCTATCAGCGATCGGTCCTTCCAAAATTTCCTTTGGAACAACAAATACAACAGGAATATCATCAATATTATCTTCGGGAGGTGGGTTTTCAGGTTATACTTAATTCTGCTGTGGTTCTGGTTGTTTTTCCTCTGGAGCTCTGTGGAAAGAAGATGATAATTTATTGATTAATTCAGACGCTCCCCATTTAAACCATTTCGGGAGTTGAAAGAGAGCATTTTTTGTGCCCTATGGTTTATTATGTGAATTCTACTTCAACTGCTGTCTAACCAGCCTGTTAAAGTGGCTCAACGATGTATTTTTGCATTATGCTAGGTCCCTCAACATTCATTTTTTAAACAACAAGAAAATTGAAATTCTTTAATGTAGGCGTTTGATTCTGTTAATGAAAATGATCTAAGGGTCTACTGCTTATTATGTCTATAAATGTTAATTTAGAATTAGTACCTTCATCAAAGTTTTCGAATCCGTCTTAATTCATTTAATTTTTTTATTTAATGGGAGCTTAATGTTGTAACAATTCCTAGTATCCCGAAGATATAGAACCATGTGAAGATGCAGAATCAAAACGACTGGATCCTCGTTAAATTAAAATAAAGTACAATTACAAGAAGAAGTAAAAAGGGATGAATTCTAGTCAAACCACAAAAACACAGGAGAGAACTAAATAGTTGGCTGTGACACTAAAGAGTGGAGGAGTGTATTTGGGCGACTGGATGGGCAATAAGAGGGAGGGCTTTGGAATTTTGAAATGGCCTGATGGTTCCGAATATTAGGGTGAATGGAAAAATAACAAAGCAAATGGACAGGGCAAATTTGTATATCCCGATGGGGATTATTATGAAGGGCAATGGGAGAACGATAAATAAAATGGTCAAGGAACATTCCAATCTCAGAATGGAGGTAAGTATGAGGGGTAATGGAAGGATGATCTATAATAAGGATTTGGGATTGAAACATGGGAGGATGGGAGTAAATATGAGGGATATTTCTACGAAGGGATAAAATAGGGATAGGGTACCTACACGTGGAGTGATGGCTCATAGTATACTGGATTGTGGATAAATAACAAGCGGCATGGTTAAGGGGTATAAATTTGGAAAAGTGGCAAGGAATATTAGGGAGAGTGGTTTGAAGATTATATGTGTGGACAAGGATCAATAAAATGGGGCAATGGTTGTTAATACATTGGGTTATTTAATAAAGACGCTCCAAATGGGTACGGAATATTCAAGTGGGGAAGTATTAGATTTACGTTATTTTAGATGGAAGAAGTTATGAAGGTAGTTTTAAGTAATCTAAGCCTAACGGGAAGGGGAAAGTAGTATTGGAAAATGGACAAACAAGATTTGGGGAATGGTAGGAAGGAAAGCTGTTAAAATGGTACGATAACTAATAGGAAGTGTAAAAGGAGAACTTTGATATACTAAATTTGGAAGATTTGTGAATTCATATATATATACTAATAATCATAATGATGAATGTAAATATTATTGGGGATTGACTGTTGGTGTCTGTCTAGTTGGTATCATTATTAGAATTGTTACTTTGATTATTAGTGTTGTTTGTAAAAGTGGTTCCACATTTTAAGCATTTAGAATTAACAGAATCCCAGGTGTAAGTATATGCTGTGGCCTAAAAGCAGTTACTTTATATTAACGATGCAAATTCCATGGAAATACATTAGGAACTTGTCAAAGCACATAGTTCATAGTTCTTTTACTCGAAATCTAGGATAGGTTGACAAATTCCAGTTTCTTTATATTTGGATGAGCAAGTGTGTTAAGCACAGGCAGTTTAAGTTGATGTTTCAGTCCATTAGCAATTCCATGATTTTTGTGTACAAGCTTCTTTGTTGGATGAGCCATCAGAACAAGATGTCATAAGTTTACAAGCTCCTTCTCCATTGTTTAAATACCATACACATAAACCATCTGATCCACCTTATTTACACGCAATTTCAGTCTCATACTTATCACAAGTTGCTTTAACAACACATCCAATGCCACTGTCTACACAATTAGATATTTGTGAACAATTATCATTTAATTCTGTGCATAATGCAAGTCGACACTTGACAACATTTGGATCATATAAACACTTGCCATCAGTTCCTAATGAAGTGTTGCAGTAATCTTTAGCATAGGTCTCACACTTACCCATAGTAATACATTTAGTATTATCTGTAGTGCAAGTGGATAATTGATCATTGCATTCTTAATGAGTTGTTAATGTTATATATTTGCATTCCAACTGAACACACTTCTTTTCTTTATCATCATAATAGCATTTATTGTTCTTTTAATCGATATTGCAAGTGCTTTATTTTGTATATGAAGTACAATCTTGTAGATCAATACAACTGGCTTCATCAGTAGTGCAAGTAGCATCAACAAGTTAACATTATACATGAGTATTGAAAAAGGCAGATTTGCATCCATCATAGACTTTGCATTTACTTTATCCATTCAAAGAATCAGGAGAATAGACACATCTACCATCTGTACCTTGGTAACAACTTTATTCAGCTAAATTGGCACATTTGTCAATAGCAATGCATGATATACCATCAGTTGTGCATTCATTACTGAAAGAATAGCAGGAAGTGTGATCACTAAATATAAGTGATTAACATGATGTATAAGCATAACAAGCATTGTTAATCCATAAACATGGTCCATCACTTCCATAGAAACATCCACTCTTTGTTTTTAGACTACAATTTTATTAATTGACACATTTTGTTCCATCAGTTGTACATGTACTTTTGGCTGCTTAACATTCTTTATGAGTTGTAAAAGTGTAATCGCTGCAAACTTTATCTCTACATCCGGCAGCAGAAAATTCACATTCGTTTCCATCTTTATCAGTGGTACATGCTGCCTATATTTTAGCATCTTTGCAAGTCCCCTTCTAAATGCATCCCCCTGATTGATTTACTGTACAACCCTATTTATACAGTTGGCATTCCTTCTCTGTCACATATTTACTTGGAGCACTGCTGCATCCAAAATTTACACATCTATTATTAATCCATGCACACTTATTATTGGATGAATCAGTAACACAAGCTTCTTAGATATATGCATCCGTACAAGTTGTTCTAAGAACACAGCCACTTCCATTGGTAGTACATTCACTTTTGAAATTTCTGCAGTCTTAATCAGTTGAATATGATTAAGGAGCATCTGAACATTATAATACATTGCAACTAGGTTGGAATGCACAATTGCGATTATTCTTATCTACTATGCATCCAGACTTTAAAGTATATGAAGTACATATATCAATGTTTATGCAACCTTTTCCATTAGTTGTGCATTTACTGCTGTAAGATTAACAAGCATCATGGGTTGTAAATGTTTTGTCTGCTTTATCGCAAGTTCTATCTGTACATGCGTTATTGTACCATAAACATTCTCCCCCTGTTAAATTTTTGATACAATTAATTTGACTGGTAAATAAGGAACATTTATCATATCTCTCAATGCAACCAGTTTTAGCAACATTTACAGTACAAGTACTTAGATGATTATTACAAGCAGCATCAGATGTTGTTTAATCTGAATTTGCACAAGTTCTCACTTAACATGCATTAGGAGATGCCTTTTTATTCCAAATGCATTTGCCATCTGTTAAACTCTCTATACAATTCTATTCGTATTGATAATCAGAACACAATTATTACTTACTAGTACATCCATCAAAGTTTGTACCTGTGTAACTAACAGTGCAAGATGATAAAAATGTTGTGCAAGCCCTATAAGTATTATATTTGGCTTATGTACATGTCCTGTCAACACATTAAGTTCCATTCCAAAAACATAATTGACCTGATAATGTGAATGTGCATTAAAATGATAGCAAATCGGAACAATTAGTTTTCCTGGCAACACAACCAGCTTGATTATTGTTTATCATACATCCTCCTAAATAAATATTGCATTCATCATCTGTTGATGTTAAAGTGCTAGCAGTATTACATGTCTTTTAAACACATTTATTGTCAATCCACAAACATTAAATGGCATTATTATTAGCCTTATAGCATTATTCTTATTTCAAATATTTAGGACAAGTTAATTCTTAGGTCTAACAACCAGTTAAATCATTCTACACTGTACAGCTAGTCAACCAAGACTGACATTCATTATGAGTATTATATTCATCTCCTGCATTTTGACATGTCCTTAAGACACAAGATCCACTCCAAACACATTACTGATTTTAATAATCTATACTGCATAGCTTTTCTGTAGGGTATGTATTACAAGTTCTGACTCCACATTTATCATTGACCAATGTACATGTAGGCATAAATTTACTGCAATTAGACTCATTATAAGTTGTTAAGACAGCATTGGTACAACTCATACTTACACAACCCGTACCATTCCAATAACATTTCTGAGATTCATCCAATGTTTTTACACATTAATTTTATGTCGTATACAAATTACAAGCAGTTGCTCTTTTAATACATCCAGTATTTGTTGCATTTACAGTACATTCACTCTTAAATTACTAGCATAATTAATCTGTGTTAGTAGTGCTCAATGCATTTTCACATGACCAAACCTTACATCCAGAACTTGCAGTACAATTTTATTGTCCTTCACTACAAGTTATTGAAAACCAAAAACAGATTTATCCATTAACAGACACACATTGACCTTCTTTAGTGTAATTTTCACATGATGAAGGACTGTCTATACAACCTGCCATATTCTCATTCACTGAGCATGTACTCATATATTATTTGCATTGTGCTTAAGTATTATATGTTGTTGGAGCATTGACACATGTTTTCTCTTTGCAGGCTGCATTATCCCAAAAACATGAATTCCCCAAAGAATTTACAACACAACCCTTTTCTGTGTATTTAGTACAATCATCTTCAATGTTTATGCAACCACCTGTTTCTTTGGCTGTGCATTTAATGGATTTAAGTACTCCCATAGATTAACATTTTTCATGTGAATCATAAGTGGTTGGAAATTGATCACATGATGCAATCTCTTAGCATTTACTATTCTAACTATCCCAAAAACAAGGGTATTGTTAAGTGTTAATTTGACAGGCTATTTAAACCAAATACTCGTCACAAGTTGCACTTACAGTGATACACTTTTCTCCGTTACTTGTACATAAGGGTGAGATGGCCTGACAATCAGCGTGCGTTGTAGCAATATAAACTGTACAACCACTAAATGGTTTACACTTTTTATTGTAGAATGCACAACCTGTGATTGGACAGGTGGTGCTCTGAGAACAGTAGGATTCAATATCAGTTGATTTACGAGTTTCACAAAGACCAGATACACTATTCCATTGACAATCATTTTATGTAGCACAATCATTTTAACTCAAAATTTGTTTGCAAATACATGCATCTGTCTTCGTTAGAGTTCCTGCGAACACATAGGAAATTGAAAACAAAAGTAGGATTACAATAATTTTCATTAATAAAATATAATTATATTTGAAATCTTATGATGACACCTTTATATCTGAGAATTGAATGTTAATTTAATGCTAATCCTGTTGAGGGGAATGCTGAAATCAATTACAATATGGTATAACTAGAACTAAGCAATTAAGAACATATTAGTAATATTGATATTACTATAAAATTCAAATAAAAAAAGAGATCCAATTTACTCGAAAATCACATTCATTATTCTTTCACTAATTTTATAGAATTAGCATTAAAACTCCCATAAAACTAGTAAGGACATAGCCATATCTCCCTAAGGAATTACTAGTAAACCTATTAATCAGTTATACATCTCCCCAGCAAAATGATGAATCATTTTAATCTCAGTTACGAATGAAGGTATATTAGCTTAGACAATCAAATCAAAAACTAGTTCATTGAATTTATCGGCATCAACATTCTTGATCTCTTTAGTCAACTGTTGAGCTGCCATATCTAAAACTTAGAGTTTTTCCTTTGGTGATCTTTTAGTAACAATGCTCGATAGAATTGCGACTGCCTTTTCTTGTTTGTTTTGAGATCTTTTCTTCTTCTGAATATATGTTCGATAGGCAATTATCTTGCTATGTAATCCTTTGTCATATTGCTATTTGACAAAATCATAAAACTACTCGTTTCCAAACAATTCATCTATGATGAGCATCTTAATTTCATCAATTGTAAAGGTTGATTTGTAGAATCTTAGAATGAGATCAGCAAAGAAATGTATGAATTGGTTAATTTCCAATTTTAAATCAAGATGACTAGATGATAGAGATTTTACAATTTACAAATCAGTTGCTTTTATGAAACTCTAAGCTAATTAGGAGTGTAAACTATTATCTGATACAATGATAGAAGTCGAAAAAAATGAAATCTTCATTTGAGAATGAAATAACATTTCCTTGGAATTTTGGACGAAGCTATAAAATATATCACTCAACATTTGATTTTTGATATGCAAATGTTGCTGAATAGTTTAAAGAGTAGGCGATACTCTGTATTCATTTAATAAAGGCATGTTATTGTAATCTCTATTGAGGATCTCATTAACTCGAGCATGCCAACTAAAAGAGAGGAATTACTTCACTAATATCTGGAATTGTCATTATACATTCTGAACCAAGGGTTTGTGATTATCGCTATTATTCTTCCTAATTACAACATATATTCTTATTTCCCATTAATTAATTAACGAACATGAATAATCTTCAATGCCTCAATCACAACACCGCCAACCCACTTGATAATTACATCATAGGTGCATAATTTAAACTATATAGAGCAGTCCATTGGAAAGGGAACCTTTGGTAAAGTCTATAGAGGTCTCCATAAACCCACTCAATAATTTGTAGCCATCAAGATTCTTGAGAAGAGCAAAATAGAACAACCTGCAGACTTCACAAGAATCCAAAGAGAAATCCATATTCTTCGTAAACTTCGTCATCCAAATGTTGTTTAACTTTATGAAATCCTTGAATCTGAAACTAAAATCTATCTCATCATGGAGTTTATCAGTGGAGGTGAACTATTCCAACACATCGTTAAAAGCAAACGACTCCCAGAGAATGAAGCTGCAGCACTCTTTTCATAAATTATCGAAGCCATAGAATATTTGCATTCTCTTAAAGTAGCCCATCGAGATCTTAAACCTGAAAATTTACTCCTTGAAAATAACACCTTAAAAGTCGTTGACTTTGGGCTCAGTAATATATACACTGATCTACTTTAAACTCCTTGTGGTTCTCCCTGTTATGCTGCTCCAGAAATGGTTTCAGGCATCTCATATTCAGGGATCAAGACAGACATCTGGGCAAGTGGCATAATCCTATATGCTATGCTTTGTGGATATGTACCCTTTGAAGATTCAAACACCAGAAAACTTTACGAGAAGATCAAACATTCAGATTTCCAGAAACCCTCTCATCTTAGTGTCCAAGTAGTAGACTTATTGTAGGGATTATTGAACAAGAACCCTTTAAATAGATTGAGCATATCCAAAATTAAGATGCATCCCTTTGTAAGGTAATCATAATTATATTTTATAAGCAAATACTCCTACTCTATTCAAATTCATCGCACTTTAGCAATCAATTCAAACATAATCAAATAGTTACAAGCAGTTGGAGTTGATAGTGAAAAATGCAAAGAAATGATCATCAATAATAAACACAATCCAATTACTACTACCTATCACCTTTTAAATAAATATCAGTAACCAGCTTAGTCAACCTAGAGAGTCAGAACTCATTAGAGCATAAAATCAGTTGTTGATAAACCAAGTAGTTCAATAGAAAGAAAACCTAATCCAAGTATTTATCATAACAAAACTAAATCTTATGAGAATAACTACACTACTGCTATGATTATGAAAAGAGCATATGATAATCGGATTTCAGCAAGACCTAAATCGACTGAAAGAAGGATTAGCACTGAAAATGATAGATGGGAACGCATTAAAACTTAATATGAAACAAAAGAAAATTCTTCAAGAAAAACTCACATGTCAAGACCAAGTAAATAGCCTGTTATGTATGCAGAATATAAATTGAAAACAGAAAGAATTATGTGATTAATATATATATTATAAATGAAGAATTAAATTTCTAGTTTCATCCTCAAGACCTACAACATTTTAGAAGTACTCAAGATAACATATTTAGAATAATATGTATGAGGATATAATTAGTTGGAATGAAGATGGACTCTCTTTTACTGTCAAGAATATAAGCCAATTCTCATCGATTGTTCTACCCATCCACTTCAAGCATTAAAATTTCTCTTCCTTCATTAGATAGGTAGTTCTAATCTCTATATTGAGTTAAACATGTATGATTTTCATAAATCCAGAGGAGGTAGCCCAAATGAATTCAAAAATGAATATTTCCAAAAAGGCAGAAAGTATACATCAAATTAATTAGGGATCTACTTTATTAAATCAAACGGAAATAACATAATGAACTTATGCCTTCAGATATACCAGTACAAAATGATTCTTCAGATTAACTCAATCAAGTAACAACTATAAATTATTAATAAAATTATAGATCTCCTAAAAATGCAATTATTTGCATAATCTTTGTTCTTCACTTCTAGAAAGGAACCATAGAGTAATTAAGGATAACAAAACTCTCTAAAAGAATCTTATCAACCATAGTAGGCTCTAATTTTAAGATGAATTATAGCAGCCAGAATAATTGTGTATAACAAATGAAGAACTTACAAATAATGTTCAATGATAAGCAACTTTGTATTTTATTATAAATTTGTGTAAGCTAGGAAGTTTACAATTTTCAATATTTTAGCATTCTTCAAATCTTAAATTCGAATGTATGAATAAATTAAGAATTTAAGATCTTATTGCAATTCAAAATATCAACAAAAAAATATTATTCTAAAATAATACTTTTTATTATTAATTCTGCTTCCAAATTTTATTTCAGAGGATAGACTTTGTTTATCAAATTAGAATATAAATATAAAGATCATAATAAATAATCTCATTAATAACATGATTAGCCGATTACTCATAATTTTGGTAATGTTACTTGATATAATTAATAGAGATCTATAAAATGTCTGTAACTATAGTTCTTTCTGATTTTCTATACTCATCTTCTTATGCGCATAGTAACAATTATATTATATTGTTAAGGATGATATTTTCATCGTTTTCTATAATTAAATTTAAATGTTTGCTATTCATGAGGTAATAATTCCATTTTACTTGGATTTGAGCTTGTTATACATTTTAAATATTTCTTTAACGAAAATTGATTTGGAATTGTTTTTATTTATAAAATGAAATTGAACCTGATATTCTCTTGAAAAAGTATTTAGTTATAAATGTTTTATTATAGTTTTAATGAAATGAAATTTAATGAATTTTGCTGCTATTATATTATAATAAGTATATTGATTTTAAAATATGCAGTCAGAGTCAGTAAGACAGAAGGCTATCAGATATATTAATGAACTATAGACAGAAGACGATGATTAGTTTCTTCCATATAAATAAGAAAGAGATCATGTTGGATTATTATTGAATACCAATAGAAAATCAAAATCTACCAACTAATTGAACACCAGGGCTAGAATCAAACATATTTATAGTTTGGCTTCAATCACAAAACAATAACCGTCTTAATCAACTAAATAAAATGCTGTTTCTAACCATAAAAAAGAAAGCAGTGCTCATAATTTAGATTTATCCCTTCTTGTCAACTTATAACCTCCATCAACAGAAGAACAAGCCAAAGCTAAGCAATATAAAGAGATGATGGAAAAGAAAGCTCTTTTAGAAATGTATGAGAAGAAAAAAGATAGTAAAGCTATGAGTCCTGTTTTAGAACAGATGATTGAAAAACTCAATTCAAGTATAACGCAAGATAAATTTATTTGGAAGATGAGCAATGTGGACAAGGGTAAGAATCTTGGCTATTTGTTTCATGAATCAAAATTAAGAAAACACAATCACAAAATTTAGAAGTTGCAGCCATCTCTCCCTAATTATGAACCAAATTACTAAGCGATACTACCGAAATCAATATCAATTCTTATTAAACCTAGTGAGAAACCTTCTTATTCTCAACAAATCTAAGAATTTATAAGAAAAAACCAGTTAGATAAGGAATCATCTAAACAACCCTAGACTACAATTTCTAAAAAGGATAATACTCTTGAAAAAATGTATAGCGTCATATAGAATCAAATTACAAGAGAGGTTAACTAATCGCTTATATCAAATCCTCAATCGATGAATCCGTTGGAAGAGTTTAGTGCTAAACCTATTGAGGATACTTATATTCAACAATTTCATTTGCAAGTAAAATAAAAAATGAAGGAAACCAATAGGGCCAGGAAGAATATACAGAATAAAATACAAGAGTTTGATTCTTATTTATAGAAACATAATTGATATCAAATATGACTCTTATTAGCTAAGTTTCTTTGATCAATAAATCGATAGACATTTTTATTTTCTTTATAATAAAGTTTAAAGCACTTTCAAATTTTATTTCTTAAATATCACTTTTTATACATATAATTTATTAAGTAGAATGTCAGAGGAAGAATCTGATTAAGTCTTTGAAGAGGGACCATCAAAGAAATGTAATTGTAAAAACTCAAAATGCATAAAACTCTATTGTGAATGTTATCAAAACAAAGTATTTTGTGATAATAATTGTCATTGTCATAATTGCTTTAATAATTCATCAAATGCTGTAACATTCAAATAATAGGATAGAAATAAAGATAAAAGGCCATGTAATACACATTAGAAAAAAACCCAAGTGCCTTTTAACCCAAGATTAGCACTTCTGATTCAAAGCCAGATCCATTAAATTTTGGAAAGCACAACAAGGGTTGTCAATGTAAGAAGAGCGGTTGTATGAAAAAATATTGCGAATGCTTTCAAGCTAAGGTGCCGTGCTCAGATTAATGCAAATGCATCGAATGCAGAAATTATGGGTTCTTAACTAAAGAACATTTTATAAGGGCAACTAGAGGCGATGAGGATGATTTTTTATGTAAGACACTTTAAGTTAATTAGATCAATTGCTATTGACTAAGGACTAAGATCATTTATAATCAGTGCTTTCATATAAAAAACCATTATTTGAGCAAAAAGAAATTGAAGATGTTAGTAATTAAATAAAAAAAATTATCTCAAATAATGAATCAGATCCTATAGATCCTATACTTGATGTTTTTATTAAATTACTAAAAAACGCCTCTGATTGATACACATTAATAAATCTATACAGTTTTCATATTTATAACAATTCCTTCCATGCTTCATAAATTTAAATACAATTCAAAATTATATATTTTAATTAATACTTCAAAACTCTATATACTCATTTAAAGTCCACCTGAATATTGTGAAATTATAATAACAGTTCAGATTTTAGAGAGTGAGAAAGAGGGGTGGGAAAAAAATTGATAATGGATAATTATTTAATGATAATAGAAAATTTTTTTCTTCAAAGAAATATAAAGATATACTCTTTTCTTTAAATTTTGTATTAATAGTAATTTTATGATTTGAAACACTGTTGTGAATTCAACTAGAAATTTCATAGAGTTTGATCAAAAAAGACATAATTTTAATACTTATATCTTGCCCAGCATTAACCTTTTGAAATTGTCCAGAATATACATACAGAAATAACAATCAATCGAAAAATAGATTGATAAATACTCATATATTTATATAATAGCATGTTATATTCGTTATTAATCCTAAATCAATGATATAAATGCAATCATATTTTTATGAATTATAAACTTATGTAAATTTCAGATCCATTATTCATTTTTCAAATGCAAGTACTGATGCACAATCAAAACGTTACTGATTTTGAATAGTCTTGAAATCAAATATAGAACTCTAAATTTTTTGTATAATGGTTATTAACATCTTAATATATTTATATAATTGAAAAAGACAAAATTTATAAATTCTTAAGAAATATGTTCTATTTGTACTAAGACAATCAGTTATCATTTAAACAAATTTGACGAATTAATATATTAGGTTTAAAATACATTATGTTTATTTATAGATTCATTATATATTATTCTCACAATTTATTATTTCTTCTAATAAATTTACTAAAATTTTGTTATAATCTCTGTTTTCTATATTGTATGCATTTAATCCCAATTTTAATAATTAAATTAGCCATTTACTAACAATTTTCTATTGTAAATTAATCTTTAAAATTGGAAACACATTTTCCATAAATAAAACTTAAGACTTGCTTATGATAACTTAGGATTCTGTATATCTTAGTTATTCTAAGCTCCCATTCAAAGTTTCAAGTTTATAAACAGGTATCTATAATCCATTGTATCCATCAGTAAACCTTTGAATTAATTGTTCAATAAAATCTAATGGTTAGGATGTAAGTTAAACAATTACTTTTGCTGAAATAAATTCTTAATTAATAAAACTTAATTAGTTAGTTATACTCTGATTATCAGATAGCTCATCTAGCTCTTCAGGTCCATTCTTTGCTCTATTCCATTGCATAGCCCATTATTCTAGAAAGTATCTCATATAGAAATGAGTATTAAATTTCTTACACTTTTAATATTGTTCATTGAATATTGTTAAAATTTATTCCTTATTTTATTAGGATATTGAATTTTTATATTGAATAGCTTACACCTCTAGTATTTCTAAACATTTTTATTGAATTGATTATTTAGAAGTGCATTCATAAGCATTAATTTTAAAGCTAAACTTCTTTGGTCGTATGTCCTCCTTTAAGAGCTCATCCAAAGGCTTTTGAAAATCTTCATCTAAATTAAAAGCCTCAAATAATTCATTAGGAGAACATTGTTATAAAAGGTGCTATATTTATTCAATCACAACAAGCCAATTTTCTTCAGTAAAGGATTAGCCTCCTTGCTTAACAATTGTTTTTAGAGAATCTAGACATAAAGTTGAAAGAAACTTAAAATAAATTAAAAATATTACATCTTAGGTTTACAACACCAGCTAAATATATATATCAATTAAGTCATTTAAGCAAGGTTACATTTATTAGATATAAAGGACTACTAAATCAGTGAATAAATTAAAAGTCATTTTATAAGCTGAGATTACTTACTATTTAGTTTAAGATTGTTTTATGAATTACATCTTAGAAAATTAAATCTCATCAAATAATGGCTTGATCACACCTCTCAAAATCATCTTCCAAAATTCATTGGATTATTATGCCCCATGGATTTTCAACAATTCAAATAAGGTGCTGACACTTTATTGTTGTACAACTACTCTATCATCACTATATAATACAGAGAGAGCAGATAAAACTGGAATCCATAATTAATCTAAATATTTGTTATCATTCTTTTTAATCAAAACAATGTGATCAACTAATATTTTCAAATATTTGATTGCATTTGTGACTATACTAACATCTTTATTTTTAGTCAATTTTATGAGGGCTTAAATTAGTTCCATAAAAATCTCAGAATAAACCTATTAATTGCCCACATCTTCCATTATTTTATCTGTAATCTACACACATAATCTAACCAATTACTATTGATCATCTTACAGAGCTTGATTAATTATACTCATAATAATCTTCCATCCACTTTTAATTGAATTGAAACAAATATTTGTAATCATACACATACAAGATAATAAATACTCTCTCAATTAAGTCTTATGCATCTATTAAGCCTAAGTGTGGCTAAATATTTATTCAAATGGTAACAGAAATTCCTTTTGGAAATGATAATTTGTCAGTTCAGGTTATTACAAGAATTTACAACTTAATTACTTTAATTAATCAATTGCATATATTGCAAGGTCTACGTTTTTAAGACATCCCACTTCAAGGAAATGCTCTCTCATGATTTCCCACATTCTAGACCAAATAATTTTAATTCTATTCATATTAAAATCAGCCACCTCAATTACTCTACTCAATAAGAATACTCTATTGTATTTAATTTCCTCTTTTGATAACTCACATAAAGCACTGATAAATTCTAAAATAGAGTTGGAATCCAAATTGATTGAACTATTAAATATTTTATCAATCTAATCATATTGTATTTATTAAAACAATCTTTCAATACTAATCATGTCTTCTTAATTATAATTCTCTTTGTAAGGTGAGTCAACCTTTATTTTCTTTACAACCTAATGTAACTATTCCAATCTTGAAATTAGTAACAATACTAGCTTCCAACTTTTACGTAAATATTATCCTGATTATAGACTAACTTTAATCAAAGTTTGAACACCTAATATTTATTTGTAAGTGCTTGGAATATTCGTACAATATCTATATAAAAAACTTATAAATGTATCCTTCTCTTCATCTAAATCGAATCTGCCCATTAATTAAATAAATGCTTGAATTGTTTCGAAACATAATAATATTTATTATTGATCTTCAGTCTATTCTAAAAATACACTTATTGACGCAAAAATTACGCTCCAAGTTTATTGTAATAAAGATTTCATATGTTCTATTGTATTTACATAGTAGAATGCATCTTAATTTGGATGCTCTTTAAACCATTTCTTTAATGCATCTTCTGCCTCCTTAGCTAACATAGCATGTCTTCTTCTTTGATCAACTTAATTTGCTTATTCTAATGCTCTCCTAGCCTATTCTTTTGCATGCAAAGCCAAAGGTGTCTTTTAAATCCTTAAATAGAAACCCTACAACAATTCTTAAGGCAAATTTTCCCCATCATTGATTCCTCTAGCTAAATTGTTGAATTGGGCTAGAGTCATTTTCTCTAGATTTTTCTCATTGTGTAAATCAGTTTACAACATCATCAATAAGTATGAAAGGGTGTAGGCAGCTTATGCCGACTAATATATTCCAGGGTTATCAACGCAATACTTTGAAGCAAATTTTTCCATTATCCTATCTATTTATTATGATTCTCCAGGTAAAGTGAAGAATTCTAACATATATCTCAAACCTTCATCTACTTATAATCCCTTAAAATTCATAATGTCTACATATAATGAAAACACCTTCTAATCAAATTCATTTGAACTACCAAATAATTCTCCCAGTTTATCTTTATTTAAGTCTCTGTTTTCCCATAGAAACTAAGCAAATAATTTAGGGTCTCTGTTTTCCATATATTAACAAGCTATCAAATGCTTTATACAGTGTTCAGGTTTAAAATTAAATTTTTGAACAGCCTTATTCATTTCTAATTTCATTTATTTCTACTTCTCAAGTGGATCCTAAGGCAATTACTGTTATTAGACAATTGAATCATCCAATTCATCAATTGATTGAATTTAAACCACATTTTGAGAATCTTCATATTATTCAGAATATTCTTTTAAACTTCTTACATATCCACAATAATTATCTAAACACAAAGCTTTTAGATAAATCTCTTGATTTATAGATATTGAAGCTTAAAATTCTTGCTTACTGAATCTTCCCTGAATAATCCGACATTACATGTCTAGAATTTTCTTAAGTAGATTATTCTGACCCACAGAACAATCATAGTTTACAAATATCTCAATTACCACTTTTGGACGAGTTAGTATTTTATTGAAAACCTTCAAAGTGTATTACTTATGATCAAAAGAACTGTTGCTACTCTCCAAAAATTTAAAATAAACATTTTCAATCAAGGCTTCTAGTTCTTTTTTCATATGGCTTCTCACTTTCCAGATCAACTAAATGAAAATGTTTAAAGTCAAAATAAGTAGTTGTTTCTCAGCAGATAGAGAATTTTTGAGCAATGATTCTAACAACTATTCTTTTAATATTGATATCAATTTAGGTTTATTTTATAATACAACATCGCTCTGAGCTAAAGCCTCGTAGATTAATTCTAAGGACAAGACCTTACATTTGATAATCATTTAAGCTAATTATGGATTTTAAGGTTCTTTTTGACTTAATTAGCAAAGCATTTCTAAAATTTCATAAGCATCCTTTACATATTATTCGCTAAATGTAGAATGTTAATGAGATTAAGAAAAGTTAAACATTTGATTTAAATGTATATATTTACATTCTTTGCTACAGATGGGTACTTTTGTCTGTTTACAATATTATGATGCTTGCTTTCTGCAATTAATGCACCAACCAAATTTTCCATTTTTTATGTTCAATTCATTGACTAAATTAATTTAGATTTAATTTTTATCAATGGTTACGTTTCTTATATTGGGTTCATGCAAATTCAAATCAATCACCTTCATTTTACTTAAATCATCTAATTGCTTTTCATAAATAGATCTTCTTTCGCTATAAATTTACACTTCATCAACCATTGATGTTAACTGAGATTTCATATATTATTCAGCATTAACTAAAGCTTTACATTTTCCAAAAACTAACTATCCCTAATTAACTTATTATTAAATGGCTAATTAGTATTCCTCTTCTGCAAGAGTGCCATAATCCTCAAGTCTTGCAAAATAAGAGCTAACGATTTTCTAGCAAGCCTCTTTACTAATACTTATTATTGCAACTATTTTTGAAACTAATCAAACTATTAATGTTATTGTTTACCTGAATGCAGATTTATTAATAATGAAAAAACTCTTGTGACAGCTTCCCCATAAATATAGTGCTTTCTATTAGTCATTATTGCTTGTATAGCTTTTATCATATATATTTAAACAGTCTCCTCCTTCTCCAATTAAGTTTTCATTACCAACTCTAAAGTTATTTCTATTGCTCTCTTTTCTCCTATGATTTGTTCTCCAGATAAATAACCTGAATCCACAATGTTCTAAAATAATTAAAAGGAAATACTTTGATATCAAATAATGCCAATTCAATCAATTTAACTTATTTAGATTCAATACAATATTAATACACCTTTATTAAGTGATTTGCATCATAGTAATCCTTAACCTCTTTTAATAATAAATTAATTTACACTAAGCTTCATCTATGGTCTATTTTAATTCAAACTATTTTTTTGTAATTGCCTTTTTGATTTTGTCTAATGACTGATTGATCAAATCACTTAAACTTAATGACATTTTTTTTTAAATAAAAAAAATTATAATTCCGTATTTATATTATTCAATATAGAAAGTCTCATAACATATAATGAACAAATATGAATTTATGATTTATAATTAAATGATTATCGATAATTATTAAACTCTGCGTTTTGTTTTTCACTAAAATTATCGATTTTGTATCCAGAAATATTATGCTAATTTAGATTTGAAAATATACATTATATAGAATTCCTCCTTAGCATCATTGAACGCTATTAAATAAGCTCATTGTTTTCATCATCTTCCATTGATATGTATCTTGCATCAAAATTATCTTCATTTTACTAAAATAAAAATATTTAATACATTAGGAATGTATGGAGATCTCAATTCTTTATTCAATAATTTTTAACATGAAAAATTCTTAAACCAGGAATACTGTCATAGTTCAAGAGGACCATTAAATTCTTATCGATTTGCAGATTTGGTTATATAAGCTTTTAAATGTATTGTAAATGATACCCTATTTATAAAATCTGCTGACTCTAATGACAAATTATAGTGCTAAAGTTCATATTCATAATATCAAAAATTTCAGATCTTTTTTTTGAACTTATTTAGCTAAAATTTGATTTCTAATCTATTTTCTTGAACGACCAGTATAAGGTCTCTAGTTATTCATGAACATCGCTTACTTTTCCAAACATATATTCATATCCAATAACTCCAAAAGCAAAGTAATATACAGCAAAAGTAAGGTTCTGTCTACACATTACTTCAGGGGCTAAGGATATATGTAATGATCATGCCCATATATCCAGGCGTTCCTGACATATCCTATTAATTATAAGGCTTTAAATTTTCTAGCTATTCGAAGATCGGTTATTCTGGCATACCCTCATTATCTTCTTAGTTTTGACCATTTTTATCGAGCACTAAATTTTCTGGTTTGATGTCTCTATGTAGACTATTTTTAGAATGCATAAATTCTAACCCTAAAAATATACATGCTTTAAAAAATCGTTAAATTCTAACAAATTCATACTTGGTTGATCTTTTGAAAATCTTCTCATTTTACCTATATGATATCTTAGTTCTCCTCTTGCATATAATCTAAAACCAAGAAAAGATTATCACGATCTTGAATTGCATAATGGATATTAACTAATAATCTATATTTGATTAAATAATTAAGGATGTTTTAGATTACTAAGTATGTTCCTTTCATTCATAACTGAGTTAACACTATTTTTTCAATAAATCTAAACTAAATCAATTAACATAAAGTGCTTTTGACATTTCTTTCATTGCATATATATAACCATTATTTTTTGTATTCTACCTTCCAAGCTTTACCAAATCCACCAATTCCAAAAACAAAAATAAAAATTAAACATTTTCTTTTATACAATTGGCTCATTAATATCTAAAAATAACAAAATAGAGTTTAATATCCTTTTCTTCTTCCTCAATAGTCAAGCAGTAACAAATGCAATTTATTTTGGCTATTATTTTGATATCAAAGACTTCTTCAAATGATTTGCTGATGATTATTGGCTAGATGGTTATGCGAATTTTATAAACCATGTATTTAAATCCCTAAAAATTTCCCATATCTATCAGTAAAATGGGGTCGAAATATTGGCTTATTATATAGATTATTGTACAATAAATAGTGGTGGTTTCATCTGAATTTCTTTAATTGATTTTTTTAAAATTGTTAAATCTTTTAGGATATAATTATCTTATTTAAATTAAACATATTTAGGATTGGTTAGTATTTACTAAATCAATTTAATTTTGTGTATTTGAACGAATTAATTTCCTCCCAACAAGCCTTTTAGAAATTAACAAAAAAATCCAATAAGCATATTTACATTTCTTCTTGTAAATTATGATAAATATGATAGATTTTGTTGTTAATTTTTAGAAGTCAGTATGAATTAATTTTACCTTAATTAGCATCATTAAAAAACTTAATACGCAAATTAATTCGAGGCAAAAAAGGAATGATGTTTATATTTATAGTTAAAACTAATGGCTGCAGAATTTGTTATCTAATTTAAACAATTACAAGAATCATAATGAATAAGAAACACTACATAAAATCCTCTTTAATAGTAGCCATATAGCTTAACAACAACTAGAAGCATTAGATCGTTTCCTTAAATAAGAAAATAGCCTTTGATTTAAATAAAGAATTTACACAAAATAGACAAGCTAAACCAGATGTATCACAACGAGAAAAAAATTTAAAAATCAGATAATCTCTAAGGAAGAAATTGGAATTTGCAGCAACAGCTAAAATTATCTGAAATTGTGTAAGAATTAGGATTGTATCACAGCTATGATGACAAAAATGATGAAGTGTTCTAACTTCAGATACAATCAAAAACTACCTCAAATAATTATGCAAAGTTTCTGAAAGAGGCTAGGTTTATCCAATTTCGTTCAATTTGAACATATCTCCAACTGCTTATGACAAATAATAAACCAATGATTATTTAATCAGATCGACCATATGATTTCGTTACTTAAAGATTCTGAAGTAAGAGCAACAAGACAAGTTTCATTAAAAAAAATTTACCCTCAAATCAAGAGTAATATTAATTCAACATCCTTTAGCAACTCAACAATACTCAAAGTTGCTTTATGTAGGGAACATTAGCAAATTAGTTAAGATGTCAAATAAAAAAGAAAGAGGAAATTATAGATGTCATTTCATCGATTTTTTTCAGTGCTAACGACACAATCAACTGAGTACAACTATACTAGTTTCTAAGACAGAGAAAAGTGTTGGAAGATGAAAGTGAAATTTTTTCAGAAATTTGTCCTTTCGAGGCTGATTAAAAAGAAACAGAAATATGGTCAAGTTGGAGTAGTACAGATTTCTCCTATCTCGCCTCAGCTTTTTAACATCTGCTTGTAGAATTAAAAGAACAGAACCAGAATCTGAGAAGGATTGGAGGCAATAGCTAAGAGATGTCTCTTCAATTCAATAAAAAGACATCAGCAGTAATCCTAATAAAAATCACACCAAACTAAAAGAAACTATGATAAATTTTCATCTTTGCAGAGAAAGTACGCTTATTCAGAAATAAGTATCAAAGACAATGGTAAAATGAAAGAAAAATATTACTTAGCTTCATCCATGGCACTAAAGGTCTTAGTTTTTTTTCTATGTATTTAACTGGAGTTTCCCAATTCCCACTTTCTTCCTGACATCAAACCAAGACTACATTTACTCAGATGGCCAGGTAATTAGAGCCATTCCTGCTAGATACCATTTAAGGGTTCTTAGAAATTTATTTCACTCTTTAAACCTACTCCGAATTCAAGAACAGATTTGAAAGCCATTAACTGGATATTTAGGAAATAAATCTGCTCAAAGTGTCTATCCAGCTTCTTCATCTATTTACTCCAATATAATAATAAAAAAATAATAATAGTTATAACAATAACCATAATATTCCCCCATATGGAATCTGATATTTTTAGAATTTTGATTCGCAACTTTATAACAATTCATGATTTTCTACCTAACAAAACTAAAGTAAGAGGCGATCTATCACAAATTTATTCATTTAAGCGGTTTTCGATTTACATAACTTCTGAACTTGTTTAACTCTCTAATCACTTATTAACCTTATTGTAATTAGAAATTATTAATTTATCAAAATACTCTCTTTGAAAAAATTATAAAAGTCTCAACAAATTCCCAAAATATTATATAAAATAATTTCGATTTTTATGAAATCCATCTTTCTCTATTCTCAAATTTGATTAATTTTTTATCAAAATCTTGATGATAGATTTATTATATCTTTTAAATTATAATGAGTTTCAAGATATAAAGAGTAACAATAACAACCCACACAAGAATTGAAATTTTATAAACTTAAAAAACAAAACAATTAGGAATATTTTAATATTTTATAATTATTAAATTGAATTGAAAAAGTAATAATAATTAGGAGCTAAATATTGGTAGAATAAGAAAAATTATTCAATTGTGGTTGCAATAAATATATCATATTGTGAACATAAACTCACTTGTTTATTTTAGTTCTTAAATTTTAAGTTCAAGCTAATCTATATAAACGGATTATTCCTGTATTTTTTAGGAATAGCTTATTAATTAATCTTATTTAAACTTAAGAGTCATTTCGAGGTCTTTGTTTTTTTTCAGGTATTCATCGCTCATTAATGCTTTAGATCTCAACTCCTTTATTTATTCAAACATTTCATCTTAATGATTTGATAACTCAGATATTTGCTCTAAATATTTTCTTTCTAGTTTTTCTTTATAAATTTTTATTTATGCTTCTTTTTCTTAAAACATTTTTATTTCTTGTTTTAAATTTAAAATCTCATTGTTTAAATTTTCAATATCTTTTCTTTACTATATCATTTTTGCTTTTTATGTCGCTATGTATTCATTAGGATGTTCGTCTTCAAGCAATCCAACTTACTAACATAAGTTTTATATGGCATCATTCTAATGTTTAATTTTTTTTTCTAATTCAGTTTTTTGCTTATTTATTTCATCAACCTCCATTAATTTTGCTTAATCCTATTCCCGTTCTATTTAAAGAAAGTTAATTTTATCCTCATATTAATGAATCGTGTTTTGGAGATCTGATTCTTATTATTGCAATTATTTTATTTCATTTTCTAAGACAGTTTATTAATTCATAGTTTATTAATTTTTCAACTAAAGTTGTTCGACTTAATCTTTAATTAAAGAATATTATTGGGATAATTGTTCATATTCTAATTTTAAAGTTTCTAATTCTTTAATTAACTATTATTCTTTTTCTTATTACTCAGATATGTGATTCTCTGAAACCTAAGAAAAATCCTCTAAATTTTAGATATGTTCTTTAAGTTCTTCGATCTGTTATTGAAAATTTTTTTCGTTATTTTCATACTATTAAATTTTCTGATTTTATTAATTTACTTCTTCTTAAAGTTAGGCAATTAGGGAAACATCCTAATTTAGTTAATTTTTAAATTCAAATGTTTCCTATTTGTTATTTTCTTCAAATGAATTGTGCTCCTACTATTTCTCATTTAAGACTTGCCTATTCTCTAGGTTTATCAAATTAATGCATTCCTCTTTTTCTTTTAAAATGTTTTGATCTTATAATAGTTAGGAATTCATTTATTCATTCGCATTCTTAAGGCTATTTATTAATAATTCTTTTTCTTCTATTAAATTAGATTAGGCTTAAATTTATTATTCTAATTAACTGATATATTCTTATAAGTGTTGATTTGTATTTTCTAATTTTTCATTTTAATTTTATAAATTTACTTTTTCTTCTTGAATTTAGTATAATGAATTCAGTTCTTCCTATTAATTATTATGATCCTATTTTTAAGTTACCTCCCACTATTAAAGTTCTTTGACTAATTTAGATATTTCTCCATTAAGTTCATCTATTTAAGATTTCAGCTGTTAATTTTATTCAGATGATTTTTAGTTAGATTCTTTTTCAATATGACACTACTCCTATAAGTTCTTTAACTCAATTTCCCTTTAATCATGATTAATTTAAAAGCTAGTGTTTTCTTCAATGAGTTAATTGTTTGCAATATTTAAGTCATAATGTGCTTATTATAAAGCTTAAATTTCACTAGTTTTTTAATCTAGTAACTTATTTAACTCTAATGAGTCGGCCTAATTTTTATTTAATGTTTATTCGGCTTCTTAAATAGATATAAGTTATTATGCAATTTATTATTAGCTTAGTTAATTTTCAGATTTTAGATTTTCTAAATGTTTATTTAATTCAATTTTTTATTCCTCCATATTGAGGATTTCAGCAGTTAATTGCTAAATTAATACATTTTATTCCAATAATTTATTTTATTAGATCAAATTTTGATCTTTTTCAGCCACTATTTGATTTTATTGAGTAGTAACTGATAATTATAATTGAGAAATTTATGCATGAAGATCATTTAATTAATTGTCTTTATTTAATTGATGTTCATTTTATTATTATTCTTTTTCGTATTGCATGGAATGAATAAGATTTGTATTTTCCAACAATTAAGCTTCTTATTTTTATTTTTCTTTGATTAAATTTTCATTCTCCTAAAGTAATTTTTAATAATCATTTGTTACTACTGATAAATTTTATTGCAATTAATTGATTTAAGTGACTAATTCTTTATTTAATTAATCCTATTATTATACTAAATCATTTATTTTAACATCATATTGCTATTATTATTGTTCAAAAGATAATTGTAAATTTTCTAACTCAAGATTTTGTTGTTTTTAAGCTAACAATAATTCATTCTCTTTTGTATCTTTCAATTAAATTTATGAGGTTAAATGGTCAATTGTTGAAATCATTTAAGTTTGTTTGTCTTTGAATTCAATAGATTAAATTTCATTTTGATATTCTGATTGCACATGTAATAATTTGAGTTCTTCTATTTCAATGATTTTTAACCTTTCTTACTCCTCAAATTTTTGTTAATTATGTTTAAGTTAATCATTCAAATTTTAAATTTATTATTTCAAATTATCAATTTCCAAATTTAGCTTTTATTATATTTACAACAATTCATTTCCTTGCATATCTTTACCTTAAATGAGCTATTAGTTTTATTGTTTTTAATTTTCAATATCCAATAATAATCTATTTTCTTTTTCTTTAAATTCGTTTGTTAATTTCTCAATTTCTTTTTGTAATTGTTGATGTTACAACTTTCCTTGTTCAATTTCTTACAACAATTTAGTTTCTCTATCTTTATATTCATTAGTTAATTTCTCAATTTCATTTTGTAATGATTAATGTTGTAACTTTCCTTGTTCAATTTCTTACTACAATTTAGTTTCTTTATCTTTATATTCATTAGTTAATTTCTCAATTTCATTTTGTAATGATTAATGTTGTAACTTTCCTTGTTCAATTTCTTACTACAATTTAGTTTCTTTATCTTTATATTCATTAGTTAATTTCTCAATTTCATTTTGTAATGATTAATGTTGTAACTTTCCTTGTTCAATTTCTTACTACAATTTAGTTTCTTTATCTTTATATTCATTAGTTAATTTCTCAATTTCATTTTGTAATGATTAATGTTGTAACTTTCCTTGTTCAATTTCTTACTACAATTTAGTTTCTTTATCTTTATATTCATTAGTTAATTTCTCAATTTCATTTTGTAATGATTAATGTTGTAACTTTCCTTGTTCAATTTCTTACTACAATTTAGTTTCTTTATCTTTATATTCATTAGTTAATTTCTCAATTTCATTTTGTAATGATTAATGTTGTAACTTTCCTTGTTCAATTTCTTACTACAATTTAGTTTCTTTATCTTTATATTCATTAGTTAATTTCTCAATTTCATTTTGTAATGATTAATGTTGTAACTTTCCTTGTTCAATTTCTTACTACAATTTAGTTTCTTTATCTTTATATTCATTAGTTAATTTCTCAATTTCATTTTGTAATGATTAATGTTGTAACTTTCCTTGTTCAATTTCTTACTACAATTTAGTTTCTTTATCTTTATATTCATTAGTTAATTTCTCAATTTCATTTTGTAATGATTAATGTTGTAACTTTCCTTGTTCAATTTCTTACTACAATTTAGTTTCTTTATCTTTATATTCATTAGTTAATTTCTCAATTTCATTTTGTAATGATTAATGTTGTAACTTTCCTTGTTCAATTTCTTACTACAATTTAGTTTCTTTATCTTTATATTCATTAGTTAATTTCTCAATTTCATTTTGTAATGATTAATGTTGTAACTTTCCTTGTTCAATTTCTTACTACAATTTAGTTTCTTTATCTTTATATTCATTAGTTAATTTCTCAATTTCATTTTGTAATGATTAATGTTGTAACTTTCCTTGTTCAATTTCTTACTACAATTTAGTTTCTTTATCTTTAAATTCATTAGTTAATTTCTCAATTTCATTTTGTAATGATTAATGTTGTAACTTTCCTAGTTCAATTTCTTACAACAATTTAGTTTCTTTATCTTTATATTAATTAGTTAATTTCTCAATTTCATTTTGTAATGATTAATGTTGTAACTTTCCTTGTTCAATTTCTTACTACAATTTAGTTTCTCTATCTTTATATTCATTAGTTAATTTCTCAATTTCATTTTGTAATGATTAATGTTGTAACTTTCCTTGTTCAATTTCTTACTACAATTTAGTTTCTTTATCTTTAAATTCATTAGTTAATTTCTCAATTTCATTTTGTAATGATTAATGTTGTAACTTTCCTTGTTCAATTTCTTACTACAATTTAGTTTCTTTTTCTTTAAATTCGTTTGTTAATTTCTCAAATTCTTTTTGTAATTATTGATTTTACATCTTTTCTTGTTAAATTTCTTATTAAAATTTAGACTCTTTATCTTTAAATTAGTGTGTCATTTACTCAACTTCTTTTTGTAATGATTGATTTTATAACTTTCCTTGTTCAAGTTCTTATACAATTTTAGTTTCTTTATCTTTAAATTCAGTTTTTAAATTTTCATTTTATTATATTATATTCATTATTTCAATTTTGTGATCTTAACTCTCTTATTGTATTTAATTGAATTTTGATGTTTTTTCTTCAATTATTAAATCTTTTTCCAACAATTCTTTTATTTATTAATTTAAAGTACTTTATAATGAAAGTATTTCATTTTTACCTATTAAGATTTAATTTTTTAATTCTTCATTTTACTTTTATTCATTTTCTATTAATTACTACAATCTTATTTCCTTTTCTTAAAATTCATTTTAAAACTATTCTTAATTTGATTTTTCTTACTTTAAGTTTAAAGTTAAATTATTTTCATTTTTTTTTAATTTTTCTATTTATATTTCACATTCTTATAATAATATTTCTTACCTTTGAATTTTTTCTTCTAATTGTAATTATTATTAAATATTTTAATCTTTTTCCTCTTCAATTTGTCTATTTAATTTATTTAATTCACTTTCTTTAATGATACTTAAATATTTTATCTAATTTTCTAAATCCTAAATTTATAAGTGTTTTTCTACTAATGATTCCTTCAATTATTCGTGATCAATTGTTAATTTTTAACAAATAATTTAAAACTCTGATACTTCTCTAATCTTTATTTCTATCTTTTTCTGTAAGTCTTCGTTTTCAATTTTCAAATCGTCTTTTTCTGATTTAAGTTTAACTTGTATACTTTATTCATCTTACATTTTATCCTGGAATTGATTTATTAATTATTTGTTTGAATTATCTTCTACTTTCAATTTATCTAATTATTAATTTAGTTCAGCAACTTTCGACTAATACATTTATATTTCTGATGATAGTTCAATTTAATGTGAATCAAAGACCCGAATTTAAGATAACTAAATCAATTTTTCTTCTTCTAAAATAGATCTTTTTGATTCTAGTTTAGTGTTCATTGTCTAAAGTTCAGAAATTAAAGATTATTAATGATTTGTTTTCTCGATTAATTCTAAGATTTATTTTTATAATTGTTATTTTTCAATATTTAAATTTGTTACATTCTCTTTTTGCTGATTTAAGTCAAAAAGAATCTCAAAATAAGTTGTTTTTGCTTATTCTTATTCCTAACTTTGTTGAGCATAATTGTTTAATTGTAATTTATAATTTTCAATTTCTTTATAATAATTTAGTAATTATTCTTTCATGTTAGAAATTATTTATTCATTGTCTTATTTATTTTTATCTCCATCATTAGTCAAATCCTTTAAATAATCTATTTGATTTTTATTTTCCAGTATTAAGGTTTACAATATGCTATTTGATTTTTCATAATATTTTATTGATTCATCCTTTTCTAAAATTTATTATTACAATTCCTTTATTTTTGTTTCATTTTCTAAATAAGTTGATTCTAATAATTATAATTTTGAGTTTAATTATTAAATTTGGCTATTCAGAGTTTCATTCTTTTTTTATAGATCATCCTTTTAAATAGATTCTGCCTCTTTGTTAACACTCTAAATTTGGATCGGCTATTCAGATTCAACTTTTGAATTACTAATTACTAAATATTCTTACTTTGCCTTTTATTACAGTTATTCAATTTATTTTTTCTATTTGGCTATAGTCATTTTCTATTTCTCAATTTAATCTTCCAATTATTTACATTTTCCTGAATCGTTATCATCGGTTTCAATGCCTGATTAAGATTTTAACTCTTCAACCAACTGAATTTATTATTATAATTATTAATTAATTTAAAGATTCTCTTTACTATAACTTTCTATAATATTGATTATTTCTATTAATTAATTAGAATGTTGTTCTTGTATCTAAAGGTCTTTTATTTCAATTTCTGCCTTTGCTTTTTACAACAGGCTCTCATACTTTCTTAATTTCACTTTGCATTCTTTCAAAGTAGACTCTCCATCGAAATTTTTGCTGTCAGCCAATTTTTCTATTTAACATTTTTAGTTTTGTTTTTCTTCCAAAGCCAACTACAAATTTTTTTATAACTCGAGCACTTAAGTTTCTTTTTCTAAATTATTCTTTGCATAAATTTCGATTTAGGTTTTTAATTAATTAATTTGTTTTTCATATGTTTCAATTTACATTTCATTTTATTGTTTTGTTGCTTGTAATTCTAAATTGATCTATATATTTGCTTGGATTACCTCTTGACAATTACAGAAATTTTTCTTTTAAATTTAATTCATCCGCATTTATAAGGCTAGCTCCAATATCGTTTTAGTTAATTTTAACTGACATCCTTTTCTAGAAATAAATATAAATATTACTAATCCAATATTTTCTTTTTTTCTCATCTCAATCTCAGCCTTCATGTCTTGTTCCATCGTTGCCTTTTCTTCCTTTAATTTTGCATTTTCTTTATATTAATATAAATATACATTCTTTTTCCAACGCGACTGCTTTTTCAAGTTTAGTAATTTGGAATGTGACCTTTTTATTATTGGATTTGATTCCATTAATTTCGCATTCTAGTTCTGTTATTTTCTATTCTAATTCAATTTTTATTTTTTCTAATTCCACTATTTTTTGCTCTTTTTCCATAATTATCTATTAATTTACAACTGAAGCTTAAGCTTGTTCGCTATCCTATTTTAAAGTTGTCTTTGATTGGGTATCAATTTCATCTTGATTATCTGAATTATTAGCATTATCTATTTCTTAAGTTTTAATTTGTTCCAATTTTTTTTAATTAGTTAAATCATTTTACAATCTTTATTTTTAGATAATTTCCCTCGTATTGAAAGCTCCAAGCGTTTTGTTCCTTGTCATTGTTTATTTTTTTGAGTTGTCAGTTACTTCTGGCTTATACTTTTCTAATTCCTTCATCAAATCTACATTATTTTTTTTTATTTTTACTCTTATTTCTTTAAGTAATCAAGTCTAACTAATTTTGTATATCTTTATTTTACTAATCCACCTTTTTTTTAGATTTTTCCATTTCTTCAAGGTCTTTTTCAGTTTTTTTTAATAATTCTTCTTTGTCTTATAATTATTGTTGAATAGTGATGATTTGAGTTTGCTAAAACCATTGACTTTCCCCTTGAGATTACTAATTCTATATAAAAAATTACTTAGTTATATAAGAGTTTATTCTGTTGTTGAGATTCTAAATATTTCAATTGAATTCTCAAATTTTCCATTTCATTCTCTAACTAATAAATTTAGTCCATTAGTTCATCATTTTTCAAATTCTTTTCTAAAATTTAATCCTATTATAAATTATCATCTTTACTTATAATTGCTAGATATCTTATTTAGATTATTCCTAAAGTATTATTAGTTCTTAATTTTATTTTTCCAAATCTCCATATTGCAGATTTTTATTTTAGAGATATTCTTTTATGAAGTCAATTAATACTTAATATAGGAATTATTTGCTTGTTTAATTCTTCTTTAGTTCGTATTGCTTATTGTAGGATAATTATTTCTAAATTACTCAATATATTATTACAATTCGATCCTTAAGATTATTTTTGGTTCATTATTGAGTCTAACATTGAATTCTGGTTTTCTTTCTCAAATTTTCCTACAAAAATACTGATGTCATCATCATTAAAATCTTCCATAAAAAATAAAATTTAATTCTTATTTACAAATAAAGAAAATTTGCTCATACAAATTAATTGAAGTTAGCAATATTTATCAAAGGAAACCATTTAATAATATCAAATTTGATAAATAAATAAATCTTTTAATTCTTGAATATTATATATCTTAGAAAAATTATACAAAATACAATTAATACTAAATAATTGGTTGGCTGATAGAATTTTGAAAAGTAAGTATACGCATGATCTTAATCAAATCATATTTATTATACAATAATGAATAAACCTCATGAAAGGGTATAGCATCAATTCAATAATATAAAGGGAAAATAATAATAAATTAGATATATTGGATCTATTACTTAATAGACTATTATTAATATTGTTTTCATTATGATCAATCCAGGAATAATAAATTCTTGATAAACTCCATTTTATTTATTAAATAAAGTAGGAGATAACTGAGATCATTGAGGTACTCCATTATCAAAAGTATACATTTGTATATAGAGTTTATTTTTAATGAATCTTGAACTACAAGGAACGATTAATATAATTTACAATGATTTGAAATGATTTTTCTATTAAATAACTATTTAAAGGAATCAAATCATACATTTATTGTTATAATAGTGATGAAATAGCTCTCAGACTCTTACATTATTTAATAAGGCAAAAGAAAAGTAAATATTAGAAAAGATATTAAATTAGTCAACATAAATGCTTTGAAATAAGATGCTTGGATAATAATTCATATCTACTTTTAGATTTCGATCTGAAATAAAAAATAATTTATATTAAATGACATGGAGATCAAAAGTATATTTTCATATATTGATAAAAATGCTTTTGATTTTAATATTAAATATACTTGTTTATATTATTTTTAATATAAATATTTGAATGGGCAGCAGCACATCTTAAAATGATTTTAATGTTCAACATTATTAACAAAATTCTGGCTTATCTATTAAAGAAGTTGAAGGAATTAAAAATGTTTTTGATTCTTTGGATCCATAAGTACTTATAAAATTCAAAAAATGTTAGGATGGCTTAATACGAACAGGGACTCTTCGAAAACTTTATAGAGACTCATACGATGCTCCATAATTAAATAATAAGATCGGGGATAGAGAAACATTGACATTTGATCAATTTTTTGAGTTGATGAAAACAGATATGTTAGAGAAAAAGAAACAATTTCCAGGAGTTGATTTTGATGATGGTATAAATGAAAATGTTTAATGCTTTTTTTGCCACCCTCAAAGATAGTAAACTTGAATTTATTCATTTAAATATGATTAAAACTTTTGTTTAACAAATACTATTTTATTCATTTATTTTTGAAAGTAAACATATCCAAATTTTTATGACCAAAATCTCCATTTTAGTTTTGTGAAACAAATTTTAGAATTAACCTCTTAAACTAATTCCCAAAATTATGATGCTTTGTAACCAAGTGATAACAAAGTCTCAAGATAATAGTTTCCTTTAATTTTTTATTTCTCAAATTTTATTTGCATCTAAAGCAGAATTGAATAACATAAGATTATTGTCAATAAAATAATTATACAAAAATTTGATTAGGCAAAATACAAAAACATCTGGAACCCTAATAAGCTAAAGTAGACGTCTCAAAATTTTTGTTTTTGTTATTTATTTTTATATTCTATCATCTTGAATTATTAAAAATTTAATCTTTATATTTTACTTTTGGCAAAGGAATTTGTTTTACTCAACAAACAAATAGTATAACATATGATTTAGATATAATATAGGATTCTTCAAATGTTTCAAAAATTAATTGATTTATGGATACTTTAAAAATATGAAAGTAGGATCAGTTTAATTTAATTATAAAATAACAAATAACTCAGCTAAATACTTTATAAAAGAAACAAAATATATCATAGAAAGGCTAATCATTTTCTTAAGAATTGATTTAATGATATATTAAATTAATAATGAGGGGAGATTTAGAAACCATAAATGAAATTTTTTATTTAGTGTTTGTTTTCAAATGATAATATTTTTATCTTCAAAATATTTTTAATAATTTAATTAATTTATATTGATGAGAAAGAAGGTATATACTTAAGCATATTTCTTGATCTAAAACAACCAAAATTACAGCCATTCTTTTGGAGTAAGAATGAAGTATGTTGGATTAAATACATTGATTGGAGTCTATGCAGTAGCTAGATATTATTTCAATGCATTAAGATTGAAAGTAATAATATTATATTAGGCATATAGTCAGCTAATGGTGAAACTACTTTCGATTGACTGGTTGATTAATATGAAATATAATAATAAATATCATAAGACATAATTACAAAATCTGATATTTCAAATGTGGCAAATCATTATTTTTAGAAAGAATTCCTAATAATATTACATTATTATTCCATTAACTTCCCACGATAAAAAAATAAATCATTCATAATAATGATTATTCAAAATTAATAATTCAATTACTATTCATATTTAGTGTTGTGCATTTAACCATTTGGCAATTCTTTAGAAAAAGTTGCTTTTCCAAGTAGTATTGTTGGTTCCTCAAGACCTGTAAATGAAATCCTCTTGCAAACATCACTGAAATTGGGACTAAATTATTTATTCAGCATCACAACTTCTGCGTCATTGTTATCATATACTTGAATTTCAGATTAACTCTTTTCAAAAGGTTGTTAATCAGTATATATGAAACAAGAATTTTCTACAAATGAATTTTATTGATTATGATTTTAGTAATTTCTATTGAGGGCATTAATAATTGATATCTTTTTTAAAAATGCTAATTTTATTGTTAATTTTCCAGTTAATTTTATCTCTAATCCTTAGTTAAATAAAATACCCTCTCAAGATCCAGAGTAATTGGTAGTAAATTTTTTCTTATGATTTCCTTGCATACTTGATTCCTAGAAACAAGAATTGCCTCTTCTTCCTAATTGTTGAATCGTAAAGCCTTAAAACCTTGGACTTGGTTCAAAATTTAGTCAAAATCCTCAAAATTCACTTACTTTTGATGAATTAACTAGCAATTAGGAAGATCAAATGAATCAAAAGATTATAATTCTTTCTTGATTTCTTATGTGTTATGGGTTTTTATTTTCATTTTATTACCCTCACTTATTGTAAAGATTTGCTATCTGATCTATAGCTGAGATTAGGATGTTCACTTTCTCCAAAATCAGACACTGATTATATTGTCTCAAGACATTCACTTGATTCCAATAATGATTTATCTGGAGTGAAATAATCATTGATTATTCCTCTATGATATCTTAAAACTATTTAATATTTTTAGTAATTCTAGACCTCTTTCTTCGCTTAACTTTCTTTTTTAAAAGAACTACTCTATTTTTTTTCACATTCTTTTGTTGTTTAACATGGTTTATAAAATTCTTAATATGACTTTTTATGACTTTATTAGTTGAGAGTACCACATTTATTAATACTTAAGATATCCATTAAGAGTTTCTAACAAATATTGAAATATAGAGTTTAATTTTCAATTGATTATTAACCTTAATTTTCATCATCTGAATTTTGAGAGAAGTTGAATTATTTTTAAGCAATATCACAAAAATTTAAACTAATTTGGTTGTAATTTGAATTTATTTTGAAACTATAGTAATCTACATGAAAATTCTCATTAAACCCATCTATTTCGTGCAATTTACTTTTTTTTCCCAAAAAGAGTTGCAATTAATTTATTACTAATAAGTTCGTGTATTTGTAATTTATTGAGAAGATTAAGAGTAACTATTTTGATTGGAATTAATTTTTATAACTTCTTATGAGTTTCTTTCTGACTACTGTTAGCGTTTTTAAATAGATGCATTAGTATTATATTTAGAATTGTAATTAGTATTATTTGAATTTTCATTGTTTGTATTTGCCTTATCGTTAGTTTTTGGCATGTTATATAAATATTTCTATGGTTCATTTTAACAATTATTCTGTTTCATCAGTAAAAAGTCTTCCGCCAAATCCTTTGTTTTAATTTTTAAAATGTTGAGTAAATGTTTACAAAGGTGATCTTAAGTTTTGAGATTGCTGAGATGAAGAAGCCTGTCTTTATTAAGAAGATCAAGCTTCTTCATACTGAACATGAATATCGTCAGATTCATAATCATTTTCTTAGTCTTTAACTTCTAATCATTGCAAACTGGTTCTTAAAATTTCAAAAATACTGAATATATTTGGTAATAATAAAACTTTGTTTTTGTTTCTATTTCCTATTGAGATTAATCGTCTAATATATTTGTTAAACAAAATACCTTCATCATTATTGATAAAAGTAATAAATTTAACTAACATATAACAATTTTGTGGTATCTTTTAGAAAGATTTTTGGTGTAACATTTCTGTTTCCCAAGGATCCGTTAATAATAACTATATTTTATATATTTTATAAATTTCTACTTAAGTTTTTAGTATACTGTCGGCTCATGGTAAAGGCTTAATGCAAGTATTCTCTAAATTATAAATTTTTTAATTCATTATTGTAATAAAAATATGCATGCTTTTAATCAAATATAATTTCTTTGATTAAACCGTTCAAGTTCATTTTCCATATATATTTATTGAAGATTTTAGAGATATATTTAATAAATTTAGACTGCCCAATTCATAAAAGAGTGATAATTTTAACGATTTACTAATGGAGAGACATTCCATCTCTATATTTCTTTGATTAAAATAGGAAAAAAGCAGTAATGAGTCACTATTAATATTATTTACGGAAATTAATATTATATGAATTCAGGCTTTTTGACTTAATGGATTCCCTCAAAGCCTCAACAAGCTTCTGAAAAAAGTTCTGTATCAATCTACTGTGATACTAGCTATACAAGTTAAATTAAAATTGACATCAAATAAAATATGCTTATTAGTGATCTTTTCTAATATATCCATGGGGATGATGATAAATAAGACTTACATCTTGTTTTGATCCATTCATCTGTATAAAGAAGGCTATGGGATTATGAAAAAGTAGAAGATGTTTTGCATAATAATAATAGCAAATTTGTTATCTGCAATTTTTCGAAAAAATAACAAACATAAGGGCAAAAGTATCCCAGATATTTTGGTATTGATATTTATTTAATAAAGATGATAATTTTAAAGCCTATGGAAAACTTTTGAAAAAGAATAAATTAGGCATATATGTTGCAACATAAGTTTATTTGTCGCAAACATATTTTGGATTTAAGAACGAAAAAAAAGGTACAAATACTAAGACTATTTAGAGAAAATAAAATTAAGCAGTTTAGATAATGTTAAACTGTTTACTTGGTAGAATAGCACAAAATTTGATTTCTAAATTGAAAATGAACGAAAACTTTACTTTTTCTAAGCACTAAAAGAAATAGACTATCAATATTGGATAAGGAGCATTTAAGAGTCTTTGGGTGAAGCCAGATATCGATCTTTGATACATGATTTAGATGTCAAAGTTTAAATAGCAACAAGAAATCAAATAAATAGAATTGAAGAATTTGCATAGGGTTCTCTTTAGTAAATAAAAATAAGTGGAGACTATTTAAAACAGTTAAAATCCTAAATTACTGATATATGTGATGTCAATATAATTGAGTTTCTTTTAACAAAAAATTAAGATTTAATTGTAGAAATTATTACATAAATCGAAAAGGATACTTATCGTTTAATCAAACCTTTAGAGTCATAACCTTAAGTAGAGCCTTTAAGAATTTTTACTTCAAGATATCATTCAATATTGCATAAAAATGAGGATTTGGATTAGTTATTTGAAGAACTAAATGAGGATATCAATTAAGCTTATTTAGGTTTCTTAAAAATCTAAAAGATAAGAACTAAAATAATACAATAAGCTAGAATATAATTTAAAGAATAGTTTCCACAATTTAATCCCACTTTTGATTAATTTTATAATTGAATTTTTAATTAAGAAAGCTATTCTATATGAAATATAATAATTCATTTGCTAAGAAGTTATTCGATCTTTAATTTCAATTCAATGCTACATACATTATATAGTTCTGGATTTTGTAACCAATTTTATAAAAATTTATTTATATATTAACTTTATGTTTGGTTGCTTTTCTCATTTTTTTTAACCAGCTTGTTAATTTTTTAGATAAGTTAATTGAAATCTTTGTTTGAATAGATTTGTTCGTAATACCTAATTAATGATCTTATTTGGGATTCAAACTTATTGCATTCCTGAATACATTGATAATCCATCCACATATGTAAAGTAATAAATTAGCGTTCTTTACAAAGGGTAGTCTTAATTTTTTCAAACCTATCAGCAGTTATAATAATCTCCTCTTAGGCATAAACCAAATATGTAATAAAATCAATTGATAAACTATTAGTATTTTCTATATCATTAACAATATAAGCCAAATAGTTTGAAATTACATGTAAAAATTAAGATAATTTGATAAAATTTGTTTATTTTTACTTATTCTACTTTTGTTTCAACATAAGAGATATTAAATATTGTTAATGCTATTTATCAAGATTTCCCATATTCCAATTCTTCGTCAATTAGTCAACGTTAACATATTTTCTTGTCAAACCTATTGATTAAACAAATAATTTTATATAGGATTGTAATTGCATTTCCTATTAACGAATAGCATTTTCATAAGTTTAAATTTTATAGAACTGGAGTATGAATTGCGATATTTCCGAATTACTTTTAATATAATCAATCACTTCAATGAGCATTAAATTTTCGTCAATATCCTTTCTCATTTATTAATACATCTTCTACGTAATTTTCAGTATTTAATCAAAAATCGGAATGGATAATAAATTGACTTTGCATGTGGCCCTTACAAATGACTGAGTTAACCAAAAAAATTCTTAAAAATTCAAAATTCCTGTCTGAGTTATCAAACAAAATATTTGTTCCAATTTATGTTCCAAAGTAATTTTAGTAAATAATATCTTGTAATTATATTTTAATCATTACTATAATAATACTAAACTCATATCTATCAATCTCTAACTCTTCTTTGTATTACATTTATAGTAATTTGAATAATTTTATGAGATCTTCTTTATACTATGGATTCAAATCTTAATCTTACAAGATTTCACTTAATTTTATTGTATAAGATTCAAAATTCTATAAATGATATTTAATCTGTAAGTAGAAAAAGTTATTTAGTTTTGGTTGAATTATCCCCATTAAGTGATTAATTTGAATATTTTATTATTAATTATAAAAGAAATATCATTATCCTTAAGATAAATAACATCCTGTAAATAATGTACCTTATTCTAACTCGACTTCAAAATGAAATATATCCTCCTCCTGAATTCAATTACGGATTGAATTCATTTTTAAGATGCTCAATACTCATTACAATGTTAGGAAATAAAAGATGTTTATTTTGTTTACTAATTCAATAAAATTGAATAAACTCAATTTGAATATGACTTTACCACAAAATTTATTATTTATGAATAGAGCAATCATTATTATAGGAAATACCATTTTTGGATGGGCAGAAATTAGACTTTGAAGGCTAAATAATTAATAAAGGTAATATATTTTATTATGACCCAGATGAGTTAGGATTAATTTTAAGATGATAAAACTTTTATAATATTAAAGAAGTATAGAAAAATTAAGTTATAATAAGAAACAGATTTGAGTAGCAGACAATATTATCTAAGATAAGAATTTACATTTTAAGAGTTGTTGTTGATTCATAGTTTTCAATAATTTTGTACAATGTCCTTTTGATAATTGTCGATAATCATTTTTGCATGTGCAATTATGATAAAAATAATAGTTATCTGTATTTAAATGATTATTATCATAAGTTAATTAATTATTCAGATAGATCTTTAATTTTATCAATACTTTTTGTGATTTCTATCTCAAAATGCAAAATTTTGTAGATTACATAAATTATTTATGGATTTTTTGTATTAAGCAACTTATTTTGGATCAAGTCGTCTATTTCTTCTTGATCTTTATCATTCAATTCTTCTTGAGACTAAGAATCTTTATTATAAAATTACATTTAATTTGGCCCTTAAGAAATTGATGACTTCTTCAAATAATCTTTATCCTAAATCCTAAATACATTCTTTTCGTTTGATTTGAAGGAACTAATCTAATTCCATTTTTCTTTATTCAGCCTCCAACAATTATTTATTTAGATCCATTTTCTTATTGTCAACGCAGAGTTCAATCAACTGATTGCATTAGTTAGTATCTTCAAAAAGTTCCTCTTGAATTGTTTAAATGTTTCTATTTTAAATTGGAACTTCATCTCCATAATCAGTTGTATCATCCTTTCCTTATTCTTCATTTTCATATTCACAATCCTCAGGATCTGTGTAAGCCTAGAAAATAACAAATGATAATTACTCCTTTGTCTGAATCCTATTAATTTTCACCTTTATTTTCACTAATCTATTTATTTACTGTATTTGGTTCTGATTTAAATTGTACTTAAACATAATGATTAGATTCCATCTCCTCCTTAGATTCAACAAAAGCGGTTGGAATCTCATCAGCAAATGAAGCAATATATATTATTTCCTTTTCAGGTTTTATGATTTTAATATTGCTTTCATCTTTAGATACAAATTCAGGTAAATTCAATACCATATCAGCTTCTTCTTATGAACAAATTTGTTATGTTGTATTTTTAATTTTATTTTATTTTGGTGTTTCTTTTGTTAGTTCTAAATTATCAGCCTTCCTTAAAGGTTCTTTGACTTATCTGGCAGGTTCCTATGGAGCTCCTTTTCGGACTCTTTTTTTATCAACTTCTTCTATGTTAGGATTTGAAACCTTTTATTTTACTTGCACAATTGGTTTCTTTGTAGGTTAGACTTGCTAACTTGAGAAAATATTTTGTTACTTATTCTAAGGATTATTATTAGATTATGAAGAAATTATAGGAATTTTATTAAGTTGAAATTATGCCTTCAATAATTCAGGTCTAGAAACAATTATCTGATCATCTTATTTTTATTTTTGCAAATCTGAAACCTTATCTCTCCAATCCTTATAAAAATCATCGTTTTTTTAATTTTGGACTAGATTTGAAGCAGATGGAGGTGGGACTTATACTATTTTTTTCTATACTAAGGGGGTATCTTTCACAAGTTCCTGCTTTCCTTTTACTTCTAATTATAAATTCTAAGAGGATTGAGAAGCTTTTGTTTTCAAAGGTTTTCCTTGAGGAATGCTCTTTATAGATACTGGGACTGGAGTGGCTAAAGAAGGCTAAACTTCTTTAGGCTTGCTGACTACAGGAGTCTATTATGGTAATATTGAGGAGGTCTGTTTTGAATTTGGATGAGGCTAATTTAAGTTTAATTGCATTCTCAAGTTCTATGCTTATTAAATCAGGCCTGTCTAATTTGATATTAATAATTACTTGACTATTGTAATAATTAGAACGCGTCAGGTCTTTGTCTATAATCCTTTTATAAGCATTAATCGATCAATTATGCTAATGCTTAGGAGTACATTTATCCGATAGGCTCATATCTCCCTCTTATTATTTTAAGCACCAATGCTCCTTGGCTATTGGCTTCAAAGGGATGTTTAAAAGTGCATAGTTCATATATCACACAACCCAATGCCCAAATATCACTTTTCTCATTATAGGGTTTTTCCTCACACATTTCTGGGGATAAGTAATAAGGCGTTCCTACCATTGTATTCGCAAAGTTATTTTGATCATTTAATAGTTTGGCGACACCAAGGTCTCCAATCCGAACCTGATCTTTTGAAAGAAATATATTCATTGATTTAATATCTCTATGTAGAACTTTATTTTTATGAAGGAAGGCTAACCCCAATGTTATTTGGATGAAAAATCTCCATACTTAATTTTCTGGCAATGATCTTCCCATTTACATTTTTAATAGTTTATGCAAATCTCCACCTTCACAAAATTCCATTACTATACATAACAATTACTTATCTATAAAGGATTCATAATATTTCACAATATATGAACTGTCTAATTTAGCTAAGATACTTGCTTCATTTAAAGCTTCATTTTTCATTCTAGCATTCATTTTTGAAATGTTGATTTGTTTCATAACATAATTTTACTTATCAGCCTTACGTCTCACTTTATACACTTATCCAAAGCTACCTTCACCCAATTTATTCAAAATTTCAAATTCATTAAGTTTCGATTCCATAAATTTAATAATTTAACAAATACTACCTTGCCAAATTCAATTTCAAAGAGGAATCATTCAAATAAATTTCATTATTTAATTATGTAAAATAAAGAACCATCAAGCAAACTATATATCATAGACCATGATCCTTGCTTAGATGGAATTTACTCTCTGACAGGTCTTGTATTGCCTATTCTTGTTAAAATTAGAAAAGATAACTGGACAATCCAATAATACCTTGAATTACTCAAGTCTGAACTCTCTAAAATATCAAAAAAATCCAAAAACCATAAGAGTATAAGCTAGAAATTAATTATCAAGATGACCAAATGAGAATCAAAATATGGGATTTTTCTATCCAACTATACAGGATCTTTGTTATATGCCAATTAGATTGAGCGAAGATTCTAATGAAGTCTAGAAAATAATCAAATTTTTAAATGATGACTCTAAATCCTCAATTTTGATATTTGTTGATTATTTTGGAAGAACTTGGAATAATTTATTATTATTATCAAAAAAGTTTTAATATTTGGTTGTAATTGATCATCACTAAACATGTGTAAATGCTATTTCAGATTATAAAATAGAAAATATTAAGTCTTAAATAAAGTGTAAGGAATTGACAATCTATTTATGTTAGTTACCCGAAACCGAACCTCTGTAGATGGCTATAATGAGAAGAAGATTGTAATTCGATGTTCGTTAAAATCCAGCAATCTTTTATAAATTATTAGAATTCGACTTGGTTTTTTAATTAAAGAAGGAAAACAATTAGCTATTTAAAGAAATAAGAAAGTTGAAAATTTAGTTAAGTATCGTAAAACAGTTGCATTTGGGAAAGATGCAGTGGGTTACGCATTATATTGTGATGATTTAAGCATAATGAATCAATTAGGTAATGCCTTAGGTATTTTGGCTATGAGGTCAGGTGATAAAAAATTAGGTGCTGATTATCATGATGATAACAGTAATTATACTTAGTATAAAATTAACTTGAGATCAGCTCATCATGATGAAAATGGAGTTCTACTCAATAGATTTAGATGTGATGTCCTTGCAGAGTCATTTGGTGGAGGAGGTCATGTAGGTGCAGCATCTCTTAACATGAAGAAAAAAGAATAGAAAAAATTAATGTCTGAATGAAAATTTATATATTATAATGTCATAATATTTTTGTAGAAATTATGTTGAATTATAATTATAATTTATTAAAAGGCGATTACTAGATTCTTTTTCCATTATAGCATCTATTGGATCCACACTAAAATACACTTAATGTACTTGAGATAAATCAATAATAAGGGACTAGTAGTTTAGTCAACAAATAAAAAAAATTATTTTAATGATCTCCAAAATGATTCTGAACCTACTTTTTTTCAACAGCTACAGCAAGGAATATATTAGTAGGTATTAACATTTTAGTATCATGAATTGTCGAGAGATAATTGAAATAGAATAAAATTTTTTAAATATTCTTTGAAGGATTCATTCAAGGAGAATGATATTATGTAATTGGATATACTTTATAAGTCTTATCTAGATTCATTGAGCATGAAAAAAAATAGAACTTTTAAGATCTTTTATGTTAATGAAATTTTTGTAGAATATTTCTACAATCTAAAAAGATCTATTAAAAATTTGTTATTTTGAATGCATAGACATTAAATATACATTAACAGATCAAATTTGGCTTGTTTCATCTCTCTTTGTAAAAAAATATACTGGATATCCAATAAATTAAGATTAAAATTAACTCTACATAATATGGCCTTATACAAATAGCATGGGGGAAAAATTTGGGATAATAGAAGAGACGTAATTCTCATAGTTTGAAGTATTGGAGTTTTCATTTGAATGTTCTACTTTGATAGAACTTTGAATTTTTATATCTAGTTCTATCTGATTTACCAACTCATCAGGATCAAAAGTATTATATTGTTAAATGTATTTCAAGATTTTTTGTTCTTATTTTTAATCAGCCTTATTCTAAGATATAATTTAGAAGTACAATTAGCATTTTCTTTTTGATTTTGTTCATTATTGAATTATAGCAGTTTTTAATTTTATTATCGGTGCGCCCAGGCATTTCTTTAGCAATACTTGCCCATTTTTTCTTCAATTCATAGGCTTTCAGCATAATTTATTTTATCTCTTTATCTGAGAATGGTTTTCTTGAATATTAAAAAAGATTTACTTATTTATTTTAGGGTTTATTACATTATTAAACCTTTCGCGTATCTACTTGGAATATCTTAAACTTTTTGCTTTTTTATTAAATTCGTCGGCTATAAACAACCAACTTTCTTTAGGATATTAACTTTTTAAATGTATATCAATACTTCTTTAAATCAATTATTATTTTGTCTTCTGCTTGTTTCCAAGGAAGTTGTTTTAATTTTTGCTTTAAAAGACTCAGCCATCTTGATATTAGGAACTTTTCGGGAGGTCCTAGAACACTCGATAAGTCTTTAAAAACACCCTTTTCTATCTAAAGTACAAAAATAAACTTTATAAATACCAAGTCATTGAATTCTATGTTTCTTTTCTTTGCTAATTTGACAACACACCATATTAGCAAATATTTATCTTTATCATGCAGTTTGCTTCGTGTGGTGTTTTCATCAAAATGCACCCAAAATTCATTGCTTAAATAATGTTATAATTCAGGAAATGACATTTTTTAACCAGGCAACTTGACAACCGACATTAGAAGTTCTTCATTCAACTCTTCAATCGCGGATTCTCCTAATTCTTCAATCAATTTAGCCCAATTAGTTTGTTTCATTTAATTTAAATTAATTATCTTTTTTTATTCTTCTCTCCCTATTAAACTTAGGATATTTCGAATAAATTTGGACTATAAAAGTAGTTCTCTCTGCTCTAAATTAACAAACATCTCTCATGTGTCAAATTTTGGGGTTATCTATTATTATCTACTTAATTTTTACAAAAGGTTTAACTATTAATAATTAAGTAATTTGTAAATTATATGATATATAATTCTCAAAAATGGTAGTAATTCGCTCAAATTGATAGATTTATGGTTACCGTAAATAATTCAAACATTTATGAGCAATTAAAACTGCATACAATTAATTTATTAACCTATTCGGTAAATAAAACTTAAAGATTTTTGAATTACATAACTTCATAGGATTTTAATAAAAATAAAAATGTAAATATATAAAATATTTCAAACTCTCATAAAATTGAGTTTTACCACTAAATACTAAAATCTACTACTTTTTAGGATTGATAAATCAAAATTAACTAAGTATGTTAGTTATTTTATCATATTGTTTTAATGGATATAATATATTTTATATATATTGATTTTAAAATTATCAAGCACTTTTATTTGGAATAACAATTTAGTATTTCTTGGTTAAAAATGCTTCCCTTGCATCGTTGATTTCTCTGTCGTCAACTCCTAACATTTTAAGAACTTGATCTAAAAGATTTAGAATTATTTCAAATTAAGCTTCTGTTACATTAAGTTTGCAATGATCTGATTATGCTTATGTTGGTTTTCCTCCAAATAAATGTAAAACCACAGCACTAAAATGCTACGAAGCTTTCTATATAATTATACCAAATTCACTTACACTCTTTTCAACATTCTAGAAAAGAGACTTTAAATCCTTATTACTTGAGATACGTTCAAACAATAATGATATCATGGGTTAAACTGCTTACTCTCCTCCCAGTCTTTCAATTAGGGGAACTTTTTATATACTTGCATCCAAAATCTTGGCTAAAAAATAGAAAATCTATTACCACTCCCTCTATTTTCCTAATTTAATACTTTTATCCCAACAATTCCAATTGCAGCAGCTACTGCAGCTATGGCAACGACTGCCTTGTTGTTTTCGATAAAGTTTTGAATTTTTTGCATAAATATAATTTAATATAAATATATGATTGGAATTTACAGATCACTAGTAAATACCATTCCTAGATTCAACATAGTTTATGGCTATGTACCTAAAAGGTCTCCCTTTGATAAGACTCATTACATAGAGAATTATATACCCAGATAAATTCCTTTCCCAAAATCAAGAAGACCTAGATTACAATAGTGGGATGATGAATAAAAAATTTGGCCAGTAATCCCTCCATCACCCATTCTACCAAGAAAAAAGTTGTTATAATAATTAGAAAAAGAAGAATATGAAAGACTACAAATTATCAAAGTAATTCCATTCAATAATTAAAGCCTATGACATTCCCTGATTTTAGAGTGGGTGATGTAATTCAAGTAAAATGGATTCATAATATGAGTGAACCAACTATGAATACTTACTAAGGTTTATGTGTTGGAAAAAGAAGATCAAACTCATTAGATGCCTCATTCAAATTTATCTTCAGATATTGTGGTGTGGATGTTTTTATGAATGTCAAGCAAAACTCACCTTATCTAAAAGAAGTCACTATTCTTAAAAAGGGAACAGGTAATATTAGAAATAAAGTGTCAATATTTACAAAGAGATTGTCTAAGCAACAATTTATTACTCCACTCATGAAAAAAGGAAAACCTGTCAGAAGAAAGGATGATCCAATTCGTAAGAGAAGTTCAAGATCAAGAACATCTCTTTCAATGCTTAAATCTATAGAAGATCCATTATTGGCGGAAAAACCTGTTGAGAAGAAAACAAAAAAAGTATATAAGAAGAAATAAGCAGAACAAGAACCAATTGTAGAGCCAAATGATAACACTAATAAATAATGATGAGTTTTTAAGTATACGTATAAATATCAACACCATAATTATTATTTTTTCGTATATTTTTATAGAATACAAATTGCTTAACATTTTTAAATCGCAATCTTGTAAGAGGTTTCAATTTAAGATTAAATACTACAAAAAAAAAATGTTATTTGCAAAGATTAAATATAACAATTATTTAAAGCATTAATAATCATCTCTTGCGAAATACATCTTCATAATAATCGTACTCTTCTAATGCTAATGAGTCTACACTTTCATCAACACCCAATGATTAGGTCGCTCTTTGATAATCGTCATCGGATGTAAATAATTAATTCTAAGATAATAATTTTAATTACCGATTATTTAGCCCTATCATCTCTAGATTACTAGAAATCATCAATGTCCTCTTCGATTTCGTCATTTTTGTTTCCCTTTTAAGGCTATCCTTTTTAGGTATCTCCAATGGCATAGGGATTATTGAATTTCTTTCCTAATGTTTAATTGGGATCATAATCATATTTTTTTTATTATAATTTTGGTTACTCATCTAAATCAAAGGCATAAGGGTCAGATGATACCTATTTTCCTGCATTTCCCTTAGTATTTTGAGCTTTTTAATTTTTAGCTTGGGAATCATCATAAGCATAAGCATTATTGTTTTTAATTTAATGATTCATCTTTGTATTTTATTAAGGTTTCTGTTGTTATTATTACTATTATTTTGGTTTATTAGAAAAGATATCATCTTCTTCAAACTAATTTTAGTTACCCCCTAAATCGAGTCCAAACATGGAAGTTAGAGCATTTTATTTTGTCTATACTCCTCTAATCTTATTCACATTAGGAGCTGGTTATTCAGGTTTAGGTGGTGCAGTTTAAGGTCTATCTTTGCCTTCTTTTTTGGTAGTTTTTTTTGAGTCAGCTTATTCTTTCTTTTATTTTTCTTCAAGCTTTTTCTTCTCTTCTTACTCCTTTTTCTTTTGTTCTTCCTCTTGCTTTCTTTTTTATTCTTCTTCTTGTTATTTTTTATTCTATTAGTTCCTAGTTATGTTTGTTTCAGGGGGAGCTGCATTATTGATAGGACTTTGAATATTGATAGTAGAACCTCCCTTTGAAAACTCAGAAACCAAAATCATTAATAAAGGTCTCAAACTATCAAGGGATGAATTTAATCCTAATTTCCGAGCCAAAGATTCTTTAATAATAGGATCATTAAAGTTAGCTTCTTTTCTTAAAACTTATGCAGTATAATCAAATTTGAAAAATTCAAGATATTCCAAAATTAATTCAAGGCTTTTCATTCCTTCTGTCATTCCTTTGATTTAATTTAATAAAGGATGTTCCCATTAAAAACCAACATTTTCTTTTAATCGTTAATCTTAAGATTCAATAATCTTTTTAAATTAGTATTATAGTCATTACTTTATAAACTTCTACTTTTAGTTAGGCTCTTAAAGAGTTCAAGAAACCTCCCGCTTCTATTTTTTTTGCAACTAAATTTTTAAGATTCTCAATATTTTAAGTATTATTCATTTATTAAATTAATATACTCAATCAATTTGATCTAATTATTTATCAACTTATTTTGAGTCCTCTTACCTTATTGTAGTAGTTGTCTTACAATTCACTTTATGTTTTTGCCAATCACCAACTTAGCAATCTTTACTACACTACCACATTTATTTGCAACGAGAAAACCTCTTGGTAGCATCCTTTATGCGTTTCTCACATTTAAATCCATCAATAATACCTTCAAACACTGTATTTGAGTAGAGTTCTTTCATTCTTTAGATATCTACTAGATTATTAATGCCCAAAACCTTCTTTTATACTCGGATCTTTTATTTAGAAATACTCTACTTTTACTTTTTAGAAATTGAACTTCAATTCTTATATTTGCATATTGCCAAACGTAATCCTGGCAATTATTGAACAACTATAGTATTTTTACTCTATGCCTGTACTTGCATAAGGGATAATTCCTCCAAAGATCTCAACATATCAACAAGTTTGGGAATTTAATCTAGTAGTAATTCATTCATAAATTTTCTCAATCTTAATTAGTTATTCATTTGAAATATTCAATTCATATTTTCTTCTACTTTCTGAATCCATGAATAAATTGTATATTGTAATCCACAATTAGATTCTATTTTAGGCAATTTACTATAAATTTCCTCATTTAAACTAACCCAATTTGATTATTCAAATACTTCTCTTTCTTTATTTGGATTAATTCTCAACCAACACTTCTCTTCAATCAAAGGAACAAGCAAAATGGAAAAGTAATTTTCAACAATAATTTAGTGTAGTATGTTAATTGGCAAATGCTTTATATTATCAGTTAAGAATATGATGATGCTTAAACACATCATTTGAATTTAGAACTCAACATTCTAAAATTGTTTATCTATTTCATCTTATTTTGTTCTATTCTTATAATAATCAATACTTTTTTCTCAATCTTTTGCAGGTGGCCTAAATGTTTTTTACAATTCAGTACTCTTATAGTAAAGCTTCCAATTTTCGATAATAATCCACAATTTCAAGAATATACTTGAAAATTAAGTTTTTGTAAAACCTCATCTTATGCAAACTATCTACTTATTGAAATAGCATTACTTTTTACATCACAATTCTGGAATTTCAAATATTTGTAACTTTCAATATAATGCTCAGCTTCATAAGCTGTCAATATGTCAGTCAATTAAATATTCATTATATTTGTATATATATTAATTGCAAAACTTATAAAAAAAAAAAAAGAACAACAACTTAATATTATAATTATTTATTTATTTGATCTTACTAAAATGGCTTCCAAATTATAGGATAGAAGATGTTCTTCTCCGAAATTAGAGAACAAAATAAGAAGCAAGACTCTTTAAAATGAAAAATACGAAGACTTAACCAGAGAATAAATTTTAGTAAAATCTATCAAAATTATTCAAAAACCTCTAATATCTAGAAGCTAGAACGATAAATTCCTGCTACATTGTATAAGCAATTAAATTATAAGAATTACTTAGCACCATCAAATATTTTGCCCAATTATTTCAATCAAAGTAATAACTAATTTATGATATTGCCGACGCTCTTCAATATAAGTTTGTACATCAAAATGAAATAATCTTTAAGTAAGGTGATTAAGGTGATATGTTCTACATAGTGCTCTAAGGTATTATATCTATCAAACTCCCTAGGAACTGTTTCAATTTAAATAAATATTCCATAAGAGGATGTATTTGTGCCAAAAGAAGTGGCCACAATAACAGAAGGGGGTTCTTTCGGAGAATTGGCATTGTAAAGTAGTTAAGCAAGGACTGCCACAAGCATTTCCGTTACTGATTGTCATTTTGCCACAATTGATAAAACAACCTATAAGCAATTAATTGGAGATTATAATAAAAATCAGTTAGATTAAAAAATAGCGTTTCTTTCAAAATACCCTTGGTTTTAATAATGGTCCTTGAGAGAAATGAAGATGCTAGCGTATGAACTGAACGAAAAACAATATGATTATGGAGATAAGATAATTTTAAAAAATCACATAGGGATGATCAATAATGGATAGGTGGAGTTGAAAAGAGTGATAGAGAAGAGAGGGATTCAAGATCACCCTATGAAGATTTCTAAGTTGATGAAACATCAATTATCAGTTGAAATCTTGGATGAATATAAAATAATAGGAGAATTAAACTTTTTGGATGAGGAAGGGAACTTAAAGTTTATGATCAATAAATATAATAAACCATATGTGAAAAGTGCAGCAGAACCTGAAACCAAAGAATTTATTCAAACGAGTTAAAAAAACAAAGGGATTTATGAAGCTGTCTGTTATTCTAATCATGTCAGTATCTATTTTCTAAAAGTAAGCACTATTGAAGATAGATTTTATGACTAATTAACTAGACAGTTGTTTTAAGTAATCAAATTATAAATATAGATCCTGTTTATAGATTGAAATTAAAAAGCTATTAAATGTACGGATCAAGAAGGCACACAATCTTCAACAAGAATATGACAAGCAGTTTCAAGAGAGTTTAGAGGAATAACAAGTTAAGATGAGAATCTCTGGGTTTTAAAGTCGAAAGATTACTCCAGTCAAAATTGGGACCATCATTAGAAGTTAGAACAATGAGGAATGGGTCCAAGATAGTCAATACCAAAAGAAATTTGAGAAGAATCTTCCTCATGGTGTTTAGTATAGATACTCCAGAATCTATGACTTAGAAGAGAAATCATAATACATAAAAGTGTTAGAGGACAGATATAATAAACTGAAGACAGAGGAAAACGAGGCTTAGGACAATTTAAGAATGACTTTTACTTAGATGAATTGTAGTTATTATAGATTAAAAAGTCACTTTGAGAGATAAAAATTCAATAAGTTATTTTTTTAAGCATACTTAAAAAAAAAGAATGAATAAAAATGAAATAAATACATTTATTTAATTTATTTAATATGGCAACGAAAAGCGATGAAGCTGTTCAATATAATGGTGAAGATTTAAAATCATTTTATTTTCCAAACAAATTTGATCATCGATAAAGTGCTGTTCCTGGAAATCCATGTTATAACTTCAGATTTAGAATCTTTATTTTCTTTACTTATATTGTTGTTACTCAGCTAGGCGAAATCTTTGGTACTCCAAGTGATAACATTAAAGGTATATGGGATTGGGGACATTTGTTGACTACTCCAATCAATCAATTATATCAAGAACATAGATGGTATATAAACTTTAAATCATCTTAGGTTCTCTGCCATGATGCAAATATCCTCAGCACTTATTTTAGATTTCGCATTTTTTTATGTCTCACTCTATTGGGTTTTGTACGAGAGAAATTTTAGATTGTTTGCAGTTCTTATCCTATTCTATGCAATCAGAGCAGTTCACTTGAATATATTCAAATTGGAATATTCACCTAACTATTATTGGGAAGATCCATTGGTGCCAAGTTTAGTTGTTAAATACGGAAAATATTCAGATTTCTTTTATTCAGTACAATGATTTCATTAATCTTAGGGACATGTTGGCTTTTTAACTATATGTGCTCTAGAAATGAGAAAAGTAGGAAAAAAATATATGGCCTTGTTTTTTTTCATATGCTCGATCTTCTAAGCTTTCATTGTTATATCTTTTGCCATCCATTATACCATTGATGTAATTACTCTATTAAATCATAGGTACCAGGGGGATACATTTTTTCCCATTACTTTTTCAACATGGTATGCTATTGGGAAGCTAAAATTGATTTCGTCCTTAAAAGAATAGCAAATTGTTGCTCTAGAACAAATAAACCAATTAGTATTGCATACGAAAATGACACTGAAAAATAACAACCAACTGCAATTTGAACATTCATTATGTTTATATATGATATTAAAGGATAATTTCTCCCCTGAGGTTTAATAATAAATAGAGATTGAAAATACCAAAACCCATCTATTTAATTATTCTAATTAATAATTATTATTAATTCCATAATATTATATTCTTAATCTACAATATATTTTATATATTAAACTTAATAATATAATATCTGCAGCAATCAATCAATAAATTTCAACCAATGAGCAAAAATTTTAAATAGCAATTTTATGGCTTCTCTGTGCTTATAACCTGTGTCTAGACCATATGTCCCATTTAGTAATTATCCTTCTGCCACGTGTGCACAGTAGCGACATTATTTTATTTTCCTATTTATAAATACTGATTTTATCTGATAAATCAAATATTTATATAAGAATTATCTTTATTGTTGTTATATAATAATAATTTATGCAAGAAAGGAATACACATTATTGCTCAAACTGTCAAATCACAATTCCAAATGATCAAGAGTACTAGGCTCACTATAGGTCTGATTTTCACAGATATAATATCAGAAGAAGACTAATGAATTTGGAGTCTGTTTCTTTTGAAATTTTTTAGAAAAGTATTATCTCTATTCCACAATAGAATTTCTTGAATCGTAAAGTAATACTTCCTGCTCCTCAAGCCAAGCTCAAACATATTCTTGTAATACTTGCAAGTATTTATCAAACTTTACTTTTTAGAAAAAACTTCTTCTCATCAGGAACCTATTCCTAACACTTGAATTCTGCTAAACATAAATAAGTGTTGAAGGACAATAGAAAAAATTCAGATTCCTTGGAAAAAAAATAAGTTTAAAATTTACCTGAGTAATGCTTATTCTGTGATGACACATTCTAAACAGTGGATGTAGCTTATAATCATATGAACACTGATCACGGATTTTTTATTAGAGAAAAAGAATCACTTGTTGATATGAAAGGTTTGATCCAATGTTTAAAGAACATTATTGAGAAATAATTTTATTGCTTATCTTGTCCATCCATATTCTCTTCATCAGAGGCAGCTAAATAACATATGATAGACAAAGGTATATATGGATTCCTTATACCTTTTAGGTCATTGCTTTATGCCCAATGAGCACTATGATGAACTGTGTCATTTTTATGATTTTACAGAGAAAATTAAAAAGTTGCTACAACTTGATGAAATTCCTGAGTTGAATGAACCATCTTTCGAAGAAATTCTTGAATTGGAATCCTTAAGATCAGATTCAAGGGTTTCTGAATTTGAAATCATAGAGTAAACTCCTGAATAATAAGCAAGAAGAGCAAAATTAATGCATTATTTAGAAATCATTAATTAAAATAAAGCAAAGGTATTGCCAAATGGAGAATTGTAATTACCAAATGGAAAAATGTAAAATCCTATTTTAATTTAATAGTATTGGCCATAGATCCTTAAAACAATATTATGATTAAAGTCATGTAGTACCTTTACCTGAAAAAAATAATCATTTGCCATTGTCATACTAAACTTAACAAGCTATTTTGAATGCTGAAAAATGATTTATTTCCAAATAATTAATATAAAAAAATGAGTATGATCTGCTAAATTGTATATAATCAAAGTCCTTATAAGGTACAATCATATAACAAAATACTTTAATAAAGACATACATAATATAGCTTATTTATTCTGGAAATTACTTTGATTTTTATAATAGAATATAGAAACATTTAATTTTGAATGATTGGAGTGAGTAAAAATATAATAAAAATGGATTTATATGTAATGTTGAAAAATTAAGAATTAAGAATTAAGTGTTATCTTATATTCCTAAAAATTCAAATATGATTTCGCCTAAATGAATGAAAAAGTAAATAAATATATTTTTATATTAACTCATTTCTTTAAATAATCAAAATCAATCAGAATTATTTACTCATTTGTGCTCAAATAACAATATTTTTCATAGTAATAGTTAGTTATATCTGTAAAATTAAATTTACATATTTCCTTATTTGCAATAAGAGCAAACTTATTTTTATTAAATGCTATTAACGGACTTAATTCAGTTTTCGAATATGTGAAAATAGTTGTTGGATTGAAACTCAATTCTAAGGTTTATTATTAAACCTAATTTTTCAAAATGATTATTGATTGTTAATTTGTTGAAGCTGCAATAACTAATTCATTATTCTGCATTAGTGGAATGCAATCATAGACAAAAATAGGATTTTGTTTATTTTAACTTAACTAATATCTATGTATTTATGTTTTATTTTTTAAGACATCAATAATTCCATTGTCTAGCACAATTACTATAAATTAGTCAAATTCTGAATCAATTACTTTAATAGATGTACAAAATATTTCAGATTAATATTCATAAAATTCAATATCAAGACTGTTGATGTTTCTGGCTTCTAATAAATTAGAGTTAATGGAAAAAAGAAGATCTTGAATTAAGCATAATCTACAGAAACTAAATATATTCAAATGGAACTAATTCTATCTTGAAAAGTCTTCATTTACTATGTGAATCCATCCTTCTTTAGTTTAAACGATTATTTTATCTGAGGTTGTATATATGTATTAGGTTTCTTCAATTTCTAATTTGTTGATCAATTTTTATGCATTTTTAGACATTTAGTAAAGGTATTTTAAATCTGCAATAATCCAATAGTTTTTGAAGAGGGCAAATGCTTTAATAGAGTCTAATCCAATATTAATTGCTATTACTAAAGGGTGTTGGTACAACAACTATTGCATCACTTTTGCTTTTCATAAATAATTATTATATAAACAAAATTTAATAATAAATGTCAATCATTATCCAATAATTCGTAAATTTCTTTAGTTTATAAGTTCATTTATTGCTTTTCTTAATTGTTTTATTAAGATGAATAATTTGATGCATTATTTGATTAGCCATTTTGAATTTCAGAGATGTTATTGATTATTTTACCTTAAAATAGTTTTTAAAGTTCTTTTTTTCTTTATACTTCTTGATCCTCTAGGTCCTAGAGTTTTTACAGATCTTGAAGAGTTGATTATTCAAAATTATTGATATTCTCAATATAATTATCACAACTAATTTATATCTCTTAAAATCTCTCTTCCAATTGTTGGATGTGTAATTAAAATCTTTTTGTATTTTGGAGATAAGTGGAATTGAGAATTTTGAGTTCCTCTTATAAAGATTGATTTTTCTCAACTTAGAGTTTCAATAGCTTTCTTAACTTCTCATTTTCCATTTGGTACTCTCTAATAAAGCCTTCAACTTCTGCTTAAATAAAGATTGGTTTTGATTAAGAAAGTGAATCTATTTACCTCTTTAACTCTATTACTTAAGCTTTTAATTTCTTATTTTCAGCAATCAATTTTAGAATGGTAGTATTAGTTTCTTCTACAGTCTTTTTTTACATTTCAATAGGTTATTCATTATTTTTTAATTCATGAGGGGAAATAATTGAAACAGATTTCTTGGGAATGACTTGAGATTTTCTTTCAGTTTTAGTTGGGCTGAAATTGACTTGCTTTTCCTAATTATCCCTAGTAGAATAATTGGTCTAATTACCCCAAATCTATTGCATAGAGTTTCTCGAATTTCCATTAGATATGCAATTTAGTAGTTTCGTTTATTTGTAATATATCATCTATCTCTATTTTAGACATTTGATTATACATTTTAATTTAGAGTTTAAGTATTTACTTAGATTAATTTTGTATTCTTTTAGTATATCTTCGTTAACTCTAAAAATGATGGATGTGTTCTTTTCTTCGAACACCCTGTTTTAATCTAAAATGAGATTGGATTAAGTGCATAATGGTTTATTAAAGGCATCAGTTGTTAAGGGGATGTTGATTACATTGTTATCTAAGTATGAATTGAAATAAACCTATTTTCCATTGGAGCTAATAAAGTTGTGAACCATCAGATTCAAGTTGTTGTAAGGACAAGGCAATTGAGTATTGAATGAGCTTTATATTCATAAACAATAATTTTTATATTTAATTATTATTAGTATTATTAATTGCAGTATTGGGATTCTTAATGAGCAATTAACATGTGCAAAATTAAAAATTTATATTCATAATATATAATAGACAATCAGGAAAATGTGGCTGGGGTAGAAAATTAAAAATGCTGCGGGAACAGTAAAAAATGTCACTTCGAATCTCTTGTAAGAAAAGCAAACAGATTCTGATAAGAAATAGGAAGAGACATAAACTTAAACCTAAAAATAATAGGATGTAAATCTTTTAGAAATGGATGATCAAATTACATAAGAAATGACTATCGCAGAGTTGATTTAAAAATTCTAATAGAATGATTGCGTATGTTTGCAATAACAATTCGAGTCATGGAAGAATTAGGAAAATTAATATTAATTATTGAAAAGCAAAATCTTGGGAATCAGAGCCGACTTCAATCAATAATTGGAGCAATACTCATAGGATTTGTGGGACGGTGCATAAATTGTGGAGAGATAAAAAATTGAATTCATCTTAAAAGTATTAGATTAATTACAAATTTCAAATGAGTTTCATTAGATCATCACTTGGAATTAGTTTAATGAGAAATTAAACAAACTGTCGGCTGACATCAAATAGCTAAGTCAAATCAAATATGCACCTTTGGTTAAAGAAAATAAACAATTGAAGGCCAAATTATCATCATAAAATTAAGATTAGAAAGTTCTAGAATTGTAAAAAATTATAGAATCCCTTAAGGAAGAGAAAGAATATTCAAAGAAACAATTTCAAGCAGATTATAATCAACTAGAAATTCAATTTTAAGAGCAAATTTAAAGATTAAATCAAGAAATGGTTTCCCAAAGAGATTTTTTTACTTTAGAGAAGTAATAATTGAATAGAGATATTGATGAATACATCCAATAGATCAATTCAATGTAAAACAACAAATAGAAATAGTCTGCTTTATTAAATATTGTAAAATAAATTAAAGATTTAAAAACAAATTAAATTGATATTGAGGATTTGAGAAACTAATTCTAAAATATTTAAAGTTTACTAGAAACCCAACTAATTAACTTTATCCAAAACTAAAAAAAGTAAGACAATCAAAAAATTGAATACTAAGAATATGAAGATGAATTAACAGATGAAGACATGAAGTCAGTATAACAATTAATTAGAATTTATAATAGAAAATAATCTGAATCTGGAGATAAAGATATCATCTAAAATAAATAAGAATTGTTACCTAGACTTTTAAAATACATCTAACATTTACAAAACGAATTAGAAGTGTTAAGAGAACAGCCAACCTGGTCTTATTAATAAAATCATAATTCTAGTGAATAAAATTAAGATGTAATTACTTTGGAGTTGTAGTAATAATTGAACTAAAAAAGCAATGAATTATACAAGGTCTAAGCTGAATTGGCAGAATCAAAAGCATAGATAGAAGCTTTAAATATACAAATTGAAGATTTGGCAAATTAAAATCTAGAAGAATTAAAGTAGTAAAACAATGAATAAAATTAAATAATAACAGAATTTTAAGAGAAAAATAAAAGTTTATAAAACGAAATTGAAATTTTATAATTGAAATTATCAGATTTATCAAATGAAAAATAAGATATTGACTAGATTATTTCTGAAAATTAAGAATTAAAATTCAAAAATCAATAAATTTTATCTCAAGTGGAAGAATTCGAAAACAAATTTAATGAGTCAGAGAAGCTATAATCAGATTATGAATATCTCGAATAAATATTCACATAATCTTAGATAAAAATAAAAGAATTATAAAATTTATTTGCAGAATCCTAAGAATTATAGGAAGACCTCCAGGCAGAAACTAAATTATAAATGTTTAATAAATCAACTTCTATGAATGAGTAAGATGGATTCAAATAGAATTTAGATCAATAAGAATTGTAATAAGAAGAAATAGAATAAGTTTAAAATAATGATGAACTCCAAAAACCAGTTTAAGAAGAATAAAATGAAATAATCGAGTAGAAAGACAGTACTGAAGATCATGAAAAATAAATAGAAGTAGATCTTACAAGTTCTAATATTACAAATGAGACAGAGATTAAGAAAGGGAATATAACTAATAAATCTGACGAATTTATAGATCTGTCACAGAAATAAAAGGATGGAGAGATTGAAAATTTATAACTTAAATCAGAAACGGATGAATAATAAAATTTCTAAGATTAATAAGAGCAATAGAACGAAATTGATCATAATAAAATAAACAACTTACAGAATACATTATTAAATTCTACAAATTAAGTGATCGAATAGAAATTAGAAGAAATCTAATAATTATAGGATTTAATCTCAAAAAATAAATAAAGCGAGTAAGAACTTAGAGACATACTTCAAGAAAAAGAGGCAAGAAATTAAAACTTGGAATTACAATTGGATGATTTAAAATCACAATTGAGCCAAAATCAATTAAAAGAAGAAGAATTAAGCAAATAGATTAATTAGTTACTTTAATAAAATTAAGATTAAGAACACAATTTGAGTGATTTCTAAAATTCGAAATCATAAGAAATAAATGAATTGAATTTATAAATCTAGAATTTGGTTGAAGCTTTGAAAAATTCTGAATCCTAATTGATATAACCATAATAATCTGAAAGTTTACAAGCTGACTATGAGGAATAGTTAAAGCAACTAAAAGATCTTATTCAGTAAAACGAAGAAAAAAACCATCAAAATTAGACTGCATTATAAGTAGCTTAATTAGAAATTCAAACTACTAGCTTAGAACTTGAAAATAGCTAAAAGAAAATCTCATAACTAGAATCTACAATAGAGAATAGTTAAGAGGAGAAAAATTAATTGGAGAATACTATAAAAGAGTTATCTGAAAAAGACAAGCTTCTATAGATTTAAATTGAGCAATACGAAAAAGAAAATTAGAATTACACATAATAAATACAATAACTTTAATCAACATTAAATTAACTTTAAAATGAATTTCAATAATTAACCTCTGAGCTCAATGAAGAATAATTGAAAAATCAAAAGATAATTGAAATCAATAAAGAAAATGAGGTCAAGGTTCAGGCAATTTAATAAGATTATTAACATATATCATCAACCTTAGTTAAATTAGAACAACAATCATCTGAAGAGATAGATGGATTGAATGAGCAATTATCAGAAAAGGAAAAGGAAATCTTAAATCTAAAACAAGAAATTTAAGTATTGTAGAAACAAGTGGATGAACTGAACTTAAATAATGATGAAATTAAAAGAAACTAAGAAATTATAAGAGAATAAGAAGTTAAATTAAAGTAAGAGAAAGAAGAGTTATAATCCTTGTTATAGAAAGAGGAATAAGAGAACTAAAGTAATGCAGATATGATCGTTGAATTGGAAAGTAAGTTTGAGAAGGCTGTATATTAGAGGAACGAGATGGAGAAAGAGTATTTACAAATTAAAGATAAGATTTCTCATTTAGAATAAAACTACATATAGAAAAATGAGTAATATATTGCTTTGTATGAAGAATCTAATAATTTGAATGAATAAATCAAAGGGAAATAGCATCAAATCTAGATTTTGTAAAAGTAGAATGAAGATTAAAATGCATTTATAAAGTAAATAGAAATTGCATTAACAGAGATTTATTCAAATCTATCTTAAGAATCAATTTAAAGCTTTGATGCCAACTCGTTAGATAAAATAAAATCTAATATTTTAAGTAATATCAACCAAATTAGAGAGTCATTTAAAAAAGAAATTGAAAACTTAACTTCATAGCTCAAGTAGTCGTAAAAGGCAGGCCAAGAGGCTAAACAATAGTTAGGAGATTATTAGTAGAAACTAATTTTATGCGGTACAGAGTATTCAAAGAAGGAATAGTAGATAAATTAAGAATTGTAGCAGACCTAGGTAAAGTTCAATGAGCAAGTTGAAAAAGCTAATCAAATATTCAATCAATTGTAAAAGGCTGAATAAAAGAAGAAGGATTTAGAAAAATAGGTTTAAGATTCAGACAAAATCAGAAAAGATTAATTAGAAGAGATAAAATCAAAATAGAGCGATATAGAGAATTTGAAAAACTCAATTAATAAAAAACAAAATGAAGTAATTTTTATTCGAAATATTATAGATTAATACTTTATAGACTTAATTGTCTACTTAATAATAGGATATACAAAAATTAAATGAATAAAATAAAGTAATTGTAAATAAGAATTGTGAAATTCAATAATTAACAAAGAAAATATAGACATATGAGGAGACAATAGAAACATTGAATTAGAGCATTATAAACTTTTAATTTGTTAATGAAACTGCTTAGTAAAAGTTTGATATCAAAGAGGAAGAATATGAAAATAAAATTAAGGAATATAAGGAAAATATCAATTAATTAAATAAGCAATTGGCAGAAAGACATTTAGATGAAGGAGTCTAGATTTAAATTTAAGAGTTATCACAAAAGATAAGAAAGAAAGAAGAAATAATAGTGTAATTGTAGCATGAGAAGGAATAAATTCTTGAGAATTGTAATAAGAAATTTTAGATGATTTCTCAGAGTTAATAAAATTTAATTGATAAACGAATAATAAAAGAGGCATTATTGAATTATTTTGATAACAGGGCACCTTAAAAGATTAGACAATCTATCCTACAATAATTGTGTTGCATTTTGACAATGACAGAATAAGAGGCAGCCAAAATCGGTATTATTCTTATTTATTTTTAGGTATTCAAATTCAAAAGTTAAATTAATAGGATATTCAATAAAAACAAGAGTAATAGCAATAATCATTAAAGGACAATTTGTTAAGTTTTTTATTAAATGATTGATAAAAATTTATTTATTATTATATTAGCAAAGTTGTAATATTTATATCTATATAATTATTGATTTTAAAGAATTATATATGATATTTTGAATAATATATTAGAAATAATCATAAATTTTTATAAGCTTAGTTTGTAATTTTTGATTTAGTCATCCCCGAAGGTGCTTTTTGAGTCTAGTCCAATTAGGTGTTGGTTGGTAATAAGATATTGGCCGTTTAAAGAGCTTAATAAGTAGGTTACACTTAATATGTTGTTGTCTGTTAAGGCTAATATTACTATGGAATTTAGGTTGTTGTCAAATTAATATATGAGGGTTATGCATGACTAATGACTATTTCTTTGGGACCTTTGGATTTGTTAGTTTTTTTTTTCTTCTGCGATTCATATTGTTCAGTTATTTTGTATCTTGGTTTTGGAGATTCTTAGACTTTTGATTTTCTTCTTTTTTCCTTTGAGACACCACTCTTAATTTAATAGGCATCGTTTTCATTATCTGGATAATAGTCAAATTATTATTATTGTCGTCCTCTATTTCTTCGTTGCCAATATGCATCATCAAACTCTTCTGGATATTCATTCTCTCTTATCAAGCTATCTCTAAATACAGGTTCCCTGATAACAATGGGATCTCTATAAACAACTTATTCCATAGGTGGATATGGATCGTAATATCTGGGGGGAGGCGGAATATCATAAACAGGCATAGGTTCAACTACTCTTGGAGGAGGAAGGACTTCTGGTTCTAAAGGTGGACGATTGAAAAAAGCATATCTCTCTAACACCCACAAAAATCTTGGTAAAAATGTTGGATCGACAAATAATTGAGGAATATCCACTCCGTATTGTCTATATTATGGTGTAGATGTTTCAAGCAATTTGATTATTTTCTCTGCTTCATTCAAGATGGTATCATTCTTCTTTCTTAATTCTTCTTCGCAGTATTCAATTACTTTTTCAATTGATGCAACTGGATTATTTATGGACTCTAAATCCTTGATGTTTTATTCCCATCTTAATTTTAAGTCTTTTATGGCAGGTTTAACATTTAGATCAGGTAATGGCTCTTCAATCTAAGTTAAAAGATAAGTCTTCAAAGTATCAAAATAATTATTGACAATTGCTATAACCTGATCTCTTGCAGATTCTATCAATTTAATTGGATTTGTTTATAATGATTATTTCCCAACTAATTTATCGGTGGTAGTCCTCTCTGATAATTATTGAATTTTATTGATTTGATCACACATTTCATTACAATCTGCTGCTAAATTTTAATAGATCTCTGAAAGTATGGTTTCGAAAGGTACAATATTACCTATTAGAGAATATGATAATAAATTACTTTAAGTTTAAGTATGGTATTAATTCAAATGCTACTAAACACACTTATCACATAAAGGCATTAAACATTCAGGCTGTCTGCAAAAGTATTTGATGTAATTATTTGGATTGTCTTAATGGTAATAACATTGGATTCTAGGCATGTTATTAGAATCAAATCGATAATGTGGTTAAATTTTCTAAATTGATATTGTCGGTTCATAGATGGAAGCCTGAGGGAGTTGAGGTATAGATGTATTATTCATATTTAATATTTATTATTTCAGTTAATTTAAAACAGTTAGAATTAAAAATTCAATATTCTAAATCCTCATCATTAGATTATAAACCATATTCATTTTTCTCTGACAATTATTCTTATGCCATAATAATATCAATAGGTTATTCCTCTTCCCTTTCTGATTACTCATTTTAAGTCATTCTCTCTCCTTACTCTTCATAATCAATTTGTGGTTCCTCCTCATTTTCTTATTCTTATTCTTCTTATTCATAATTGATATATTAATTCAACAACCCCATTAGATCGCTTAATTTATTATGATTAATTAATATCTTGGGTGCATTTATGGTTTGAAAATTTATTTATTTTAGCTCATCAAAGATTTGTTCAAGATATTGTAAATACTTATTATTTAGCTTTTCTACATCTCCTTAATAAAACAAAATCAATTAAGTGATTGAGTTTTCATTCTTGAGATTTTCTAATTCGGATCTAAGTTGATCAACTCTTTTGGAACATACCATCAATCGATCCTAAGCAGAATATAGTTTATTAACTTCAGGAGAAGTTGAAAATAAATACTATTTCAGATTGCTAAAATAGCTTCTTATTAAATCAATAATTTATGTCTCTGAAGACTGGATTAAATTCATCCAATTCTATGGAAATTAAAAATTAATGATTCTGTCAATATGATTATGCAATTATCCAATTTTATCTAAAAAATATTCTAAATCATCTGACATTTTCTTGGAAACTTCAGCCAAGCATTTCTCAAATGAAACCACTCCTTTAGTATCATTTTTTTCCTGATGTTACTCCTCTATATGAATATCTAAGCAAATTTTGCATAATGGCTAGAGGCAATCAGGTTTTTTGCAGAAATATTTAAGTTTTTCATTTGGATGATAATAACATTGAACTTCCTTATATGTATTACTTTATTTTTAAGGTTATTATTTTGCGTTTCCCTTTGTTTACTCACCTTTAGTTTTCATTAAATATTATAAAATTATTTATTTTACTTTTATTATTAATTCAGTTGAATATGAATTAGACATGTAATTATAATATTATATTTAATGGTTTTTAGATCCTAAAGGGAGTATGGATAGTTATACATTAAATATTATTAGCGAAAGAATTTTATATCAAAATTTCAGTTTTATGAAAATTATTATAGAGATAGGAGCTTTATATGATTAATACATTGAAAGAATTTTAGGAAAATAGAAGAGATAAATTGTAAAACTGGAGAATTTGGTTTAATGATTAAATAATTGTAGGAATAAACTTTTCTTCTAATTTCTAAAACAATAAATTCTCTATACATCAAAATTTAGCTCTATTATATAGTTGTTTTCCAAATTAATTATGAACTTCTGGTTCAGCTAAATCTAATGGGTTAGGATAAAAGGAAGGCAAAACTTAATTCTATTCTAACATCCTTAATACTATCATTGTGCACAATAAAAAATAATGATACCTAAATATCCTTAATTCTTCAGGTATTTAATTTAATCTTAGTCTTTCTCATCTCTGCACTCTCTAAAAATCCATTATGCCTCCTTTAACTTTTGCATTCTTTCTAATCTTCTTTCATACGTAATTGAGATTTATTTTAAAATTCTCCTATATAAATATATAACTTCATTTGATTATTCGGTTTGGTAGATTTCCATGATGGCTGTTGTCTGGGGCAACAGTCCAAGCCTTTTACGAATAAAATTCATAAATTTAATTATTTAAAATATTTATATAAAAAATTAATTTCTTATGGATGGTAAAGAAGTAAACAATTTTGAGAAAGATTATAGTACAGAATGTAAGAATAAAATTTATTTTATATTTCTTTTGAAATATATTTAATTTATGTAAATTAAAAGGGTTTTCTTTCCAAATAGGTTGCAATGATTAAATTGGTTTAATAATTGAATAATAGGAATATGAATTCAAAGTTATAAGCTATATTGATAAGGTGGTTTTTAATTTATTGTTAATGATTGTTTTGATTTAAGTTCTTATCTAGGTGCAGATTTAGTTTAATTAATTTTATATATTAAATATAATGATAAAAACAAACATATATTGAATTCATAATTTATATTAAAAAAGATTTGTTTTGAAATTAAAATCGAAAATTGGTATAAGCCTATCTCAACTTTTTACTTGAATTTGTGATAATACATCATTCTCTTCTGTTTATTTACTTAATGAATTTTGCCTATTAGAACTATAGTTTTCTATTAATGTAGACATATGATATTTTCTTTTTTGTTTAAAGAATTTTTCTAAATTATTTTTAGAATAATGAGTAACATTAGTATGAAATTGCCTTTTCTCTCTTTATTTTGATACCTATACGGCTAGTAAATGAGATGTTAATGTTTAAGATGGATGTTCCTTCAGTGGCTTGCAATTTCTTAATTCTAATTCTATATCCAGATTCAACAATTTCAATGCTATAGTGTTTATGTAAAATTAAGTTAGCCCAACTTAATCTGTATGGATTCTCTATCTAAATTATCATATATTAAATAACTTTTTTGCGCTTAATTAAGTCTTTCGAGCACTTCAGACTATCTATAGGTGTTAAAATTTGATTGATCCAAAAAAGGCTGATTAGAAAATTCTAGAAATTTAATTGGTTTAGATTATTCTTCAATATACTGAGAGCTCTGCATAAGGATGCTTGGCTATGCATTAGTTTTATTAATAAAAAATTATATATTGACCTTTTGAGTGAAGGGATTTAAAGATTAATAATTTAATCTCTTAAAAACCCATTTGCAATTTATTTTAGAGAAAAGAATTTATAAATATTAACGCATTTCTATAGATGTTATAAATCGTGAAGGTTTCAGAAGGATTTCCCATAGAGATGTACTTAAAATTAGGCTAGAGGGTAAAATTTCTTTATCTATGAAATCAGAATGAATTACAATAACTTAAAATCTAAGTTTATTATAAAATCAGCATATTTTAACTTGGTTACAGTGTAATATCATTGTAATAATCATTTAAACTAAAGGCCAAAGGATTTCATTTTCAATTTTAAAGTAGTAACCAATTCTTTAAGAGAAGGATTTTAGAAAGTATTAAGAATATTTCAGAATTCAGTTGATTCTTCATTCTTTAGGGAAATGAAATAAAAAACTAGATTATAAAATATTATATTTAATGTAAATTTTTTAAATCTTTAAAAAGGAGAATGTACAAAGTAAAGAACTTCAGAAATAATTAGATGTGTTCGAACTTAAGGAATTAGGCAAATAGGATGGTGAGAGTTAGTTAGATCAGTTGACTTCGTAGGCCTAAGCATAAATACAACATTTTGAAAAGGTATGCAATGATATAAACGAGAAAGTATTGATATGTTTATCAACAAGATTACTCATTATGGATCTTCAAAAGGAATGGATGATATGTATTTGATTGAAAAGATTTTAATATAGATAAAAGTCTGTCAAAGAAGCTTAAAATGATTTACATTAAATGGAAATAATAATCTAAAATATGGGATCCATTCAAATATCAAAAAACACAGAGAATGTAAATTTATTTATAATTGGCTATTAGTAAAAAAAGTAACAAACCTTATAGAAATTGATTAAAATAGTCTAAAATTCAAAGGAAAATTTGAAACTAATAACTTATTAGTTAGCCTAAAAGCATCAAACTAGTTAAATATAGGCAAAACAACCTGCTAAGGGTCGTCATGGTGATAATTAAATAAATATATAATTGTTGGAGGAAGACTTTGACTATGGATATGATGAGTTATATATACAAAGTAGGAATCAATAGATAATGGAAATAGCATAGTATCCTTAATTTTGATGTTAGGGTGATCAATTAAATTAATGAAATGATGCAAGAGGCAGCTAAAATGATAAAAGAGCAAGGAGAGTAAATTAAAATCATTAGAATAAATATCAAGGATGCTAAAACGAAAACTGATGGAGCAGCTGAAGAAACAAAAAAGGCAGCCTAAGCTTCAAAAGGAAATAATGATAGAACGTAATATTGTTCATGAGTTTAGACTATACTTTTGTGGCATAATTACCTTGTTAGTTGTGATCATAGTATTGATGTACAGTGCTGGTTCTAGAACATATCCTGATACTGATCAATAATAATCATAAAATTGATGTATAATTATTATATTATTCATAACTAATGAAATTCAAGCTATTTTTTCTTATAGTAGTCTAACTAAATCTAGCTGAAAAACATGAAATATTAAATGTAATAGATTATGGAAATATGAGAAGAAATCAATCTTGAATAATAAGATTATTATTTCCAAGAAAATATGGCTACTATTGATGAATATGCAGATCCATAATTTATTGATAAAACTAGGCCAGCATACATGAGATACTAGCAATATTCAATATTATAAAATTAAAAATAAAGAAGAATATATTTAACAAAGGCAGTTTAGTTTGATGTTATTGATTGTTTTAACTTAATATTTATTCATAATGTTGTAAAGACCTCTTCGTATTTATATTTCTTAAATAAACTTAAAATTGGTTTGAACTTTTCATCCTTATAAGACTATAGCAATTCGTATAGCACTGATTGCGAATTATCGATCACCACTCCCTATTAAGCTAATCGCTAGTAACATGTTGATCTATATAGTGGTTTATTGCTTGAGGTTCCGTCTGTTAATATATGAACTTGATATCCTAGAGTATATCTTCATTTTACTACCATTTCTAACTAAATCCAAACAAGTTTATTAAACACAAACATGTGCTTCCCAACCATATATAACAACTTAATTCTTGTCAGGATATTAGGATAGAACCTTCTTTCCGTCGTCATTGTACATTGAAAATGTGTGTTTTTCATAATAATGACTATTTGGAGGAATAGTTGCTTTTACTTCAGGAATTGTTGATCCAAAAGCCTTGACGTTTTATTCAGTAAAAACAACTGGGATATTTAGTATACCTGCTGCCTATATTTATAAACACAGATATACTTCATTCATCAATTGAGCACATTATATTGTTTAACCTGGATTGTACATGTGTTTAGGATTGTTGAAGACAGTCTATATATCACAATTAAAAAAGAGCACTCTATTTCGTAACAATTAAGCAATCTTCATTGTTAATTTATGATATTTATAATATAATATTAACTTTATCATAAACTTGGAAATATGTTTTAAAATTAATATTTTTTTACTAATTTTAAAACCTCCCTAAATTTCTCATTTTATGAGGTTTACATTAATGTATACATCACGGATTAAGAAGTCTCTAAATATACATTACATTATTTTAATCTTTCATATGCAGTTGATCTAAATAGTGGCTTACTACTTGAAGTACCATCAGTCAATATATAAACTTAGTAACCTAACTTAATAAGATCCAAGCAAGTTTGTTAAACACAAATATGAGTTTCTAATCCGTAAATTACAACTTGATTTCTATTAGGATACTGTTTTATTATTTCTAATCCTTTATCAGATAACATCGTAAAAGTAAACTTCTCATAAAAATGGGTGTTTTATGTGAATGTGCTCTTTAATGATTGAACTGTATTTCCAAAAACCTTAGGGTTTTATTCTGAGACAATTATGGGTATGTCATAAATTTTAGCAAATTCATTCATCAAACATGCACATTCTATAACTTACAAACAATTATAATTCTTTTAATTGGCTTCGTTATTAAAAACATCCTAAATATCACAACAGAAGAACAAAACCTTTTCTTTGTCTAAAGTATTCATTTAATATTTTATTATCAAATTAATATATTATAATATCAAATTAATTTAAGGAGTATCAAAGCAATCATCACAATATATATAGAAATTTAAAGGGAACTCTCTCTAAATTAAAGTAAAAATTATAATTTTACATTTATAAAAAATAGAGAGGAAGGGCGATAGAATATTGATCAAATTTGAATGATATAATGTCATTGGTTTATTTAATTACTCTTTATTAATTCATATTATTCTTGTATATTTTAGATTTCTTCCCATTTTTTTTTTTCAAAAAGTAGCATTTGTTATAGTGATTCTTCAGTAAATTCTATCATTCTTAGATTATTTATTTAATTGTTATAATGTTAAACTATTCTATAGATTTTTTCATCCCTTTGGTTATCTAACTCCAACAAAGCATCTTCATATAGTGTTTCTTGATAATCTTCTGTATCAGCCAATGACTGAGACTCACTAATAGGATTGCTTGACATATAGACTCCACAACTAGATGATTTTGCGATGGGTTTTTTGAAATTTCTTTTTTGAATTCTTTCTTTTATTTTCTAACTTTATAAATCTAAGTCATTTTTAAAAAGAACAGCTAATTTTTTTTATTCTTCCTTTGAATTTTGGATAAATTGTTAAACCTATTTTCTTTTACTTTTAATCTCGCTATCTTCATCAGGATCTGTTTTACAACGATCAGAAAAATGAGACATTAATTAATTTAATTATATAATACATCACCCAAACATCTTTAATACGATTTATCCAGATTGTTAAGGTTGTCTTTGTTTAGCTTCTCTCTATTGCTTTTCTTAACTATAGTTTTAAATATATAACATACATCTCCCTTTAAATATCCTCCTATATTAATTAGACTTTCTCAGATAAGTCATCTGGTAAATTTAATTAATTCATCTAAGTATTCATCAATATGATTTTCAAATTTTATTTTGAAGCTTCAACAATAGATGCATCCAAGTTTTCCTCTGTAAAAAGATCCATAATCCTGAAAGTACTGTGAAATATTTGTTATTTTTAATTGCTCAATAGGTAACTGAGCAACAGAAACTTTCCTATCAAAATATATGAATCGGTTTCCTTATTTGAGATTTTCCGATATATTGCAGGAAGCACACAGTTTAGAATTGGCTATAGATTCTATTTAATTTGTTTGATTAAGTTCAAGGCAATCGACACTAGATTTGTAAAATGCACTATTTATATAATTACAAATTATCTTACAATCTATTAATTAACAATATCCCTAATTATCTTAATGATTGTTGATTAAACCATCTAAATTTAATAATATGTAATAATCTTCCTATCTCATTTTTTAGGTACCAGAAATTGCTTATAAAATTGTCTAAATATAACCATAATACTTTAAACTATAGATTTTATCCTTATAAAATTAAATTAATTGTGCGCACCTCATAAATTCATATTCTTAGGTGAGCAAAAAGTCCCAAAATATAGTATTGATTTAATCTGAAGCCTATGGATTTTGTTAAGATATTTTTAACAAAGATGCTAAACAATTTAATTTTAAGTTCTAATCTACTGTTATTTAATAAATTTGAATTAAAGGGTCAAGGATTAATTATAAATCAATTTAATGATGAATAAGGGTTTGATAAAATTGTTAACAAATAACTAAAGAATGAGGTGCTTCTGCTGAGATTATAGGCAATAAGTTTTGAACTCCATTAATCAGTAATTAATTTTGAGGATTCTTATTGACAGCTTCAGTTAGTAATTGGATTCCTTTTATTCTATAACCTCGACATTATAATATTCTTTCTTTTGTAAGATTTTCCATAGTCTTTTTGAACATATTCTCATTTTGTTCAAATGCTCCCTAAAAATAATGAATAATCTTACATATTATGTAACAATGTAGCCAATTAGAGTAAAGTGAATAGGCTTATCAAGGTTTGATATCCGCAGTAGCTTTGGCAAAGATTGATGGAGAAAGCCTTGATCAAAACTATATTTTTTTCCATTGTAGACAAAATTATAAGACTGATATTCCCTTACATGAGATCTAGGTGTACATAGAATCACAAATATATCTTCTAGTAATTCTTCAACATAACATTTCAACTACTCTATAAGAGTTTAATCAAAATAGTTTGGTATTTTTCTGTAGATACTTCCTAATGAAACAATTCTTTATATGAGGATATTGAGTTATGACTTTTCGCTAAAAAATTAGCTAGGAACTAGTTTCTTTCTGCCTTCATTTAACAATGGTTTAGATAATAATTAAATTAATTTTGTAGCCAAAAATTCATCTTTTACAATTTTAGCAAATTTACTAATAAGTTTCATGTTCGTTAGGTTTACAGAAGGAGGGTTTTAATTTTCTCTTCTAATTGTATCACATAATATTGAATCTATTTGAGCTGCAAAACTTAATAGGTCCTTCTCCTTGTAAAAAAAGTGTTGGAACATATCATATGATATTTCCTTTGCTTCCTCATAGATGGAGGTTGTAATTTTGAATAGAAAATCAAATACCTGATCTGATGTATCACATTATTTAAATAGCTTTTACAATCTTTTTAAAAGAAATATTCTTGTTTTAATGTGAATCGGTATTCTTTCTTATTAATCAGGTATCACTTCATCTAAGATATAAGGCTATAGAAGTTGAAGTAACTCTTCAATAGGTTGATTATACACTTTTATGAAAATATTTTTCATCAAATTCCGAAGTTCCATTTATTCTTAGGTGGAGTGAACTCTCTAATTAGAAAATAGGTTATTTAGAACAAATAAAATTGGTTAGACTAAAGAAGGCATAGTATACTTATCAGTTAGTTAATCTATAAAGACTGCAATTTTAAGAGATGGTTTTTTTAATAATAAATTAATAGCTTTTGTCACTGTTTATTCAGTGTCTTATTCTAATGCAAAGTCTAATTATATAATTTAGAATTATTTTGACTATAGCCTGCATCTACATTCTTGATAGATGATATTAAAGTAATTATCCTTAATACCACCATTTCTAACATAATTCAAAATAATTTCAGACAGAATTTTAAATTAGTATATTTAGATAGGTTTATCACTTTAGCTTATTGCAAATACAAGGAACACCCAAACGTTTTTGAGTAAACTTGGATCAATCTACTAAAAGAGTTGAATAACTTTGGCAACATCAGTTGTCATTTATGATAATACTTTCATTAAGAGATTTTGCACTTATAATTACACTCCAGCAAGTTTTTTTTTCAGAATCTCTAAAACTAAATAGGTGAAATTAGCTTATGACTTTTAGGATAACAACTAGTTTAATTATTCTGCTTAGTCGACATCCTTAATTTATAACATTGAACAATAAAGGTGGGCACATAATTATTGGATTTAATTATCAACACATTAACACAAATTAATAATTTAAAATATTTGTTCATTGAATTCTTGAGATACAAGTGAATTGGCCTAATAAATTTTAAGTGCAATTTAATAAAGACAAAATAAATAACATTATTATTTTGATTACTTCTATTAGACATCTTTTAAATTTACTACTTAGGTTTGTAGAGTACCATTTACATATCGAATAAAATTGATTTTATTTTTGAGGGTAAATGATTATGATGAAATGATATGACCTAGAAATTTGCTAGCTGCTAGTACTAATTAAAATTCTGATCGAGGAATTCCCATAAGTTCATCAACATAATGATTATTTTTATGAACATTTACTTAATTCCACTGTGAATTTCCATTTATTATATCTTCAAGGCAAAATTATACAAGTGAATTTAATTCATTTGAATAATATTTTGGTTGAATTTATCTAATCGCCTAATAAAATACATATTTAGAAGATATCACAAATGGTGATTACTTATCGAATTTACATTATTATAACTTACTAAACATTAAAATAGTTTATTAAGCCAAAAACTTTCTAGTTGTATCCTTAATTTATTTTGATAATGTACTACTATTTAGTATTGAAGTAATGACAAGGCCAACACCGCAATAACTTTATAATTATTATTCATCTTTTATCTCATCCTTAGAAGTTAGATTTTTTTCAATCAATATCCCGATTTCCTTAACTTTATTAGTTGTCCCAAAATAAGGAACCATCAATAACTCTGCAATTGTGATCCATCCAATTCTTCTTAATTAAGAGGATTTTTCTAGAAATGATTTCGCTGTTTCCCATAAATGATTTATCAGTTCACTTGAAATTGAATGCAATTATAAGTCCAACAAAGAGAACAGTTTCGATAATAATGCACATTAAATTCTTAATTAATTTATCAATGAATTGGTTTCCTTTACATTGAGTTCTGCCAATGTAATTTTGGCATAATTAAGTATGGCTGACAAAATGCTTTATTACCACTTTTTATTTTCTTGGAATAAAGACTCAAAAGTGTTGAATAAATTTCTACTCACACTAATACAGATGGGTTTATCTATGCTCATTGGATGCTATAAAATATCATTGATTCTAAAAATAGGAGTCAATATATCTATAAATTCAGATGGTTTTGATCTTTTATCATCAAATACATTTGAACCTAATGTATCAAATAAGAAATTCATTCCTTTCAAGAGCAGTTTATAAATATAAACATTCCATTTTTAGCTCTTTGCCTTTGAAATCTTGTCAAAGAAATACTCTAATAAATCCTTTCTTTCATTCAATTAAACCTGCTAAACCATATAGAGACATAGGTTAACTGATCTAGATTATTAACATCATTCGATACTTTTTATAAACTGTGTGGAGATATGGATCTTCTAATGCCATGCATCCTAAATACGAACAAGAGATCTCAAAAGATCCTCTCACAATAGAAAGACCTAATTTCTTGAATTCATGGATCAAATATCTTAAAATATAATTGAAACTATACTTCTTATATGCTATGAATATATTCCCAACAATATTTGAAGGAAATTTGGATAAATTTTCATCAAAAAGCTGAAATATTTTTTATGCTTATTCTCTGGGTTGAAGTTGTACCTATTACTTTACTTTATCCTTTTTTGTTAGAGCTACTATATTTTATTATTAAAACAAGTATCTAGAAAAATATTTATAAAATAGGGGAGAGTCATCTGATTTATAAGCTATTAAATACATTTGTTCTGATACCACTTCCTATTCCATTAAATATATTAGAGTTTGCATTCCTGCTTATTAAAGTGTCTCATGTTTTTCATTTAAAGTAAATTTGAGGGATATTTTTAGAATTTCATTCTTTTACGATTCAATTAAGAAATGCAATGAATTGCAGAGGCTCAAACGATAATCCGAGTTCTTTAACAACTTCATCAAGGCAGCGCTAATATCTTAGGTTAAAGTATAGGAAAAGGATTGGATTTCATGTTTGGTTAGCTGAATTAATGTGACAAGTAAAGTCAAAGCAATACTCTTAAGGGATCCCTTCTTGTTTATATGTTGCAATAAAATCTCAACGACTTATTTTATTTATTCATTTCCTGTTTTAGCAATCAATAAGGAGAGAGAATTACAAATCATCTAATAAGTATGTTGAGGAAATGAAAATTAAATGAGTGTTTGTACTATTTAGTTTAAATCTGAGTATTATTAATTTTTTGCATTTTCATTCAATAGCTCTACCAATCTTGCGAAATGACTCATTTAAAGTTATTTATCAGTTGGGACTTATTGCTTGAGTTTATCTTGTACACTAGCGATTAAATTCATTAAAAAAAGATTTTTATTTTAATTTAAAATGGTTATCAAGACTGATTTGTGCTCTTTTAGTGAATGGCGTATTTACCCTGGACATGGTCGTAGATTCGTGGCTAAGGATGGTAGATTATTTTACTACTTGAATCAAAAGAGTAGAGCATTTTCTGCCAGAAAAGTATCATATGAAATTTAACATTCAAGATTAAAAGCCAAGAAATTCAATGGACTGTTGCGTGGAGAAGATTGAACAAGAAGATTAAAACCGATGAAGGAGCAAAGAAAAGAAGAATCAGAAATCTTAAGGTCTAAAGAGCTATTGTTGGTATATCACTAGAAGAGATTAGAAGAAGAAGAAAGGAAGATGAAAGTAAATTTTGATTGTTATAAACTTTAAATAGAAACAAGAAAAGCTCAAGCTGAATAGGCTGCTAGAGAAATCAAAGACAGAAAGCAGAAGCAAATTGAGACATAAAAGTAACAAAGAAAAGGTGTAACAACCACTCAAAAAGCTGCATAAAAGGCTGAAACAAAAGCAGCATAAAAGGCTGCTGCTAAAGGAGCAGGAAAAGCAAAGGGAAAGAAATGATAAATTATTAAATGTACATTAATATTACAATATAAACTACCTCTATAGACAATTACACGAATTCTTTGTACATCTCTAGTAGAACTGAAGCAACATACATATACAGAAAAATGAATTATTATGTTTAATATCTATATCAATTTTCAATTATTTAACTTGATTTAATCATTCCTTGCCCAAAAGTCTGGTTAACTTATTAGATTCATTGCTTTCTCTATTGATAATAATTAATTGTTATATTCCTAAGTTATCTTAGCTTTCCATTTTTCTTCAATTTGATTACCATTATTAATGAAATCTTTCTCCTTCTTGTAAAACTCTTGATCTTTTTTATTTGATTCAATATCATCTTTAATTTATCTTATTTTCTCTTCTGCAACTGATAGATTGTATATCAATTCTGCAATGTCTTTTTTGAAAATCAAAAGTTCTCCATCTAATTGATGCTTTTAATCTTCATATTATTTTTATTATTCCGCATCATATGCAATATCTGAATTTTTGTGATCAACAAATTGCTTTCTGAGATTATTAAAAGCTTCTAGAATCTAATAGATATTAATAATTTATGATTTACATATTTTTGAACTCTTGTGTCTGTATAATTCGCAGATTCAGTAGTCTCTAATAACTCCTTCATTTCAATTCCTCCAATCAACATTGTAGCTGCGAAAATCTTCCTTGTTATTATTTTGACTCTATCGACCTAGATAAATTGTTCATTGGCAAATATCCCCTAAAGTAAGGCAATACACATATCAACTTGTGCAACCATATGTTCGTATTATGACACTACTATGAATATATAGTTTACAAGTATCTAAGAATTTATCATTTTACTTTTATCTAGTGAATGTTAGATATTCTAATTATTTTCTATTTTCATTCACGTTTTAATCTAGATTCTCTAATCTCTTATTTATATTCACAATGTAATCATGCATCTATGAGTCTAAATAATCTGTATTCCTAGCAATAAAAGTAACTGTCTCATCTATGCCTAAATCTAACTTCTCATTCTTGCTAATATAAACGTTAATAGCTTTATCACTAGCGAATTCATGATCATGCTTCAAATCTTTTACCTACTCCGTCTAATGAATTATAATACTCATATCTATACCACTGATGTCAAAACATCTGCTAGCTCTTTCAAAGCAGAATCACCAGAAAAAGCTAATTAACTTAGATTCCATGCAATCTTACCCCAACTTGTTTTCTTGTCTATTTCATTATTATCTATTTACTTTCAGTTCTTCCACGCCATCCTGTTTACTAATATTTACACAATTAATAGTGCACAATAGCAAAATAAGAACAAGTTCCGTTTTTTGAGTTTTCATAAAAATATATTTATTTATAACAAATTAAAATTAATACTAATTAGTTGAATAATTCATGACTATAGTATTATTTATTTGATTGCATGTTAATTAACTTATCAATCCTTATTATGCGTTTATTGATTTTGATTAACTGCATCATGTAAATTGAATTGCAAGTAAATATTATAATTGAGTATAAGTAAAGAAACTAAAATAGTAACTAAAAGCTAATGTATATGTATTATTTATATATTACCAAATTAAAATTCAAATGCAAATAAAAACTTAGAGAAAATAGTTCTAAAATTAATAATAAATTTACCTTATTTTAACAAGTAAGTAAATGAAAAGAGGATTCTTAATTTAATAAATTACAAATATTAATAGACTTATTCTTTAGGGTATTAAAAAGAGCAAAAAGAAGCCAAAATTTTGAGATTTCTAAATATTGTAAATTAAAATAATAATGGATTAATTAAATTCATGGGGTTATTGCAATCCAACTAATTGGGAAGATAAACTTCCAAAGCCATATAAGTAAAATAGTTTATTACAATGATAGATTCATTAACAAAATCTTAAATACTATGATACTTAATGAAGTTTATAACAAAGTTTTCGAAATTGAAAAATATCGTTCTGACCCAAACTATGAAGGACAATTAAGAACATTACCTCCCTAAGGTGTCTTTGATATTCCTTAATTGAGTTGTGTGAGTCGAGATAGTTCAAGCAATCTGGTAGCCGCAGGAGATACCTAGGGAAATCTGATGATATTAGACTTAAGTAAGAAACTAAGAATTGCCAAGAAAGAAACTAATGGGAAAAGAATACTTAAAGTGTGTTTAAGTAGTAGAGATTAAGCAATAGACGATTACAAGAATGTTTGTGTGTACATAATCATTACTAATTTAGGATTGGAGTTGTTTAACATTGTGATCCAGTAGTGTACATTTATAGATTCAGGCCATTAGAAAATAAACTATTGCTTCACCATACGATTACATTATCAAAGGACAAGAATGCCATTGGTGAGTATCCCGTAGATGTAGACATAAGCTAATATTCTTAATATATAACTGTTACATAATATAATGGAAGTGTTAAAGTGTTTAGAATCCCAGATTTAAAAATAGATCAATAATCAAATTCAAGTCAAATATCAAACAACAGTGTGGGAGCTCAAAGTCCAAGACACTTATAAAGTCAATTCAAACCATCACCAATAAAAGGGAAAGACCAACCAATAGTGCCTCCTGTTCAATAATAGCAGATCCTAGCATCCCCAATGGACATTTCATGTTCTGAATTGACAGATTTGGTTTATTAGGTGAAGTTCAATGGAATAAAGAAAATATTGGATTATAATGGAATAATAGCTAAAATTAAATAAGATTTGACCACCCCGAAAGAGCCTCCTCCTGAAGAGAAGGTTGATCCTAAAAAGAAGGCTCCAGTGCCTGCAAAAAAGCCAGTTGAAGTAGCACCTGTACCAGTAGTTGAAGAAATACTTTATGATGAAAATGAAAATGGAGCAGTTCCTAACGATGATGCTTATCCAGTTTAGAAATATCGAGCAATCGTTGAATTTATCATTGAAAGATTTAGTGTTCAAAATGGAAACAAAACATTTAATTCATACAAGTAGCATGAATGTGTTACAGGCATAGTTGTTGGTTGGACTAATACAACAAGACTTGAATTACATCGTTTTACAAGTGCTAAGAGATCAGCACTTCCAGAGTACTTAAGTGCATCTTTTGGATTGCCAACTTAATAGCTATTTAAACAATAAGCATCAGTTACAGAGGTCTAAATTCTTTACCCTTTGAGTTGTATGGCAATATCTAAATCATCAGTGTATTTAGCTGCTGGATTATAATAAGGGAGTGTGTTCGTGTATGATTTGATTTTGGAATAAGAGAGGTTTTATTTAGATAAGCATATGTACACTTGTACCCAGATTTAATTCTGTGATGATAATAGATTGATTTCATCTTCATATGATGGAGGTGTTAACATTTATGATATAAAGGAAGGGAAGTTGTTGTGTAAACGAACACATCAATTTAGGAAGGGAAGTAAAGTTAAAATGGATGAGTAAAAGTAAGGATTGTGGAGGATTATAGGAATGAGTGTGAGTCATACTGGTGTGGCGGCTGCTTTGGATGCCCAATAAGAAGTGAGGATTTATGATGTCTGGCATGGTGAAAAAATAGGGAAACTCACTCCTTAATAAGTGATGGATGATAAATTGAGACAATGGGTTTAAGATAAAGCATTAGTGGCTTGTTATAAAAATGAAATTTTAATTTCTGCTGATGTTTTGCAGGTTAATCAATACACCACTTTACAAATTTTTAAAATATTTGACAATTTGGTCAATTTGTTTCCAGGGTTAGCCAATATTTATAGAAAGGGAATTGAAAAAGATAAAGTCATGAATCTATTTGAAAAAATACCGAAAAATGAATTACAAAATCCATAATTTGATATTCCCAATCTGCAGGGAAATCCCAATAATCAATTGAGAATCCCTGGATAAGAACATAGACCTAGTCAATAAAGAGGTAGCCAACAAAGAGGTAGTCAATAAAGAATTGGGTATGAATATCAATAATTATAAGATCGTAACATGGTTCTCATAAAAGTGGTAAATTGCCTCCTGCAGCCCCATCAAGTATCAAGGGAGGTCCTGTCTCTCTCATTAATTCATTGCATAAATCTAATCACTCAGATTAATAGGTTGATTTTAATTCCTCCTTCAAAAGTTATCAAGCATCATCAACTCATAGGCTCTCAAAACAAAACTCCAGAATAGCCATTTTGACTAAAGAAATGCTTCATCCTGAATAGTTCTTATTAGAGAAGGACAAAACTTCTATTCCACTCTTAATCAAGGATGACACTAGCATGGTTGAACATTGCAGAAGTAGAAATTCTGAGCGATTGGTGAGAATTGAGAAGGTCAATAATATGATCTTAAAGGTTGGACAATAATTGGCTTAAGAAGAGGAAAAGAAGAAGCTTCAAGAGCGTCATCGCTAATTATCTTCTGCCAAATGATTAATTAATTATGTATTTGTTGTAATGAGCCTTAAAAAATATCAATGATTAAATTCAAAGTGCCTTATTGTAATGCTTGTATCAAATTTCATAGTTCAGGATATTCAAGAGATGACATAAATAGAAGATCAAACGCCTTTCAAAGTGATTATCTTGAAGAGGAATTAAAATATCAAATGATAAATTAGAAATACTAAATACAATTTAAATACTTTTAAAATAGAAGAAAGTTAAAAACTAGAAGATTTGTTACCAAGAAGTATCTTAAAAACATTATTGATTATAGCATATACAGGTTTAAGTAATTAAACTTTTGCATATAATACTATAAAGATTTGAAGATTTTGTTATACTGATTTATGGAACAATTAATAAAAGATATGAATAGGTTTCAAACGAGCCATATATTTATTTCAGAATATTAGCATGATTATTAAGTTTTTGTTTATATTTAAGTGAGAATTATCCAAAGCATATGTATCTGAAATGGAAAACATTGATGAAAGAGATAATTTAATTGAACATGTGATATTTGATTATAAAAAAAAATTATATTATTTTATCATACGGCGTATAAATTATTTAGGAATAATCTAATTTATAAACAGAAGTTTTAAGAAATTCTCAAATAATATTAAAACTATTTAATAAGAACCACATGGTTTATTTCGTAGATGTTGCTTTGATTTGGGCATTGCCAGCCATCCTGATTAACAAACTGATTTTCTATATGGTCTATAAGATTGGTGGAAATCATGAATGCATAGTGGATGTAGCATACTCCATAAGCCATTTAGTTGCAGGAGTAGTCTACTGTGTTTTTTCTAGCATACCAACTCCAGCAAGGATTGTAATAATAAGTTTTAAATTTTAAGATCAATATTGTTCTTGTTGCATTATGGTCATTAAGACTTGGTGGATTCTTGTGTGTGACTAGAGTATTGGTTGGATTTAAGGATGAGAGATACGATAATATCTTTAGTGAATACAGCGCAGATAAGTTTAAGAAAGATGTAATGGTGCTGGTCTAATTTATGTTCTAAGGATTGATTGTATTTGTCACTAGCATTCCATTATATTTCTTGTTTCTAAATGATCTCACTTGGGAACCAGATAATTTCAATGGCTTGAATGTGATGAATTATATCGCATTGTCAATCATTCCTTTCAGTATTTGCTTTGAAGCAACTGCAGGTAAATTAAATAGAAAATTTTAGATATACAATTGGAGAGATTTAAGAAGTTAAAACAATAAGGTTTGATACCAAAAGAGGAATTAATGGAAACCGGACTTTGGAGAAAGAGCAGACATCCAAATTTGTTTTTTGATTTAGTTACTTGGTTCTGCTTTTCTTTGGCAGCTATATATGATGCAATAAGTGTTTGTGCTTTGATAGGACCAGTTGCTTTGTTTTGTGTAATGGAATTTCTAACAACTCCATTAACAGAAGCACATATGAAAAAGAAGAGAGGGGATCTTTATGAATAATATGTTGGACGAACTAATAAATACTTGGTTTTATGATGATTGCTTGTATATAATTATCAATTAAACTAATTTTATATAAATACAATTAATTTTTAAAGTTTATTCGAATTTCAAAGAACAAAATTTTTGGAATAGAATTTGTGTGTTAAAATTTGGTTATATTTAATTAAGAGTCTTTTGAAAAGAAGTTGTGGATAACCACAAAAAAATAAATTGAGTGGATGATCAATCATAAGCTTAATATTTTTGGCTTAACTTTGTTAGGTTGAATTGAAATACAAAGAAGGATGATTTATATAGTTAGTTAATTCATTAATAATTATAGATATAATATAAGAGGTTTAAGGGGAATTCTTTTTTGAAAGTTATCCATTATGCTAGTGGGTAAATTAAATTGTGAACTACTTTAAATTTGTGTATAATAATAATATAATTTTATAATGAAGTTAGTATTAGTATTTTTGTTGATGTGTATTTATCCAGTATAAAGTGACACAACAAATATTAGTTTAAGTTCGCCATGTTCATGCACTCAACTTTTTGAATATGATTGCTATAGAAATTTAAATTGTGTTTGGAATAACCTATAGTTAAGATGTGAAATCAAATCAACAACTGAAGAATCGAATACAGACACTAACCCTAAAAATAATAGTTACTGCACTCAATTTGGGTCTAATAAATGCTGGTAAATGGATGGATGTGCTTACATTTTAAATGAATGTGTTTAATTTACATCGTGTTCCAGTTATCCTTTTAGTGTTCAAAAGCTTTGTTAAATGGTTTCGAGTAAGTGCATCACTGACGGTGAAAAATGTGTTGAACTAGCAGAGTGTAATTCATATTCTACTCCCATATCATGTGTTAAAAATAAAAATGGAAAATATTGCTATTGGGATTAGTATTGTATGAATGCAACTGATTGTAGCAAGTTGCCAGTTTCATTTAAGACAGATGGTGAATGTCGTGAATAATTGTCATATTGCACAGTAAATCCAAGAGGTGGATGTCAGGTGAGTGGATACAATTGTGAAGATTAAGAGTTTGAGATGCAATGCTATTACAACCAGAAATTGGGACAATGTGCATGGGTTGATGGTAAATGCATGGATAGATCATGTTAAACAGCACCAAAATCTATTAGAACAGATGCAGCATGTTAAGAATATTTTTAGAGTTGCACAATAGATATTGAAGGAGGGTGTAGATAAAGAACATAATGTAATGATGTTATATTGAAGGAATCATGTACATACAATGCAAATGGATCATTGTGTTTTTGGAATGAAGGTAAATGTTATGATAAGAATTGTGAAAATGCACCTTAAAATATTACTTGCTCAACATTTTTAGAAAATTGTGTTCCTAAATCTGTAGGTGGATGCATGAGTATTTCTGATTGCTCCAAATATGATTTAGAAGAGAGTTGTAAAATAGATACAAAAGATAATAAATGCTTTTGGACAGGAAACACTTGTGTATCGTATACTTGTCAAAGTGCTCCTTTAGATTATGTTACACATGAGTAATGCGCTGCTTACAAAGAAGATTGCACGGTAAACAATACTACATTTAAAGGGTGTTCAGAGAGAACATGTGATAATGCTCCTACTACTGCAACAACCTTTCTATAAACAAATTATGATTGCAATAAATACAAAGAGGGTTGCATCACTAAACTAGGTGGAGGGTGCAAATAATTAAATGAATGCAGCGATATAGATGTTGAAAATGCTTGTGTTGTAGATAAGTATGGTAGAAATTGCTTCTTCTACAATGGCGTGTGTGCCTTAAGAATTTGTGAAAATGCTCCAATCTCTTTTACTAGTCATGAATAATGTCAAGATTTCAATTAGGAATGTACTGTGGCAAGAACACTAATTGGCTGTGTCAAAATGACATGTTAAGTGCTTACATCCCAAAGTACTTGTAAGGTAGATCTAAATGGCAATCGTTGTTATTGGACTGGCCTTTGCTATACAAAGACTTGTGCTAATGCTCCATTTGAATATGATTCAGATTTGAAATGCAAGACTTACTTAAGCTCATGCACAATTGCCAACAGTGGGCGTGGATGCATAACAAGACCAGTTTTATGCAATCAATTAGTGCTCGAGGAACAGTGTTATATTACATCTAGTGGTTAGATTTGTGGTTGGTTTGAAGGAGCCTGTTACGACAAGGCTTGTTTCACTGCACCCTACACATCTGATTACGATACATATGAAGAATGTGATATGTATCTGAGTGGATGTACAGTAGCAAGTGAAGGTAATGGCGGTTGCATTCCTTTGGATGCATGTACAACCTACACTGCTTAGAGAAGTTGTCGATTCAATAATTCCAATTTACTTTGTGAGTGGACTGGTAATGCTTGCTATGATAAGTCCTGTACCACAGCTCCTTAAGATGCAGACCATGACACAAATGAGAAATGCGAGGCATATTTAACTGGATGTATCGTTGCTCCAAGTGGCTAGGGATGCATTGAAAAACCTTCTAGTTGTAATATGATGAGTACAAGCACTTAGTGCACAGATACTTCAACTAATTCACTCGGAGGACCATGTGTTTGGGTAAACTCTTGTGTTAACAGGACTTGTGCTAATGCTCCTGTCTCTACTAATTATGATACTCATTAAGAATGCTATACATTTCTGGCTTCATGTACTGTGGTTGCTACGGGTATTGGAGGCTGCATGACACAATTGAGCACTTGCTCCTTGTATACGACATTTAGATCTTGTTAATTAGCATCTAATGACCAGAAATGCGCTTGGTAATATAACTATTGTTACAATCGGCAATGTACATATGCTCCTGACACAAATGAATTTGATACTGATACAGAATGTAGTGCTTTTCTTAATACTTGCACCGTCGTCAGGAGAATTAGTAATTTAGGGTGTACTACTAGATTAAGTTCTTGTTAAGATCTTACAGAGCAACAATGTATTAATGATAGTTCAAACACGATATGTACTTGGGACACAACTCTCGCTACACCTTATTGTAAAACTAGAACCTGTTCATTAATGATTGGATTTACTTATACTTAATAAAACTGTAAGAATTGGTTAACTGGATGTGTTGTTGATAACAATTCACCTCATACAAGTTGTATAACATAGAAATCTTTGTGTAGTCAGTATACCAATGTAGATAATTGCGAGTTATCCACTAGTAATGGATATTGCACTTGGAATGGTACATCTTGTGTTACGCGTACTTGTTCTGCTACTTAAAATATCACAGATTTTAATCATTCCACTTGCAATACTTGGTTGTCTTCATGCACTGCAGGTCCTCCTACAAGTTGTATTTAGAAACCAACAAATTGTGCTGATTATGTTAATTATGACTAATGTTATAAGAATTATTCAGATTAACCTTGTACTTGGTATAATGATGCATGTATTGAAAAGACATGTACTAATCATGGCTATTCAGTTACAGTATTTAATTAAACTAATTGTAACAATTGGTTATCCTCCTGCTCTGTTAATCCAGGTGGCACTGGATGTGAAACTACTAGAACTTGTGCCAATTATACAGGATCTTCATTCACTCATTCTGATTGTAATACTTGGTTAACTAATTGTACAACTGATGGATCTTAATGTGTGTATAAGACTTGTACTAATTATGGTTCAAATGTGACTACATTTAATAGTTCCACATGTTCTACTTGGTTTAGTGAATGTACAAATGATGGGACAACTGCTTGCAAGAGTGCTAGAACATGTACTAATTATGGAAGCAAAGTTACTATATTTAATCATACAAATTGTACAAATTGGTTATCCTCATGTACTAATACAAATACAGCTTGTGCAGCTAGAACTTGTACTAATTACGGTCAGAATATTCTATTCTTTACTCATGATACTTGTAATGCTTGGCTATCTTCATGCACTGTAACTTGGGATAAGTTGGGTTGTGAAACCAAATCCTGCACTAATACTGGTCAATAAATAACTACTTTTAATACTTCTAATTGTTAAGCCTGGTTATCTGAATGCTAAGCGAATGTGAATGGAACTGCTTGTGAGTCAACTAATGCATGTACTTCTGGAGCATATACAAATGCTACTAATTGTGGTAACTATCTAGAATCATGTACATATACAAGTGGATCATATTGCACAAATAAGAATTGCGCATCTCCATCAGGAATAACAACATACAATCATAAAACATGCACCAATTTCTATAAATTGTGTACCAGTAATTCAGCATCTAGTGCTTGTGAGTGGAGAAATTGCTATAATCATAAAGGATTTATCTCTTATTTTACTCATGAATCATGTGAAAATTGGTTATTTTAATGCACAGTAAATAGTACAAATACGGGATGTACAGTAAAGACATGTACTAATTATGGTAGTCATGTCACATCATTTACAAATGCAGATTGTAACAAATGGCATCCCTCCTGTAATGGAGCCACCTCAACATGTTAAGAAAGTAGAACGTGTACAAGTGCTCCATCAGGTTATCAATATGATCATAGTAATTGTGAGGCTTACTCCTTAAGTTGTACTAAGAATACTTCTTCAACTTGTATGACAAAGGATTGTTCGAAAGCTAGTTTGGTATTTTCAACATTCACTCATGCTATTTGCTCAGAATGGCTCAGCACTTGCACATCTGACGCTACAGGTGTTTCATGTACCAGTAGGACTTGCACGAATTACAAGGATCAATTAACCACAATAAGTCATGCAACATGCAATGCTTGGTTATCAACATGTACTAGCAATGTTGCAGGAACTGCATGCGAAACCAAAACCTGTTATAATCATGGAAGCCAAGTCGCAGTGATAGACAATACAAATTGCAATAGTTGGAAGAGCGGTTGTGTTGGAGGAGGATCTACTTGTAGGGATTCAACAAATACATAATGTGGATCTTATTCAGGAACCATTAATCATGCAAATTGTACAGGTTATTTAAGTACATGCACAAATTCTGGGAGTTCTAAATGCATAGTGAGAACTTGCTAATTAGCATCTTAGGCTATATCAATATTTAATCATTAAAAATGTACTGAATGGTATTTGGAATGCACAGCTAATTCAGATGGTACTGGATGCTAATATAGAACATGTTATAACTATGGAGATTATATAACTACATTTACAACTGCTACTTGTTCGAATTGGCTACATGGTTGCAATGTTAATTCAACAAATGATGGATGCGTTAGTGAGCGTACATGTTCTAATTATGGATCTTATATCAATGAATTTACTCATGAAATTTGTAGCAATTGGTTGAGTACATGTACTGTTGACTCTGGAGCCACAGCTTGTATTGATAGGACATGTACAAATTATGGAAGTAATGTGACTGTGTTTAATTATACTAATTGTAATGCTTGGTTAGATGGTTGTACTGGAACAGGCAGTGTGTGCGAACCAAGATCTTGTAGTAATAGTTCAACGGGAATCAGTTCATATACTGAAGCCAATTGTTATAAATGGTATTCTTACTGTAAAGTAAATGATTCTCTTAATGATTGTGTCAGTACACGTACATGTACTAATTATGCAAGTAACATCACTACATTTAATCATTCCAATTGCAACACTTGGTTATCAGATTGCACTGTTTCAGCAGATGGACTCACTTGTGAAACTAAGACTTGTACTAATAGTAATATAACTGCTGGCAATTTCAATTTAAATAATTGTAATTCATGGTTATCTGGATGCATCGCTAATTCTACAGCAGATAATTGTGAAACTGTTAAAACTTGTAATAATGCAGTTTCTAATCTTACTACTTTTGATCACTCAACTTGTTCTGGATGGAAGAGTACTTGTACTTACGATAAAGCAGGCACTAGTGATCCTGGAACTAGTTGCATTGAATTTACATGTGCTAATGCATAATTAACTACTTTTGATCATACTAATTGTAATAATTACAAGAACACTTGTACAGTGAATTCCACCAATGATGGATGTACTGATTTCATTTGTTCAGCTGCAGTCAATGTTATATCCTCATTCACTCACTCGGATTGCAACAGTCATAAATCTACATGCACTGTGAATAGTGCTGCAGACAATTGCGAAGATATTACTTGTGATAATGCTGCTCGTATTCTAGCCCTTTCAAGTGGTTCCTACACTCATTCCGATTGCAGCGGATGGTTATCATCCTGTACAGTCAATAGTGCAGCAGATGGATGCGAAACTAAGACTTGTGCCAATGCAGTTAATTCTCAAACTGTTGATTCATCATTTGATTGTACAAACTCTTGGCTATCTACTTGTGAATTACACTCTTCTGAAAGTTCCTGCGTTGATAAAACATGCCTTACTTTTAGAGGTACTTTATCCAAAGCTAATTGTAACAACTACTTTACTGGATGCACTTATTACGGAAACTATGATAATACTTCATCATGTACTACTACAGTCAGAACATGTGCAAGTGCTGTTACAGCTCATGATAATGGTTATGATGTTGTTGATTAAGCAGGATGTGATTCTTGGAAAGATGGATGTGCACACAGAGGCTCTGGCAATTATGGTTGTGAAGAAAGATCATGTTCTAATTATGTCAGTGCAAATCAATCTAATCCAACATCTTATGCATAATGCAATACTTGGCTATCAACATGTACTTTTGATAGCCTAAGTTCAATATGTGTCGAAAAAACTTGTTCGAATTTTTCATAATCATCCCCTTCCTTTAATAATTGTTAAGCCTGGAATCCTTTATGTACAATCAATTCAACATCGACTGGATGTGAAAAGAAAAATTGCACTAACTATTCATATGTTTCTCAAGTCTTTAATGATATTAGTTGTTAAGCCTGGTTTATTAATTGCTAAGCTAATTCTTCAAAAACAGCTTGTGAGGCCAGTTGCACTACAACTAGTGTAACAACATATAACTTTGATAATTGTCAAAATTGGGACACTAGATGCTCTGTTAAAAGTGATAACTCTAATTGTGAAGTCAGAAGTTGCTCAAATCCTTCCCTTTCAGTGTATACAGATACTTAATGTTCAGCTTGGTTATCCACTTGTACAAATAATAGTAATACAGGATGTAAGGATAGAACATGTTATAACTACTCAACCAATTTATTGTTGTATAATTCAAGCACTTGTGAATCTTGGTTGTCAACATGCACTAATTACAAGACCTAAGGTTGTATGCCTAAAACATGTGATAATTACTCTGGTACTATTAATGATAGCAATTGTTAATCATATCTATCCTATTGCGTAGCAAATACAACAAAAACAAAATGCATGACCAGAAGAACTTGCACTAATCATGGATCTGCAGTAACAACATTTACCCACGTCAATTGCGAAAATTGGAATAGTAATTGTACTAGTAATGGTGGTGGCACTGCTTGCATTTAAAAAACCTGTAGCAATATAAGCACAAGTGCAGTAATATAAATTAATTCATATACATGCAACGCCTGGAAATCCACCTGTGCTTATATAAATGGAAGCTGTGTAGATAAAACATGTAGTAATTCAGGTTTGGTTGGTAGTGATGTAACTTTGGCAAACTGTAGTGATTGGTTACCTTATTGCAAAGCCAATAATGCTATTTGGCCTTAATATTGTGAATTAAAGACATGCTAAAATCATTCTTTGGGAACAATAAACTAAGCCAATTGTTAGAGTTGGTTGTCTTATTGTAGAGTAAATTCAGCAGGAACAGCTTGTATGACTGATCGTACTTGTAGTAATTACGGGATCAATATTTTAACATTCAATCACATTAATTGTGAAGCTTGGTCATCTTATTGCACAGTGAATGCTACAAATAATGGATGTATGAATAAGACTTGCTTTAATACTAATTTGAGTGTGTTTAATGATCAAACTTGTGGGTAATGGTTGAATACGTGCAAAGCCAACTCTTCAAACACTGGATGTGAAATAAGAACTTGCACAAATTATGGGAATTAATTAACCAGTTTCACTTCAGCTACTTGCTCATATTGGTTATATTAATGTACCAATAATGGATCTACAGCTTGTAAGACAATTAGAACATGTACCAATTACAGTAATTTGATATAAACTTTCACATTGTAGACATGTTCCGAATATCTAAGTTAATGTGTTCCTGATCCCACTCAATCATCTTGTTTAGCAAGAACTTGTGGTAATGCATAGGAATTACCCTCGTATACACATTAAAATTGTTCAAATTGGTTGAGTAGCTGCACTGTGAATTCTACTAATGATGGTTGTGTTGATAGAACATGTTAAAATGCATCTCTGTCATTCTACAATTATAATAGTTGTTCTAGTTGGTTAAGCACATGCACTGTAAATGATACTAATGATGGCTGTACTGCTAAAACATGTAGTAATAGCACTGTTACTTAATTTACATAAGCTAATTGTACAGCTTGGTTAAGTACGTGTACAAATGGGAAGAATGCATGCATTAATAAGACATGTGCAAATTATACAGGTACCATCAATTAGACTAATTGTGTGGCATGGTTATCATATTGTTATGCTGATTCTGCATCTCAAGCATAATGCTATAGTTTGAGGAATTGCTATAATCATAATTTAAGTACATTTACGGTTAGTACATGCAGTTCATGGTCTCCCCTATGTACAGTTAATACTTCAAATGATGGATGCATTGAAAAGAATTGTTATAATAATAATTTAACAAAATTCAGTCATGCCACATGTTCGGATTGGTTATCAACTTGTACAGCAAACATTGAAGGGACTGGCTGTGAAATTAGATCTTGTACAAATCATGGAAGCAATATAACCATATTCAATAATGCCAATTGTTCTGCATGGTGGAAATATTGTAAGGTAACAACTTTGGGTACTGCATGTGAACCATATACTTGTTGGAAGAATAATGTGAGTGTATTCAATCATACTAATTGTTATAACTATTTAGATTAATGCACTGTTGCTGATTCAACATCTTGTGGATCTACAAGAACTTGTACTAATCATGGGAGTGCAGTGACCGTTTTTAATCATGCTAATTGTTAATACTGGCTAACTAAATGCACTGTAAATGCTGCAGGAACAGCTTGCGAAGAAATGACATGTACAAATCATGGAATCTAAGTAAGTACATTCACTCATGCAAATTGTCAGAATTGGATGTTTGATTGTACTGTTAATGCAACTGGAACAGATTGCGAATTGAAAACATGTTCTAATTATGGTGCCAATGTAGTTGTTTATACTCATGCTAATTGTTTAGCCTGGTTATCTACATGTACAGCCAACACAACAAGTAGTGCTTGTGTTAATAAAACTTGTCTAAATACCACTGGTATCAGCACTTGGACATAGGCCAATTGCCAGGCTTGGTTGAGTGTCTGTTAGTTAAGTAAACCTACTACTTGTACATCTAATGTCAGTAATTGTTCCTCTGCAACGTATAACTAATGTGTTAAAGATACTAATAATGATATTTGCGTTTGGCATCAGAATGCCTGCAAGGATAGGGCATGTAACAACTTTACTGGAACTGCCAATCATACTAATTGTGAAACTTGGTTAAGCAGTTGTACTGTCAATACAACTAATACTGGATGCGTCACTAAACCTACTAATTGCACTACAGGAGGTGTGACTGAAAATTAATGCGTGATCAGTAGTTCTAATGTAAAATGTGCTTGGGTTGGAGGTACTTGTGTGAATAAAACTTGTACTCAATATTCAGGTACTTTTAACCATACTAATTGCTATAATTGGTTAAATACTTGTACTGTTAATAGTGGTGCGACTGCTTGTTAAGCTTTATCATCTTCATGTACTTCATACACAGCTGAGAATTAATGTAATATCACAAGTTCTGGCACAGTTTGCTTTTGGGATTCTACTACTTGTGTTACTAGAACATGTGAACATGCTTCATAAACCACTGATTATAATGATAATACTAAATGTAGCAATTTTTTGAATTCATGTACTGTTGCTAGATTTGGAGGATGCACAGATAAATTGTCAACTTGCTCATCTTATAAATAGTAGTCATAGTGTTATTAGAGTTCATCTGGAGTTAAATGTTATTGGAATACTTTAACATCTCTATGCGCAGATGCTATTTGCACAAATGCATTATCAACAATAACCACACATGCTGATTGTTAAAGTTTCTTGAATACTTGCACAGTAAATTCTCTAGGAGGTTGTATACCTCTAGCTGCATGTAATCAATACACAACTTAACTATCTTGTGTAATATCTAATACAGGAGACACTTGTGAGTGGCAATCAGGAACTTGCAATATTAAATCTTGTGCAACTGCTGCATAAGATGCCACCAGAGACACTTATGAAAAATGCCAAGCCTATCTTCCAAATTGCACAGTTGTTGCTACTGGAATAGGTGGTTGTGTTGCTCTTAATGATTGCAGCACCTATACATCAGAAAGATAATGCAAAATCAATAGCATAGGTTCATTATGTGGATGGAATGGCTTAATTTGTGCTAACAGAGCTTGTTCCACTGCACCTCCAACTGTAACATATAGTAATGATTATGCCTGCTAAGATTATATGGATGGTTGCACAGTAGTGGAAACTGGATTTGGTTGTCAGTCTAGAAAATCAGAGTGTTCCGATTATAAAGTAAGTAAACAGTGTGTAAAAACAACATCGAATTAATTCTGCTATTGGAATACTGAATTACCTATACCTGCTTGTGAGAATAGAACGTGTTTTAATGCTCCTAGTAATTCTCTTACTCCTCAGTTATGCGAATAGCACTCCAACCTATGTTATTCAAATATGCAGTATTGCAGACTAGAAGAATGCGAAGATCTACTATATTAAACAGATTTTGAATGCAAATACTTCAATAGTAAATGCACAACTAATGGTACTAATTGCATAGTCAGAAAGAAATGTTAAGATGTAAAAAATAGTGCTGGTTGTGTTACAGATGATTAGTTTAATGAATGTGAATGGTACAATCAAGAGTGTGTATTAAAATCTTGTAGCACTGCACCAGCATATACAACTGAAGTGGAATGCAATCTCTATAAAGAAGGATGTACAACTAAATTATTTGGTGGTTGCAGAGAGAAGACTACTTGTTCATATGCAAATGTCGAATAAGCATGTACCACCTCCAACTCTGGTGAGATCTGTGTTTGGAAGGATGGTTTTTGCAGATCTTAGAGATGTGAGGATTTTGATGGTACTTATGATGAATTTTGTGATACCTAGAAAAAAGGTTGTGTTAGTGATGGAATCAAATGTATTTTACCAAGATATTGTTCATAAATACTCTTAAAAGAACAATGCTTAAAAGGAGTTGATGGACCATGTGTATGGTATGAATATGGTTGCACTCTCTTTCTCTCTTGTTAAAGCATTCTAAGTAACCTAGATAGAGTTTGTAAGTCTGCAAATAGTTTATGCACTACTGATGGATTCTAATGTGTTGGATTGGAGAAATGTGCTAATTATAGATTGTAAGAACCTTGCAAAACTGGATTGGATGGAAATTGCTAATGGATTGAATCATCTAAGAAATGTCTATTGTTTGCCAAGTGTACTGATTTACCATTTTTAACTCACAGTGACTGCCAAAATGCTTCTTCCAAATGTACAACAGATACTTTAAACGGATGCATTGAATTATAATAATGTTTCAACTATTCACAGAAAGAACAATGCAAAATCAGTTCTTAACCCCAAAAATTGATTGATAATTAAGTACTACAAACAGGATATTGTGCATGGATTAATGGTAAATGTAGGGATCAATTATGTGAGGATTTAAGTGGTGAAACACATGAATCATGTCAAACTAAACTCAAAGGATGTACTTCAGATGGTACCAATTGTATTACTATGCAACCATGTTAACAATATTCTAATCTTATCACCTGCAATCTTGCTTTAGGAACTGATGGGAAATGCTTTTTTTCTAATTTTGGTTGTAGAGCTCTCGAATGTGCTGACATTAAAAATGGAACCAATCACTTTATATGTTAAAGTTACAATTCAAGTTGCATTTCTGATGGAGTCTAATGCATATCCCAAACGAAATGCCAAAATTATCCGAATTATCTGGCCTGCACTTTCAAAGGAGTAGATGGACAATGTGCTTGGAATGGATCTAATTGTAATTTGATGAAAAATTGTGAGGATGCAATTATTGATATGATAGCCTGTCAGAGAATGGGTGACTTATGTAATTGGACCTCATTTGCTAATGGCACTACTACATGTCTTCCTCACACATGCTAAACCAAAGGAGTTCTCAATCAATGCAATTATATCAAAGATTTCAGTGGTTAAACTATAAGCACATGTTTGTGGTCCAATGAAATATGCTAATCAGTAGATCCACGATATCTTCAAAGCACTGAATGCAATTTCAACACTTTAAACACATATAGGTGGAATCCAGTAAACAATACTTGCGAGTCCTGTTCTCCTTAACAAGTCAACAATACAAATACAACTGTAGTCAGTTATCTTCAAATATTATCCATAGTGATAATATACGCAATATTATTATGAAATATTATTCAACATTAAAATATATACAATATTTACATTTCAAATAATTAACAGCAAAAGCAAATTAACTTTGCAACAAAAATGAGGACTCACTAATTCAACTAGTCAACATATGTATCAAAACCTTTATCTCATTACTTTTCCCTTCAATATCCATCCTTGCCAGATTTACCCTAAAGAGAGTTCCCAAAATTAATATATGATTCGAGATATGAAATAGAAGATAAATATTATAGAAATTAGATTTAAAATCAATAACAGTAGGATTACGCTTAATCTCAACAGGAATACTAAAATTTGGATAAAACTTTTAACAAATACAATGGGTATTAATAAGATCCTGTCTCTTTGAATTAAACATATAGCAATAAACAAACTAATAATCAATAACAAGAACCTCCGAATTCAGAAAAATACAACTAAATCACAGATCAGGACATTAGGTTCGTTTCTTATGTATTTTAAGAGGAAATCTAATTTAGAAAAGAATTTGTGCAAATCAATAAAAAACTAAAACAACTCAAACCGAACTTATTATAATTGTTCTTTGCATTTACATCTGATAATCATTATGTAATTATTAATTGTTATTATTAGAAAATTGAAAAGTTTAAATTCATGGAAGTATTGCAATCCTATCAAGATGATATCAAAATTTGTGACTTGGAATTATTGTTCAACTACTTAAATAATTGGAAGCGTTCTTAATCGATTACCTATGGATAATTTCTGTAACTCATTGTGCCTTATGTAAAATATGAAGAAATGCCAGACCCTGCTGATCTAAAGTGTCAGCAGGATCATCCTACTGAAGAATAAATGGAAATATTTTGTAGATTAATTCAAATGAAATTGTAAATGATGTCCACTCTAGAATACTATAGATAAAAGATTGATAAATCTCTTATTAATTTAGTTTAGATCTTTGAATTCATAGATCAAGACAGAGATGGGTGGATCAAGGCATTTGAAATCACAAAACTGTTATGTAATAAATTTCACTTATCATACCTAGAGCAATTCGGTTATTTGGTGACTATTGAAGAAGCTTCCCTTGTTTTACAAGATATCGATGAAAGAGGATAAATTAATATTAACTAATTTATACACTATTACAAGCCAAAATCTTAGGCTATTTATTTATGATATATATGTAATCATATGGCTCGTTATTTTAACATCAATTAGTTATATTAAAAATAAAACTTGTATAAGAAAGTCTTTCATGTTTTATATAATTAAACATCTAATCAATTTTGCAGTACATTTTATGTTGGAAGCTCTCCATATTGGTTAATATATTCTATGATATCTGCAAACTGCCTTTGTTCAGGTTGATATTTTGGGATATCTTCTCTTTTAGTATAAAGACCCAAAGGGGCAATTCTATTTGATTGCAATGGGATAAATTCATCATACTCTTTCCCCCATCCATCATAATGGATAAATATTTCCTTTTTGCCGATTTGTTTAATGGTTGCCACACACCATATAAATGATTAATCCATTATATCAACTTATTAGTCTATTGCCAAATTGTCTACTCTATCTTAGATATATTTGAATACTATTTGGATTTATTCCATTATTCCATCTCTAACTATCTGTTTTTAAAATGCTCGATCTAAGTTTTATCTCCATATTAATGAACTAAATCATTGATTCTATTATCAAAACTTTCACAATATTAGAATGAGTGTGTTTTGATTTTCACTCTGCAAACAGGACATTCCTAATATTAAAAGAACTCTATACTGCTTTTCTCATTAAACTATCAAAAATACACATTTCACAAAATGCATGCCCACATTAAGTAGTAGTAACTTTTTAAAAGATTTCTAGACAAATTGGACAAATTAAATCCTCAAATTTAGGCCTTGACTGTTGCTCCTATTTAATCTCTAAGAGAAAATAATTCAAGTGATTTATACTTTTTCTTCTTTCGCTATAAGTTTAATCAATATTATCTCTGTTTCGCATCTTTTTCAAAAATTTATCTTTCAATTTCTCTTTATTGATCAATTGCAAATTCACTACTTATTCTATGTGTTCTTCTGCTGCACAAATCATTAGATTATAAAATAAAATAATTTAATAAATGATTAAATTAAAAATGAAATCTTTAGACTAGTAATACTTAAGCTAAACATTTTTTATAATGCTACTGTTACTATTTCAATTCATAATAGGATATTTAGAAAACCTAATTATCATTCATTACAATAGATCAATAATTCTGATCATTTTTTTCTGTCTTATTAATTTCGTAAACTTTAAGTATTTATTGTGCTAGATTTCAGAATTATTGTGTTTAACTTAAGAATAATTGGGTGTTTGTTATCTTGAATACATGAAGGATTTTTTTTAACTTGCTCTAAAGTGATAATGTGATCAAAATTACGCTCTTTAGGTGTGGATGGTTGGGATATGATAATTATCGATAAACTAGTCAGAACAATGACACTAATATTATTTTATATCCTTTTAATAGTTGAATTTAATCTTTTAAACTTTTGACGGAATGTAATATTTAATACGAAAACTTGGACTCATTCTCAAAGGTTTGTACTATTAAATAATATTTTTCGGTGAGGCTGAATTCAAATTAGTTTATCTTCTCATTTAATATTTAATTTATAATAAAGGTCAAAACCTGAATTTAAATTAACAAAATAATTGATTAACTTTTAACTTTATATATCATTTATCTACGTACGATAGTTAAAAGCATGGACATTAAGACTTTTCAAAATATGGAAATTTGTCAGAATTCCTGAGGCAATTCGACCAAATTTATTTTGTTAAAGTTTTGAATATCTTAAATTTGTCAACCGTTATTTTGATGCTAAGTTATTTAACCATTAAAGATCTCAAATCATGTGATTCACATACTCCTTTTAATAGTGCTTCGTCAGTTGGATCCGCACATAAATTAAATAAATTCTCCAGGAATTTCGCCACACTAACTAAAGGAACAAACTATTTTAATAAATCCTGGTTGAAATTTTTCCATAACTCAAAATATTTGGTTTATTCAGCAGAAGGCCTTTAAGTTCTGTCTGATTGAATTTATTCCAATTGTTATAAGCTTTATATCTCCTCCTACTAAAATTACTTTGATTATTTCTTTTGACTTGTAGCTTATTGCTATTGGGTGATTGATCTCACTTAGGATTCTCTTATATCGTGAACATCATTTTAAAATTGCTAACTCTTAATAAAACTCTAATTAACAATTGGATTATGAGGAGCGTACTTACCCCACCAAAATTAAAGCTTCTTTTAAGTGATTTATAATTAATGAATAAGTTTGATACTATCCTTAATCTTTATTACATTACATATTAGATTAAAATTGTCATCAGGGAAAAAGTAAATTATTTGAGAAACAGCTCCAATTAAATTCTATACACTAATTAACACGTTTGGGGATTTTAATATAAAATCATAGTTTGCCAACTTTTTAATTAAGTTACAAATCATCTCACAACTTTCTCTATTCAATTTACCAATCTCTGCTGAAATATTGAATAATATTTGAGAAATTTCTAATAATTTGCTTTCCTTAATCGAATAGAAATCCTTTTGAATTGTATCACAGAGTGCTGTAATCAATAAGTCACCCCATGTACCAATTATAACAGGAGCATCCGTAAATGTCAAAGTAAACTCTTAGTTCACACATAATTATTTATTTAACTACGGTTAGGTACTCAGCAATTTGAGTATCTTTAATGACACTTTTTTAATATATTTGTTTTGGTTGAAGTAAGAAAATAGAAAAACAACCATTATATTTGGGACTATTTAATATGTGGTGAATAAATACCATTATGCATAGTTTTTGCAGATAAATAACTCAACTAAATGAAACAGCTCTCAAAATTGGTTAAATGTTTTTCAAAGGTTCCTCTTATAAATTACTATTAAGATTTGTAATAAGAATAAAATTTTTAGGTTAATTAAACTATTATTCCTTCCTATATTTGTGAAGGTAAATTAATAAATTAAGGGAAGGGAATGTTGAATAGTTGAAAGTGTTCTTTCGCTCTGATCATCTCCTCAAACTCTTCCCCAAGGGGCAAAACCTCCTTTTATACAAAACCTATTATTTATTTAATTTCAATTACCTTATCCACCTATTATAAGAGATAATAATTTTAAGCATACATTTTAAAGATTATCTTCAATTTAATTTGGTAAATTGACAAGGCCTCTGAGAAATTGCTTGATTCTCTCAGTTGGGAATATTGAAAAGCCAATTAGAGAAACAAATAATTCTGGGAAAAATTGAACTTTTTGTAGTATGAATAAAGCAGCATTTGGGGTTTAAACTAAAAATTTTTGAGTTTTTGTTTGATTATTAAGATTATTTTTATTTTATTAATCTTGAATTTATTGCTCTTAAAATTATTCATTTATTTCTTATTCGGGAGGTGGATTCACTTTTTTTTCTTAATTTTCCTACTTATTTTCTTCATTTAATAGTTGAATTTCTTGATCAAAAAAAAGTTCCTATGTAAATAACGTTGAACTAACTAATGCAAATATGCAAGATAAAACGAGATAGCGATTTTCGAAATATTTTGCTATATCATTTGGGTATTTACATTAAGGGTTAAAACCCTTCCATATATAACCAACTTGCAATTTATAAGAATTCCATACATTATGATAATATTAAGCAAAGTATTATAATAAAGTATCATTCTTTACAACTGATTCCTTGTAAGATTAGTAAGTATAATTACATTATATTCTAAAGAATCTATTGTAAATCCAAAGTGGAAGCACATTTAAAAGAGTCTCTAAAGTAGTGAAATTATGAGTGGAGGGTCTCGCTCTTAAGTTTCCTCGTTGGGCTTAGGGATTTTAGTGCGCCAGAGTATCTCCCTCATTTGTTCTTTGAATTATTCTTCGTATAAAACTGGAATTATTGAAGTTAGTATTCTTAAACTGTTCTTCCATTATCTATATTGAACATGAGATTCTAAATCAGTTTATGTATCACAAAGAAATTGATGCAGATAGTGGATTATTCCCAATATCCTTTTTGGCGATTATTTTAATATATCCCGAATGTCAGAAGGGTAAAAGGCGTTAAGATAGTCTTCTTAAGAGATGTCAAGAAGCAGAATTGATTTTAATTCTTCCGCCAATGCGTTTTCTTCCTCCTATTTCAATAGATTTACAAATTTTGCCTTTACATTGATCTAATTTCCCATTTATTTTATTCTAATTAATTAATATGAATAAATAAATTTATATATCATGATAATAAAGATTATTCAATCTTTTAGCATGTTGATTCCAATAATTTTAACAATGATTTCTCTTGTTTCTCTCTTAAAAATTACTCTTACTATAAATTAGAATAATAATTTACTTCTAAATCATTTTAAATAGATTAATCTAAATCTTACAGTAATCTAATAGTTGTTTCATATGACTCTTCTGAGATTCTTTTCTCTTCACTCAACTATTCTTACAATCTTAAAATTTCCTCCCCAAATCCTCTTATTAATTTCTCAGCATTTTGATCTCTTATCTATTTTTCTTATTCAAAATAGAATCTTAATTCTTCAAGTTCTTTTTCAATGTTTTCAATTTGCTTCTCCTCATATTCAGTTCTTTAGACATTGTCTTTTTTTAATTCTCCCTTCATTGCTTATATTTTATCATCAATTTCAGCAAAAATCTCTTATTCATTCACTTTCCTACTGGAATATTCTTCATTCAAAGATAATGAAAAGTTTTTCTCAATTAAAGTTAATGATTTCAAACTTTTCTCACATATTAACTACAATTAAAGTCAATCTTACCTATCTTTAATCTCTTTCGCTGTATAAGGTTTCTTCTAGCTTCTCGTATTGTTCATAGAGCAACTAATAAATTACAAATAAAGGAATACTCTGAATTTTTAATTATCATTTATTTCTCCTTTTTGAATCCTCTCTTCAAGTATTTTTATTTTTTGAAAATACAAATCTCTCCTGCTCTAATTTTATTAGAAATTATAACTACTTTGTCATCCTTAACATTTGTGGATAGTCCTTGCAATACTCTGTTTAATTCATTGATACGATCTTGATTTTAACTAGGTGATACATTTCTCTATCAAATTATGATCAAATCTATACATTTGAATAGTCGGATTCATCGTGTTTCTTAGTCGCAGTAGCACTTTTGAACATTATTTTTAAATTTAATTTTAAGGTTAACTGTTTTATATATGTATTATTTATTTAAAATTAATGCAAGACGAAGAAAAAATTTTAGAATAATTAAAAGAACTTGACAAAGCATAAGACAAAAATCCAGTATACTCCATTAATCTAATTTAATTTAGGTCACCTTGGCATCCCTAAAAAACCTAAAATCAGCCATCTATAACAGAGATGTGGATTTATAAACTGTAGTGAAATTAAGAACTTTAAATGAAACCACATTGAAATCAGAAAATATCAAAATATATTTCTGCTCTCTCTGTGGAAAGAAGGCAATAGGAGCAAATATAGGATTAGATACCCTTCCAACGAGAAGATCAGATAATAGCATTGCAATCAATTTAAAACAAATTTTTATAAGACTATTTCTAAAATAGGAAGGGATTAAATATATAAAGCGTTCGAATTGTATAATTATCCACCTTATTATTTTAAGGCGTAGAAAAACAGTATCGGTGGTGTTGTGAAGAATGCGGTGTTCATGTAGCATATTAATGTGTAAGCTATGAAGAAGGAGCAGAATTAATTTAAGGGAATTCAGATATCTAATTATCAAATAAACCTTATCTCTATGTCCTTAATGATGCAATTGTTTTAAATTAATAATTTTCAAAATTACATAGTGAAATAGCTAAACTTAAAGATTAGATGGAATATGAATAATTAAAATGAACCATTCATGGTAGGTTTTGAAATATTTTATAATTAACAATATATATATATCTTATATTCTTTTCTTGTTTTAATTAGGATGAATAAAATATTACTAGAAGAAACTGTATATAATATATTTTTTTGCATATTCATCAAAAAACTTATATCTTAACCTCATTCATAATATTTAAGACTCATTTAGTAAACATTGGATAATAGGATTCCTAAAATAATGGGCAGAATAAATTTCAAAAAGGAGGATCCTATTAATAAAAAAGACTAATAAACCTTTCTTTAATTTTGAAATTTCAATAGTATTATACATTTATTCTCTCTTTCGCTTTTCTTCTGCCTTTTTATGTTATAAATGAAATAATTACTAGTTCCAATTCAATTTGTTTGAGTCTTTAAACACATTAAACTTAATTAGTTAATGGAGTTGGTTAAATCATTGACTGCATAGTGGCCTAAGACTCTGATCTGCTATTTGACTAATAAGATTTTAACTAATTGGTATACTAGAACAGATGCATGACTGGATGCCAAGTTGTTTCCTTAAATTTGAACTTTTTTGCCAAATTCTTCCTTTAATATACTTGTAAACAATCTAATACTAAAACAAGTTTGAGTTTGGAAGAGGTTGTCAATTTCAGCAATCTAACTATATTATTAGTTTTACTGATTTCTTTTCTTAAACATTGATAGCATATATTTAGAATTTTTGATTCACGATATGTTTTGGATCTAAATTCTTCCTATATTCATATTTATAATGTACTTTAGCTCTGTCTGTTGTACTAAATTCTACAATTTCTGATTACTGAGGTGAAATCAAACCTCGACTTTGTTTAACAGAAAAAAGTTCTGGTTTTGTGGATTTAATCTATCAAATATATTTTCTCTAACTTTATATGCCAAGTAATAGGATGTGACATTTTTTAGACTTAAGCTGTAAGGAATATAAATGTCATTTTTTAAGTCGAAAATAATCTCAGGTGATGAAACTTCAAGCATATATAAATAAATAAAAATTCTAATATTTGCAATTAAAATAAATTCCTCCAAATTTGGATAAAATATAATCAAATTAAACAGAAGAGAACAAGAATTTAAATTATTCCTTTTCTGAGTAATCTTGTTATTCAGATGATGATGTTAAAAATTAAAATTATCAAATGATGTTATAAAGCCAATTCTCAATATAAATATAATCTCATATATTAATTAATGAATTTTAAGAAAGAGACTTTAGAACTACTTGGATATGAAAATATATAGTGCTCAATTCCAAAAACTTTACTTGATAACTTCACTGCTTTTTTTACTGCTTAATAACAAAATCCTCTAACAAATGAATCTCCTGAAAGTATTTTTTTATATAAAACTGACCTTAGATTATGAGAATGGTTTGATCTTTATGTCAGCTATAAGTTAAAGTAACACTCCCTAGGTGTCAGCCCAATAATTAAGATCAGTATAATCTAAAAGTTCCAAGGGAAAGATCAGAACTTTTTTTCCTTAAAGTAATAATCATCTAATTTTTTCAATAGAGTGGCCAGTTCAAAAAGCCAACATGAGTCCATTTTCTTTTTCAAAATACTCTCACTTTCAATCTTTAACTTGTCGATATTGGTATTACTTGGACAATAGTAATAATGTTTAAGGTAAGGTCTGACCTTATCTAAAATTTTTAGGTCCGTTTTCTTGTGTTGAAATGGATAACTGGTATCGAAAAAATCTCCTTAATCCTGATCTGTTGATAAGCTACAAGTCTCATGATCTAACTTCGTTTGTGAAAATCAAAGATATTTTAAAGGATTCTGAAAATCCCAAATGCGATAAAATGCTCCGTCAACTATATAAAAGGGCTTCTAGTGCTAAAAGAATAAGTATATTTTAACTCTACATTTAGAAAATAAAAATTCAAGCACTTCACCTATGAGTAAAGCATCAACTGAAATATCGTCTAGCAACAACAACAGCTGCTAAAAATCTAGATAACCCATTTGGGGAGTTGATACCGATTATTTTTTAGGTTTCTGAAGCTATATCTAATAATAAATAAACAACATTAATCATTTTTAACAGGAAAAATATATATATTTTTTTTAATTTTATATTTAAAATCTAATAATTTATAAACAATAGTATTTTTGAACAAACTCAAAAATATAAAAACAATATTGATGAATTTATAATTATTCATTCAGGATAGTAACTTTCTTAGAATTCTTCTAAAGGGGGTCGTTCCAATGTCATCGACAAGTTGTTCGTGAAATTCCTATGTTTATTGACATAATTACGTCTAATGCTATGCTTATTTATTCTGGTTAAGATTGATATTATTCGAATATCTCTGGATTTTATCCTTAGCATTCTCCAACTTCTTTTGAAATTATGGTGCGTGTACCAATGACTGGACTGAGATCATCATACTCCTATTAATTTCTTTATTACTCGCTGCCTACGTTATATATTTTCTGTATTATAGATTGAATCTTTACCTGAAACTCATTTATTATTAGATCGGCTTTTCCTACACAGGCTCCTGTTTAGATTGTTTCTAAATAAGGATATCCTAAAACTGTTTCTAATCTTGCAATGTTCCTTGCATGATCATCTTTAATAATTTAGTCGAAACCCCATCCTTGAGTCTCTGAGGTGGTTTTTTTAGTATCTCTACTGAATCTCCTTTGGAATTGCCGTCGAATTAGATCTTATTCCTAGAGCTTCTTATGTTACAATTACAATTCTATAGTATCGATTTTTTTTTGTAATTTAATAATTTCTTCTGCTTAGGAATTTTTTAATTTGACTGCATTTTCCAATTATTATCTAGTTTATAATAATGAGTTATGCATATCATTTCTTTCCTGCATGAGCTATTTGACAGTACATTCTAGTTGATATTCTCTGGAGAGAGGATTGAATGCTGAACTTTCCTGTTGTTGCAATATAAAAAATAAGAATGATATAATACTAAGATTTTTGGGTTTCTAAAGTAAACATCAATTGCTGATTAATTTAAGTAAGAAATTATTATTACTTTTCAGTTTCATGCTTATATTTCTGAAATTCCACTGTTAAATCTTCCTAAGAAATAATTGATCGATTATATTTACTAATTGTTTTTAAAGGCTCTGCTTTGATTAACTCATTTCACTCTTCTTTTAATTATATGATAATTTCAATTTTTACATTTTTTCTCTCTCCTTTATTTGATACATCGAATACTAATCCTTAATGGTGACCATAATTTAATATATTTCCTAGACCTTTTCTTATTCCACTTAAAGTTATCTCCTCAATTTCGAGAAAACTTCCTGAATTTGTAGTAATACATGTGAATCCTCCATTTTATCACCCAACATGGCTAATAATTTTTCAACATCTGAGATTTCTTCATTCTCTTAGGTGGATTTTATTAAAGTTTATTCATTTTCATCAAATTTTATGTTTAGTTCATCTTCATCAGTTTAAAAAGAGAAGTTATCAATATCCAACAATTTATTTGATTTTGGCGAGGGTGGTTAAGAATCCAATTAAAAGGATACATTCTTTTTCTTAGGTTATGGATTTATAATTTGAGTGATGGCTTATTCCTAAGTAAAATCTTTCAAGAGAATTGTATCTAATTTCGTAAGGGTCTCTGAAAAATTAACTATGCTCTAAAAGGTTCTCTCTTCAATTTCTTTGTCATATTATTCAGTCATGAAAATGTCTTTTGTTGATTCAGAATCAGAGGGACAATAATTGAATTGGTTCTTTAAATTCAGATTGGCAAGGAAAAAATCCAGGTCTTACTTTGTTGATGACAGAGCTCTACGAAAATCAAATAGTTTCTAATCATTCTCTAATATTTGAGTTTTCAATTATTCATTTTCAAAAATGAATTTTTAATTATTTTTTAAACACTCAGCTAATTATTATTTGATATGTTCTTCATTTAATTTCTATTTTAAAAGTTTCTCTTATAATTCATCAATCCTACTCTAATAGTTTATCTAAAGAGCAGCCATTTCTGTTTTTTGAAACTCCAATTCTTCTTGCAAATTGACAACTAATTTATGTTCTTTTAATAATTACAGAGATGAGTGTTATTTAGATTATTGAGCATTTTGTTAAGGTCCCAAATTTGAGTTTGAGTTTCCTTTGTCCATAGAGACTGAGGTGCCATTCTCTACCTTTTCCATTAATTTATTTATTATTTCATCCTACTCTAATATCTTTTATTCAGCAATATCTAGTAAGGCTTATAATTCTTTAGCACTTTTCTCAGCATTTATAGTAGGCTTATTTTTTATTGCTTTGGCTCTTGCTCCAAATCTTAAAGTGCTTATTGTTTCTTTATCATTATATGAACACATTGAACAAGCAACTACCAAGGTAGTTTTAGCATTTCCTCCTAGAGATTCACTCAATATTCTGGTTAATTTAGAGTCTCTATAAGGAATGTGTTCTTTTTTGTCAGAAGTTAAAGCATTAATAACCATACCTAAACAAGTTAATGATTTATTAATATTCTTAGCTTCTTCTAGCTGTTAACCAGAAACATTAGTTTTTGCTACTTTTTCTGATCCTGCCAAATCCACAAAGTACAATTTGCTTAATTTACTGGAATCTGTTTTCAAATTTTTTTCACTAACCTAAATTTGAAATAAAGAATGAGATCTAGAAGATCTTTCATTCATTCTAGTGGCAGCTATTGTTCTATTATTTGAGCCAGTCATCATGACCTATTTCATTTCTTCAGGAGATTCAACTTTAATCTCTGTGAGATTCTATACAAAAATGCCTCTAAGTCTATCTTCTTTTATTTTTAAGTTAGTTTTATTAGTGTCTAATAAATCCATAATTTTCTCATTGTAAATTTCCAAAAAAGAAACCTTTACAATATGTATTAAGTCTTCTGATTTGCTATGCACAACATCAAATAATTCAGTCATGACTCTTGGTATTAATCCTTTAGTCCTTTCGTTGGGATTGTCTGGGCCCTATATATTTTCATAATGCATAGTACTTCCATTGTAAATGTTTTTCCTGATGAAGTTTAACCATACGCAAAAATGGTTCCATTATAACCATTCATCACGCTGTCTAAAATGGGTCTCCCTACTTCTTCGAATACATCAGCCTATTCTGAATCAGGTCCAAATATTCGATCAAATGTAAAATCTTATTTATCATTGGAGCCAACCTAAAATAATTGATAGACTCAAATGTCATACCGTAACAGTAATTTACTTTTCGCCATATGAAACACAACATTCCCCTCCTTGTTGCATTTCAAGAGCATTGAGCGGTCTCAACCTAGCAACGACTTTTATGTTTTAGCCTTCTTTCATCTCAAAATATTATAATTATATAAAATGGCTAATATTAATAAATAAAATTATACTCCTTTCATTATCCTTTGGGCACAATAAGACAATAGGTACTAGAAACTCAACATTCAAATTTATATTTCCAATCAAATGATGCGATTTTGATTATATATTATTATTCCTATCATTCGATGCAGAATGTTGAACATTATTTCTTTGATTTATTTTTGATGTAGATATTTTGATAATAGTAGAGACTCAAATCAATAATAGTTTATTGATGAGATGGAGGAGAAATGTAAGACGAATTACTTAGGTTAAAATTTCCTAAGTGAAAATAAATGATTCAGAAGGAAAATAAGACTTTTTCAAATTATATTAGGTAAGATTGAAATAATATTGTTTAAATAATTAATTAATAAATTTAATGATTATAGAATGACGACATAATTGCAATAATAGAATCACTAATTTAATTAATGGCTTTCAAAATATTATTTGTATTTATAGTGTTTAAAGTTCTTATGAGTATATGTATGAGGCAAGAATTTTGGGAAATTGTAAGTAAACTGTAGTATTCTATAAGAGAAATCTTATTTAAAATAAATACGGATCTTTTTTGTATCGAATATATAATGAATAGTATTTTTCAAACTAGATTGAAGATAAAATGGAATAATTGATTCTAAATTAATGCTACTTTTGTCATTTTTAAGGTAGTTTTTGAATAAATTTATCACATAATAAAATATATCATTACTTGATTTTTGATGGGTTGTGCTGCAGCTAAACCGGAAAAGTCACTAAGCAAACAAAATTCTCCTTGCTCTCATCCTAAAGAGGCTACTCCCTCGATTTCACTGATGTAAGAAACTGATAAAATCGATTCAGATTATATATTCCATACCTTGGACCCTTTAATAAGTAAGTTACTCATTTTATAATTAAAACAGCCAGAAGAAATTACATAAAGAAAGCGGTTTCGAAAAGCAATAATGCAAGTCGAATAGTAAAGGTTTATAATTGTTTAAATCTCACTAATACTGAAAAGTAGGAATTCGAGAAGATAGTGAACCAACTCCTGCAAATTGTAAGTCTTATCATATATTTAAGAAACATTTAAACTTAGTCAGCCAATCATCATACTATTTCAATGATAATAAATTATACTTAGTTAGTGATTTTTGTGATGGAGGCAATCTATTATCCCGCCTGGATCATTTTAGCCAACTACAACAACACAATATGTTTGATGTTTTTTGTTAGATCATGGCAGGAGTCCAATTCCTACATAATAAAGGGATTGCACATGGGTATGTTAAGTTGTGGCATTTTTAGTAATATTCAACTCGAAAGTATAGTGTTTACAGAGAAAACCATGTAGAACGTCAAGTTAATAGACTACGGCATCCCCAGTTCCTTGAAATCCACCTGCCTATAATGGAGACCTAATGGAGGTATTCAAGAAATATCCTTCAAATCCCCTGAAGCCTTGAAATAATCAAATCTCACATCCTTTAAATCCGACGTCTGGTCATGTGGATGTCTCTTGTACTTCTTTTTGACCTCTCATATGCCATTTCAATCAAGAGATGTCCAGACCTTAAAAACGGCAATACAAAGAGGAATAGTGAATTTCGAAGGCTCAGAATGGGCCAACATCAACCCAGACATGAAATAACTAGTTAGCAAAATGCTAAGTACCAATCCATAGGTTCGTCCGACAGCAGCAGAAGTGATCAATCATCCGATATTTGTGAACAGAGCCAAAATAATGACCAAGCCTAATAAACAACTTTCCAAATAGATGAAAGACTTCAAAGTATTTAGATTCTTTATAATTGTAGTAATAATCATAAATGTAGAATGCTATGCTCAATTATATAGCAGAAAACATGTTGTAGGAACAAGATAAGAAAAAACTAATGGAAGAGTTCCAAAAATTTGATTTAAATAAGGACGGGTAACTAACAAAGCAAGAACTCTTAACAGTTTATACTACTATGTACTCGTCAGAATAAGCTAATTAAGAAGTGGAAGCAATATTCTCGAAAATTGATCAAAATGGCAGTGGAAGAATTGATTACCAAGGTATTGAAATTATATTCAATTTTAGAGTTTGTTTTAGCAACTATAGATCAAAAGAAATATTTCAACAGAGAAAAATTACTCATTTTATTTCAATAAATCGATAGAGATCATAGTGGTTAATTAAGTAAATTAGAAGTCAAGAAATTATTGAGAGACATGTCAGTCCCTAAAGAAAAGCTTGATCAATTATCGAAGCAATTGGATTAAGATGGAGATGGATAAATTACTCAAGAAGAGTTCTTGTAAATTATGTTATCAATTGCATGACATATTTATATTATTTATATGATTTTTGGATTGTATTTGTCTATTTATTAAATATTCATATATATATTCATGACTTAACCTCACAATTATTATTTTATAAACATTAAATCCCCTAAGTTAATCGCCATTTAAACCATAAAGCTATCATTCCTAATGCAATTCTTATTTGTTATTAAATAATTTCTAAAATCAACTCTATCATTTGTACAAATCAAACAAACAACAATAATTATAAGTCATCTCATTTCAATAGGTTTCACAAAGTAGAAACATAGATTTCACAAGTACTATGAAAAAAATAGAAATGGAAAAAATTAATTGAGAATTTTAAATAAAATCTTTAAAAAGCATTAATTCATTGTTTTCTACAGTTATTATTAAGCTTTCATAGATCTCTACTTTAAAACAACATTTTTTGCTAAATTTAGTAATTAATTCACTCAATATTTATGTTTATCAAATAACTTTAATCAAAAATATAAATACGCTCAGTATCGAACGTATCAGGGCATTCAATTCAAAGATTTTCAGGGATAGTAACTCCTTAAAGTAATACAATTAATGCTATTTGGGACATTAATCAAATTGGCCAAGAATTGGATTGTCATGATGATCCAATTTTGAACGAGGCTTTGCAGCTTATCAATAATCACCAAATTAATCAAGCGATTTTAATATTAAATCAAAGTATAATTATTGATCATATAATTGTAGTGGTTTCAGAAGGGAAAAAATATTTGGGCTAATAATCTCAAGTATAATTGGTAATGAAAGTTACATTATTGGTTGTATCAAGTGCTATGTCAATTTTAGAGAATGATCCAGCTTCAGCATTGCTGCTGCTTTTGGGCTGTGATTAGATGTTTAAGGGATTGACACCAAAATAATAAAGTTATCTAAGAGTGCAGATTCTAAATGGACTTGGCTGTTATTACAGAAGAGTGGGATAATTGGAAAAAGCACTAAACGAATTGGAATGCGCTTTGGCTTTAATTAAAAAATATGGTTTGAAAGAGGTTGCAGTGACCCACCTAAATTTATCTGTCGTATTATCTCTGGTGGAAGAGTATAATTTAAACTTTATTAGTAATTAGACATGAGGGTGCTTTAGAAAATGCTAAGAAGGCAGTTACCGAAAGTCATAAAGAATACTAATACTATATAAAAAATCATGTGTCCATGCAAGCATTCAAATTTCAACGATGCGTAAGTTCCTTGGCCATCTCCTTCTACAATGTCGGAGTTTAGGAATAATATTTTCAACGATATTAGTTTGCATTACAAGCCTATGCATCAGCATTCAAAGTAGCTGAGGATAACTTGGGAATTCATCATTATCTAACAATTCAACTAAAAAACATATATGAAGAATTTGCTCGACAATTGGCAATAGCAGAAGGATAAAAAATTGCCATTACATCTTTAAATCACAAATTCCAAATTAGAGCAAATGTCACAAGTCAATATGCTCAAAGTGTCTTAAGGAGCAAACCCTCAGACACAGTCAAAAATGTCACCGAAAGGCTTTTTCAATCAGAATCCAAAATGTCAGGCCATACCCTTAGACCATAATCAGCCATTATGAATCAAACCCAAGTTCCTAAATTAAAATCATTTGATTTCACTCGAAGAGATGCACCTACTTTCAGAAAACAGTTGTCTGCTACCAATCGCACTTTAAATCAATTTAGTGAGGAAAATGCAAAGGTTGAAGTAGAGAAATTAGAATAGACTAAGTCATTGAAACAATGCATCTAAAATTTATAAACAGTAATAATTCATTATATTATATAAGCAAGCATAAAAAGAGCAAGAGGAATTGAAAAGAATTCAAGATTAAAAGTAAAGAGAGTTATAAAAATTAGAGGCTTTTCGATATATTAATTAATAGATTCAGTAGTAGAAATAATAAAAAAACTCAAACTAAACTTCAAGAGAAATGAAGGCATCAACAGATTAGATGAAGTAACTTTTTAATACAGATCCATAAATATAAGAAGCCTTAAATGAAAGTGAACCATAGCCTTTAGTTACTATATAAGAATAAAACAGAGTGACAAAAACAGAGGAAGAAAACTAATTAAACCATTAAATTAATAATAATGATCAAAATTTAAAATAAGAGGTAAATAAAGAAGAAAAAAGAATGTCATTTACTACCACTCTTGAATAAAAGGGATTTTAAGATGAAACAATATAGAGTTCAACAAGAAAATTAGAATTTGAATAGGATTCATCTATCAAAAACAATTATTTTTAATAAAACATGTCTTGCAAGCAGATTGAAGATTTAGAAGAAATAACAGAAGAAATCAATGAAGTGAATTAATAATAATAATAATAATAATATTAATAATAATAATAATAATAAAATCAGTAGAATGTTGAAAACTAAGTTGAGGAAATAATTCAAGAAAAAGCTAAACAATTAGAAGAAGAACAAAAATTACAAAAGATATAATATATATAAAGTTGTTGGAAAAATAGTGTAAGAAAATTTAATGAGAGAATTGAAAAATTATAATCTAAATATTCAATAGTCACTTAAAAATAGTACTCTAAACTTATAGATGAGAAAAACAATCTTCATAATGGCATTTTGTTTCTAGGTTTCAATCAATCCGATATTAATTATATTGATGTTGTGTTTATAGATTTTTACACATTACGAAAATCTTAGAGGAAGTGTTCCACTTTAAATGAAAAGTTACAGCACATATTAATTTTAACACTTTAATGTACCATTCCAATAACTAAAGAAACTTTAGATGATATTGAAACCAGGTTATCATAATTTACTCAAATCAATTAATAATAACTCATTATTCAAAGTAATTTGTTAGACATTGAAATAAAATTAATTGACAAACAGACTTCATTAAGGTTTGATGTTAATCAATTGAAAATTTATGAATTTTTTATTAAATTTGAAGAGAGCATTTCACACCTATAGCTGCCAACCTCTATCGCTGATATTTAATCATTTAATACAGACTCAATTTTTGTATAAAAGTCAGCCTAAGTCAATTAAGAATTAAATCAACAGCCTTTTTAAGAAATCCCTTTAATTGAGGAGTAAGTTGTACAAGAAGTTAATTTCGAAAAATAGCCTAGTGAAGGAAATACTAAATAGGAACAATAATCAGCAGTCGAAGAGATTCAATTTAGTGAGGGTCAATAGGAAAGTAAAAATGGAAGCGATGATGTTGATAAAGTTAATAAGACTGGATAATTTAATATTAATGTCTTTTCTTCTTAAAAATTGCAATCTTAATAAGATTTAGACAAGGCTACTGAGGAGATCGAGGACAATGAGGAATAAAAGCAACAATAGATTTAAACGAAAGAAACTAACTAAAACCTAGATTTTACATTATAATATAATGAAAGTAGTATGAATAATTCTGGGATGGATACTTTGAAAACTAATGAAGCAGATAATTATTAAAATTAATAAGGAGACAATAGTATTAAAAATAAAGATAAAGATAAACCTTCAGTTAATCAAACGATTATAGAGGAGGATGAAGAAGATCAAAAAGAGGAGTAAAAGAAAAGTGAAAGTTCAGCTCCCAATTCGAATTCAGATTTTTAGGTAGAATCAAAATAGAATCAAGATTAAATGAATTAATAATAAAACAACTAAACTTTTTCAGATGTTAAATCTCAGAGTAATTTTCTTCAGGTCCCTTTGAAAGAGCATAAAAATTATAGTAAATAAACCAGTTTGTAATTGCCAGATTTGATGAAGGAAAACATTGATTCTGATTAAGAAAGTAATTATTTATTTAATATTTAGTTTCACTGACAAAACCGTATTAGTATGAATTTGTAGGTGCAATCTCTGGAATCAATAAAACCAATGGGGCTTTAATATTGATAAATATCCTTATCAACAAAGAATAGTAATTATTTTAGGCAAAGGCAGAAGTTGAAGATATGAAGGTTAAGCCAACTTACTTTAAGGTTGAAAATGTAGAGAAAACACTTAAAAAGCCATAGAAGTATTTAAAAGGATATTTAGTTCATTGGAAAAATGAAATTGTCTTAAAAGTTTATACTAAAGCACATGAAAAAGCTGTACTTAAGCTTCAAAAGAAGTTCAAATTTGATCATTATAGAAGGCTTATAAATTTTAAATTAGCCAAAACTAACATAGAAGGTGGATTATATGTAGGTTCACGAAAGTAGGTAATTTTTTTAGCAATAGAAACAAAAACTACTTAACAAAGAAATTCTTATACATTTAGGAATGAAAATTACAGTCAATTTGTGAATAAAATCTCATTTAGAGTATTGAATAATCTTAAGTATTCTGAAGATAAGGGGATATACTTGTTGTAAGAACCACAACACAAAATTATAGCTTAGAATCTATAAGGTAAATTCAATTGTAATTTAAGCTAAAATTTTTAAACTGCTAAAACCAATGAATGCCTTTGAATTTGTAGGATTCGGCTTATTAAATGGAATTTACGATTCAGTGCACAAAAAAATAATCATAGCTAGTGATAATCGAAAGACTTAACCAGCTCAAGTTGATGTTCCTAAGTCAATACAAGGTGACGTAGTTGTACCTTTTTCACAAAATTTATTAAATCGAGTACTTATTTAAGGTTATGAATAGTCTTTTATAATTTAGAGTAATAATGAAAATTGTGTAATTTATTATGAAGAAAAGGATGAAAACTATGTAAAGTATATCTAAAATGCAATTTTTTAATTTTAAACAATTAGAACTATGTAAATTGAATATTATCAAGCTTATCAAGGGCAAATTAGAAAATAGGAAGTCAAAGTTGAATTATAAAAAAAAATCAAAAGAATCTTTTGTATAAAACTCTAAGAAAAAATATATATGATAGGTAGATTAAAAGATAATGAGATTAAAAATTTGAAATAAAACTTTAAAAGAATAGTAAGCACATTCCTAACAAATGAGAGTAACTAGATTCAAATAGATATAAACTCCTTAAAGGAATTCCTAAATGAGGAAGGAAAATTTGTGAAGTTGTTAAGAATGGATTTAAAGGATTTTGTTTATTAAATTTGAAACTCTATAAATATATATCTCTTTAAACAAATTAAATTAGTATAAGGTATATTGTTTCATTATCTAAATGATTTGTATTTCTAGAAAGTATTTAAATTATATTAATGAATTTTTGCATGTGTATTTATTTACATAAAATTATAATATTATTTCTCAGGTGTTAAATATTTAAATCAATTCTTCCGAAACAGCAGATGGCGTAAAAACTCCTAAATCTGTAAATAATAATGTAATCAAATCTGGAGGAGTGTAATCACACAAAGGATTAATAAGCTATTATTCATAAGATGCTAAAATGTTACATCCAAATTTTCTGGCAATTTCAATTTTTCTGAAAATAGTGGCTCTTCTTAGCTATATCTGATTGAGTCACTTAAGTCTTTTTATGATAGAGGGAACAAACGAGTAAATTTAAAACTTTCAGCTAAAACATAAAATGGTTTCTTTTAAAATTTAGCGCAAATAGCAGTTGTGTAGGTTCCAACTCTATTGATGATACCTCCATTCTCAACAACTGCTTCAGCTCCTGTCAAGACCATATCTATATTTTCCATGACTTATCCAATAGCAGAGTCAAATATTAATTTGCAAGGATATCCAATTTCTGTCAATTATCTATATGTTTCTATTCCCTCTGATTTCGGTCTGCTTTCAGGAATGTATATTTGCATAACTATGCCAGCCTTGAATGCTTCTATCAAAGAATAGATAACAACATTTGAGTATCCAACTACTAAGACTTTCTAAAGTTAAAATTCTTAAATACAAATCTATTATTAAAGAATTTCAAACATTGGGTCTTAATGTTATCTTTAGAACGAATTATAATGTCGATTAGCTCTTATGAAATTTCTAAGAGAGAAGATTTCAATGCTTCCATGCCATCAGCTTGCGAGTGCTGCAAACCTTTACTAATGTAATGTTAATAAATGGTCTGAGTTGATCTTAACACTAACTCTGACCTGCCATGACCAGCTTGCGCGTTATTGATTAAATATTCTCCGGCGGTCTTAATCTCATGTGTAAGACCTTGCATAGTCATTTCTTGATTAAATTATGGAAATACCTTTGCTATTTGTGATCAAATTAATCATCACCTTAATTAAAATTACAGCATAATGTTCTTTAGTTGTTTCATTTAATTGTGTAAACTCATCAAGTACTTTATATAATTTCAAATAGCAAACCTTTTTTCAATGTAATTGACATGGAATCTGATTTTTAGGAAAACCCTAAATTCATAAATTATATAATTATATTTCAAAGAATTAATATAGTAGGATTAATAACAATCATGTGGAGGAGAAAATTAATATTTTTTATATACAAAATGCTTATTAAGTTTGATTACATAGATTGGTTCAAAATTTAGAAAAAAGATTTATAATTGAAAAGCCTTATAGATAAAAATAAAGGATTTTAATAAGTTGAAAGTTATAGTCAACATTTTTTGAAATTTATAATTTATTAAATTGTAAATTAATAATATGGACTTTGAAAGCTAATTGATACAATATATTATTTCCAATAATTGAATAAATTGTATGGTTTCAGTTCATTTATATAAAAGCAATGATTTACTTATTATTAAGATTGTTTATTTTGAATTTAAGAATATAAAGAATAATAAATATGATAAAATATTTAATCATTTCTACTCTAATTTTAAGTTGCATTTCGAGTGACTTGGATCTAAATACATTTAGTAATTATTTAGAGGTGAGAATTAATCATTTGCATTTGGAATGGCTATTAGATTTGGATAATAAGTTAGTGAATGCAACAGCAGAATATCAAATAAAAGTGTTAAAGAATGTAGATCATGTATAAGTTTAATACTATAAACTAAGATTGATTTGGATATCTATTTGTTGGATGTGTTTAATGTTTATCTATTGAATGGAAATCCTCTTGAATTTGAGATACAAGTTATTCAAAATTAAACTCTTGTGTAAGGAGACAAACTAGTAATAAAGCTTGATCGTTAATACAAAGCCTTAGAAAATCTGATAATCAGAATTAAATATGCCTATACAGAAAAGGCAAGGGCTGCGGGTTTTTTAACAAAAGAATAGACTTAAAGTAAGAAGGTTCCTTACATGTTTTCGTAATGTGAAGCCATAAAATGTAGATCATTAATGCCTCTCTAAGACACTCCTAGCGTTAAGTTTACTTATTCATCTACAGTCTTGAGCAAAGACCCTCTCATTAAAGTGTTTATGACTGGTCACTAAGTGGATTCTCTATAATTGATAGGACATTATGAGGAAACTAGATTATACTAATATTCTTTCAAATTGGATATTCCTATTCCTGCATATCTAATAGGAATAGTGGCAGGAGAAGTTGAATAAAGGAATGTGGGAGGAAATTGCTATGTTATTTCAGAACCACACTTTTTAGATGGCTATGCAAAAGAATTAGAAGAACTCCCCTTCTTCCTTGAAAAAATGATTGATTACATAGGTCCATATATCTGGGGAGAGTATAAGATAGTGGTACTGCCCTAATCTTGTCCTTTTGGAGGAATGGAACATCCATTATTAACCTTTGCAAGTCCAATGATGATTGTAGGAGATAAAAGTGGAGTTGGCATTGCAATACATGAAATAGCTCATTCTTGGATGGGCAATACTGTGACTGGCAATAATTGGTCCAATTTATGGATCATGGAAAGTCTATGTGTATTCTTGGAGAGGAAGACTTATTAATTTGTAAGACCAAAAGATTATGATGTAATTGAAGCAATAAATGGAAATATAGATATGATTGAAGATATTGAAGGTTTTGTTGATCCAGAGAAACTAACCTATAAATCTCTGCATCCAAATACTGCTTGGAAGAACCCCAATGATTCTTTCTCTTTGGTTCCCTATGAAAAAGGATACCAATTACTCTACTATCTTGAATAATTAATTGGAGAGGAGAATTTTAAGTTCTTTCTTAGATCCTATTTAGACTACTTTAAATTTCAAAGTATAGATGAGGATGACTTTTACAAATATCTGTTAAGATGGGTCAGATAAAACATATAGGATAATCAATAGGCGATCATTAATGAGATTATTTTTATATACAAACCTTGGGTGTATGATTTAGGTATAATCTAATTATAATTTAGGATTACCACCTAGATAATTCTCTTAAACTACTCCAAAATATCAGTAGGCTATATCATTGGCAAATGCGTGGATATAAAACAATGAGTAGCCTTAAAATGCAAATGAATACAATGACTACATGCCAAACCAATAAACGATTTTTATGTAGCAGATTATGTCTAATTGGGAGAAGTTAACCAAATCCAAAATTAAAGCTCTAGATGACTTTTACAAGTTTTCAGGAGCTAAGTAAGGAGTATAGATAGGTTTTAAATGGTATAGAACTATTGTACTATGTAAATACGAAGATTCATTTTGGGCTGTTAGATAATTTTTATAAAGTATTGGAGTTCGATCTTATATTGTTGGAATTTATGAAGTTTTGATATAAAATTACTTGTAAATTCATATAATATTATTTAAGAGATTTAGCAAAGTAATGGTTTGAAGAAGATAAATATTTGTATCATCCTTTAGTTTCAAACAAGGTATAAGACATGCTGAACAAAGCAGGTATATTTGAGTGAATTCGATTGTGTAATTTTTAAATAATGTATTATTATTAAGATCTAAAAAGTGTATTATATCAATTATGTTTAAATTCTTAAGAATTTTTTCTCTAATAAAACTTAATCATCAAATAAATAGAAATTAAAGAGATATGCTGTTTTATTTTATTAATAAATTTTTATATCGTTAAATGAATTTTAAGAATGCTTATGACTATTTACTTAATTTTCAATCTCAAACTAGTCGAAATACATCAAGAATATAGAGTAGTGAGGATAGTTAATTTTTGTCTGGCTAAAAGTCTTGCCAAAAGAATAGTGAATAAAAATATAGAGTTGACAATTCTAAGTAGAGTAATAGAAACTTATTTGAATCTAAGAGTGATGTTAAAATTAATCTTGGTGAAAATCCATTTGATCTAGCTTCATCAATAAATTACTAAAATTTACAGTAATCAAAGCAAAATTATATCAATTAACAAGGATTATAATTATTGTAAGAATCAAATAGAATGGATGATTAATACGAAATTAAAATAAGAACCAATGGACCTATAAAAGAGGATATCATGAGCTTCTTATAATTATTAGGGCAAGTGGAAATTCGTAAAATTGAAAATACCTAGGAGAGAGACTTTAATTATAGACAGACCAAGAGTTTTCATAATTAACATTGAGATTGAATAATAATATATTTGATTTTTAGTTTAAATTCTGATTATCATTTTCAATTATCAGCCAATTATTTAATATTACAAAAAATCAATACTTAATAAGTATTTTAAACTATGGAATATAAAGGCTTTCTTTAATAATTATTTTCATATTCCTTAATATGTATATTTTATTTAGTACAGTTCCAATCATTAAAAATCTAAATTAGATAAATGAATTTATATTATGTAGTTCCTTTGTAGATTGAACATCTTTGTTTATGTTTCGAATAATCTCATCAGTTTTATAAATTTCAGGATTCTTATGAATTCTTTTTGATCATCATTTATATTCTAAATTCTTCAAATTTGAGTTTAAATTTTATTTTTAAGAATAAATTGTGATAATTATTTTCTTTTATAAATATAAATGGATTAAAGTGATTTTCAAAAAGACTTGATTGAATCAGAAGAAGCCTTTATAGAGTAATTCGATAGGAATTCAGCCAATTTCCATCATGGCAATCCAACAGCTGTTCCAGTAGGAGGACAAAGAGTACCGGAATCAATGCCAACAATGTACCCTGAACAGGTATAATAGAATGCATCATAAAATGTAAGGATTTACAAAATTATTTCAATCCCCAGGAGTAAGATTTTGGTCCAGAATACAAATAGTTAATGCAATATAAGGAGGTCTTGGATTTATTAAAAAAAGTAAACTAAATGTCTAATATATTAGTCTCTGAATAAAATATCTGCTCATCATGAAGCACTTTTGCGTAACTAAGATAATCTAAAGAAGTCTGAGAATCAGGTTCAAATTTAGAAATTCTAAGGCTTGATTGATAGTGAAAAGGCTAATTTGAAAAATACAATTTAATAATTGGAGGGACATACATAATACATTCTTTAGCAAGAAAGGTATATGAATTATATCGAATATGGGTAGATTCAAGAATAAATACAATGATTTATTGTAGATCCTCTCCTTGGCTTACAAGAGTTACAATTCAAAGGAGGAGCTCTTTGAGTTTGGCACATTGATAAAAAACATGACATCTTTAATCTTCAAAGATAATTAGAAATTGACAGAAGACATAAAATTGATTAAGAAATAGAAGAAGTGAAATATTATTTTTCACTAATTAATATTGTTATATCATCTAGACAAATTCTTTAAAGAAGGAATGTAACTCTCTTAAATTATAAATTACTATCTTAAGGACTTAGAAATTATGTGTTTTAATTCATTCTTGAAACTCCTTCCTTAATAGTTGAATAATATTTTATGTGAATTTGTACTCTTTAATTTCAAATAATTATCTAAAATGTATTAAATTTATAATATTGAAAGGGATGAATTAACAGAAGTATCACATTCTTCTTAATATAATGGAGGTGAAGATATCGAGAGAATGATATTATTTCTAAATATATATACATATCAAGCAGAATATATGTTATTAATTAACTCATCTTACATCTCATCTACGTTTTCTTTGAGTGGTAAATCTTGAGTTTCCCTCAATTTCTATAGGGTTAACAACCCTAAAAGTAGTAAAGCAAACATGCCAATTGATGAATTCAATCCAAAGGCATGGCAAAAGATTACATAGGAATCCTAAAATATAAATAGGAACTCAGTCAAAAAAGTAAGTCCACAAAACCCATAATGTCTTAATGAAGTAGGGAATATTTCTAAAGCATAGACCTAACAATATTCTTAAATAACTATACATTGATGAATCCATATGCAAAACTTAAAGTCAATCTACACATAACGAGGACCATCATAATAAATGTGTACACCAATTTATCATAGAAGGTTATTAAATCACTGGCTGTTTTATTTAAAATTAATAAAGGCAGGGCAGCAATCAAGAAATGAAATATGGCACCCAAAATTAGTATAGCTTTAATTACTTCTTTCCTTAAGTAATTGAGAGAAGCATAGCCACTGATTAAATAACCAGCAGTAGATACTAATGATAAGAGGAGATAGGTGTGATGTCTTTCCAATCTTGAAAATCTCTCTATTTCTTTGGCTGTTTAGAATTAACCTAAAACTACAATGCTATACAAATAAAGAAGACAGAACATTCTAATTCTAATTGATTTATATCTGAAAATAGAGGAAAAGTTATATCCTTTTGGTTATTCATGAATCTCCACTTAGAGTAGGATATTTTTCATTTTGTCCTTCAATTCATTAATTCTGACCTCATCTTCCAATATCCAATTTTCTGGCATTTCTCTTTCGTTTACACTTGCAATGTAATTAATTGTCAGTCTTGCTTCCTCAAATTTACGTCTGATTACCAATATTCTTGGGGATTCCTACATAAATTTGATCAACACTGAAAATAACACTGCTGGCAATCCAAATAATAGGAGCATTGAATATTGCCAATTTAAATTAAACATCTCTATAAGTCTTGGAGAAATCACTTCGCCAATTCCATAACATGTTAATAATAGAGCAGGTCCAAACTTCTGAAGATTCTCACTTGATATTTCAAAAAACAAGATCATCGATGAGTTAAAAAACCCTCTTGAGAAGAAATTAATTGCGAATAGAGCCACACTCAAAATATATGCCGAAGGGGAGAGCATACTTATACAACATGCGAAACCCATCATTAGTAAAGTTTCAATCATTACAGTGCTAAGTGTATATATGAAGAGTACTATCTGCCTTATCTGATTTCCATTTATTCGCCATAATACAAGGAACCCATACTACCTCCAATATAATAGGAGGTGACCAATATGAATATTTGAATTTTATCGCCACACACCATTAAGAAGTATTTGATCAAACTACCTAAATCTGAGTGATCCACTAATGACACTTTATTTTCCCTGGTTTTGTATTATTCACAAAATGCTCCTTCTGTGCAATTCGAATAATTCAGATCTTCTGATAGACATTTGTATTGTTATTGATGAAAGAATAGCTCAGTCATTGCTATATGAAGCATTCCTGCAATCATATACTGTAATCCAATGATAATGAGGGCTCTTTTTTAAAATTGGTGACCATTCCCAGCTTTTATTAAAGCCTATTCAATTGTTAAAACATCAAGGTATTTAGGCATTTTTTAGTTTTTTATAATAATGTTCAAAAAGAACACATTCATTTTATACAAATGTACATCGCTCATTAAACAACAACCTCCAAATGAGATTCTTCAACAAAAGAAATACATATAAAAACAATATCTGAAACATCCAAAGCCGTATAAAATCTTTCCAGGCAATTTAGAGGATCTATATTTTAAATTTCACTGTTATGGGTCTTCTATGACATTTGATGATAAGATGGATATTCTTCAGAACATGGTTAATTAGAATAGTGAGTTCAAATATCTTTCCTTCTATGGCGTACCATCAATAATTAGCTCATTAACAAAAGAGCTTAAAAGTTTAAACTATACCGATACCGATGGTAAATCTCGCTCTTTAATTTATAGAATACAACATTTCGCAGTTCATTAACATCCTCCATCAGATTAAGTATTATGACTAATAATCTTGGATTGCAGCCATGGACAATTACCACAAATAAGGTGTGCTCAATTGGTATCAATACACTGAGTTTACCCATGCCGTGTATGATTTTTCTGCCTTCTTAAATGAGATATGGCATTTGAATATCGTAAAGGACATTTCACAAGAAGCTTTTTGTGATTTCATTGGTTTTGTAGAGAATAAACGAAATCTTGATCTGTGCGAGAAAGAATTGAATCGAGCATATCAACATCTAAGAAAGTTCAAAGTGTTTGCCACCAAAAACCAAATGCTTGTTATTATGCAATATTTTATGTATGCTCTCAAGTAACCTCCTGTATCTTTGGAAACATATCAATTCATCTTTTTCTTTTGCATGGATCACCTCACGATACAAGAATTAGATTAGGCCAATCGCGCATTATTTCTTAAATTGGTATAACAATTTCATATGGAACTCAACCAATTCTAAGATATCAACAAACTAATCTCCAACTTTGATGATTACATTTTATTGATCAACATGATGTTGAAATACCATGAAGAAATCGATCAGCCATTCAGAGATTAGTTTGCTGAAAGAATTCTCAATCTCTTTTTGAAGGGAGAACTTGAAAATGTATCGTATGATTCTCTTAAAAATCTGAACATTTTGTCTGAGAAGATACAGAATTAAAAGTGTTTCAAACTCGGTCATGAAATCATTGTAATGATTAATGAATTGTCATTGGTTAATCTCAAAAATATTAAGCAAAAGAAATAAGATCTACTAAGCATATATCAGATATTTGAAAAATTAGAGGACAAAGATCAAATTCTATCGGTTCTTGCCAAATCTAATCTGAATTTAGAAGATGTGAATTTTACTCATGAAGACTTGATTGTCTTCCTTAAACAACTAGATCAAAGTGATTTGGTCTATTATTTGACAGAGTTCTTGGAATCGACTTTAACCTACGTAGCTAAGAATATCAACGACTTCCAACCAGATGATTGGTGTTTCACCTTCTATTTGCTTTATAAATATGTTATTAAGGACCATGAAGAAGCTAGTAAATTTGACAATGATCTAAATATCCTCAAGCAATACATCAAGTTGAGATACATGACAAGTTACAGGCAAACTATTCCCACAAATAGTTCATATTACAAAATATTGTCAGTGGTAGAAATAGAAGTCTTCTTTGCTGACGATTTACTCAATTTATATTGATAAATATTCATATAATAATGAAAAATATAGTAATCCAATTCTATGATAAAAATGAGCAATTCGAAACCTTTTGTGATTCTAATACAACTCCAATGATATTGGCTAATTTCATCCAAGACGCTAATTACTATGAGTAAATTAACATTTAAAACCCTTTAGAAATTTCAACCTGAGTGAAATATTTTATTTCAAGATCAAAGACACTGAATTATATTTTGGTCATAGGAATACGCCTATTTACAAATATATAAACAATATGGATAACCCAACTCTAATCTTCTATCGAGGTTTAAACGGTTAATAGAATTGTAAATTTATATAAATAAATAATGTATAGTGAAGTCATGCAAAAAAATAGAGGATTCTTAGAACTAAACTGATAATATAAAAGACCATAACTAAAAAGAAATTTTAAATGGAAAAGTGTTATCTAATGCTTGGAATTCAAATTAGTTTGAATAATCCTCATTTGCAAAATCTCAATAACCTTAATAAAAAAAGATCCTTATATCTGAAATAACCGCTAAAGATCATCTTAAATAAGGTGTTTTTCAAAATAATGATTTGCAAAGATTAACCGAATAATATTTCAATAGAGCTAACTATGGTTAATTTTAAGCATAAAACTCTGTTATATTATAAAAAGTTAATGAGAAACCAAATAACTTTTTAGATTAATATTTCGGAGCAGTCAATTCAGAAATATAAGGCTCTCATCTATTTTCTAGATTAAGCTAAATAAAATAACCTTAAATACCATCGAATTAACAAAAAAATGAACAATTATAAAAAAATATAGAGTCTCAACCTAGATCAGGATCGATGAAAAATATTCAAAATCAAAAAAAAGCAAAAAATTAGAAGAAAGCTAAATATTTAATAAGTGTTGAAGCAAGTAAAGACTAGCTTTAAATTCTTTCCAATTTTATGAAAACTAACAATATCCAATTTACTTGCGATAAGCAATATAATTGCAAAATTGACTGATGTTTAATAATATTTATTCATATATATTATATAAATTTTAAGAAAGAATTATTTGGTATCTAAATTCAAACATTAAAAAAATAATACGTATATTAATATAATGTAAGTGTAGAGATTAGAACATAGTAAGTTAGCAATTATTGGCAATGTGGATTCTGGTAAATCAACATTGGTTGGAGTGTTAACAAAAGGAATCTTAGATGACGGAAGAGGAGGAGCAAGAGAGGTTCGAATTTTAATTTATGCAGCGCGTTTTCAATTACAAGCATGAAAAAGAGAATGGAAGGACATCCTCAGTGGCATAAGAGATAATGGGATTTGATGAGAATTTAAAACAAGTTCTTCCCGAAAGATTCAATCAAAATAAAAACAAATACTGGAGTCTCGTTGTTGAAAAGAGTAGGAAGATAGTTACATTTTTGGATCTTTGTGGTCATGAAAAATATTTAAAAACTACAATATTTGGTTTGGTAGCTATGATACCGGATTATTCTCTGATTATAGTTGGAGCTAATATGGGAGTATCAAAAATGACAAGAGAACATTTGGGAGTGAGCTTATTCTTGAAAATACCCTTTGCAATAGTTTTAACAAAAATTGACATAGCTCCTTAAAATGTTTACAATGAGACTATCGAAAATATAAAAGGTTTGATTCGTAGTCCAGCAATTAAAAGAACAGCAGTAGTATTTGATGAGAAATCTGAGATGGATGAAATCGATAAATGGGCAGCACTTATGCATGGGAATAATGTTGTTCCAATATTTTAAGTCTCCAGTGTCACAGGAAATGGATTGCAATAATTAACTCGCTTTATAAGTAGAGTACCAAACAGAGATGAAATAAACAAAGCCTATTAAACAGTTAATGATCCATTCCAATTTGACATACAAGAGAATTTTAATGTTCCAGGAGTTGGTGTTGTTGTAAGTGGAATAGTAAGAAGTGGAAAAGCAGGATTGAACTAGCATGCTTTGTTGGGACCAGATAAAGGAAAAAGTAAATACTTCAATGATTGTAATTTATAGCATTCAAACCAGTAACCATCAAATCTATACACATAAATAGAGTATCAGTTGAATCAGCATAGGTTGGAGAATTTGCCTGTTTTGCTCTTAAGCCATCTAAGGCTGGAGATAAATTAGACAGAGCTGATTTCAGAAAGGGAATGATTTTAATTGATCCAGCTGTGAAACCTGAGCCTGTAATAGAATTCGAAGTATAGAATTACATTTATTTTAGGCTAACATTCATGTACTCCATCATCCAACTACAATGAGTCATGGATATTAAGCAGTTATGCATTGTGGTGTGATTAGATAGGCTGTAGAAATGAAGAAAATATTCTAACATGAAGTATTAAGAACTGGAGATGTGGACACAGTGAGGTAAGAAATTACAAATAATGAAAGGTTACGATTTCTTTATGCTGCTGAATATCTGAAAACTGACTAGATACTTGTGATTAGAGAGGGCAGAACTAAAATATTTGGATATATCTCTAAACTTATTACAGAAAAACAATTGGAGGAGGAAAAGAAAGTTCAAGTAGTACCAAAATAATAACAATAATAAATATAATAAGGTTGATTATTTTATAATTTATGATTAAAATCATTACTTTGTAACGATTACATAAAACTCCTCTTCTGTTTACTATTTTGATTAATTACTTTAAAATATTATGTATTTTCTAAGTATAAATAAGAAAATATTAATATCATATTAGTAATAACCTTGAATCATTCATCGATCACGTTATCTCAGATTGATTCTATTCACAGTATTCAAAGATAGAAAAGTAGTTCATTAAATATAATATTGAAAAAATTCTAGTAATTTAATTTGTAATCTATACCTCTTGATCACCATGTCTGATCAAAGTGTAAGTATCAACTAAGAATAGTTATACAGAATATCAAGTATCTTTGTTAAATCAAAGAACAAGTAGATGCTTCTCCAAAGAAATAAATATCAATTGGATGGTAAATTATATCAAAAAATGGATGAAATTAATAAATTTTGTTTAAATTATTTTATATTTTAACAGAATATGAGTCAAAAGAGAAATTAAATGAAATTTTCGATAATCTCTATGATATTAAACCTGAAATTCATCATATTGAAACCTATATACATAGTGAGAGTAGAATATAATATAAATTAGAACATTTAACAATTTATAAAGGATCTGTTGAATATATTTAATTGATAAAAAGTAGATTGAAAACCATAAAAGAAGAATGAAGAGGATTAAATTGGTTATTTTTTTAATGAAGAATTATAATTATATCATGCTGATGATCTCTCTTAGAGATAAACCTTAACGTTAGATAATTTGGTGGCCAAGATTTCTTCAACTTATCTGATGATTGAGATTTCTTATTATCTGTGTTCAGAATCTTCAGCATATTAAGTTCTCCATGAATCGCATTCGGCTTCCTTTTATTCCTTTCCTGATGAGGCAGCGTTCAATTCGTCGGTGGCGTCTTCCTTTCTCTTCTTTTATAAGTCCAAAGCTTATTAGTTGTCTTGGAGTTATCTTTCAGAGTCTTCTCTGGCAGCGCTCAATGATTCTCTTTATGAAGCGATTTCAACAACCAAGGCTTCAAAATCTAATTAAGCTTAGATTTCAGTGGCTCTGGCATCTTCAAGGGCTTCAGCTAATTAATTGCTGACTTCACCTAATTTATTGAGGACATTGTTCAATTATTCAGCTGAGAAGGTTGAAGCAACTTACATAAGAGCGAGGATTGGGTTGGATGCACCAATCTTGTTCAATTATGTTAAGGCAGCCAAGACTTCTTAATCTGGTTGGATTGAGCTCAATTTTTAGATGATGACTTCAACAGCCTCAATGACGTTTTCGGTTTCATTCTCGAACTTGACGAAACTGTCAGCATCTTCAGCTCTTTATTCTCTGATTTAGGTTTCTTATTCGTTCAAGATATCTAATTGGACTTATTTGTTTTCAACATCCTAGGTCAATTATTCAACCTTGGCACTGAGGGTTTAGATTTCTTATGTTGATTCGGTGATTTCGTTGGAAGCGAAGTCAATTCTTCTGTTGTATTAGTAGATTTCTGTTTCGCAGTCAACTTCATCTTAAGCGTGCTTTTAGTCAGCTTCTTATTGGTTGAGGATGAGGTTTTCTCTCAATTATTGTAACATTTTAGCGATATCTCCCAATGGGGCCTTGTTGTTCAATTAGAGAGCAATTGTGTCTAACAATTTTCTTCCTAATTCGTGTTCTTCCATGGCTTCCAATTGTGTGAAGACAGCCTTGCTTGGATCGTTGGATCTCTTAACAAAGACAGCTTGTGTGAGTGTCAATCCCAAAAGAGCAATAAGAATCAATTTCATATTTAATTAATGTTTTACAATCTCAAAATTATTCATTTTTCCAATCACACTATTCGTTTTTACTTAAATTTTTAATTTCTTTTTTATTTAATTTTTAATCTCCGCGAATCTTAACGACATTTAATCTTAATTCAATAAACCAAGACAAGAGATGTTGCTGTAACAAATAATTTCTCCTTCTTTAGAATCTTATGTAGTTTTTCAACTTTTATATGAAAATCATAAAAAACGAAGTTTCATATAAAATAAATAAAAGGATGATAGTTGTTAGCAGTTTTATTTTTATCAAGTAGAACAAGGAATAATTCAAAAACATATCTTAGTCTTTTGGAATCTATATATACATATCACAATTTTTAATTAATAGATTTTATTCTTTAAATTAGATGATATTTAATTTTAAATAACCCTTTCTAAATCTTCTTATTTCAACAACCAATAGATTTAAAGTAAAGAAGAGATGGGCAATAAAAATTATAGATAGAATTAGTTAATATTAAATATTATTATTTATATATATATATTTTACAATATACATTTTCACTTAGTCAAGTCTTTTCTCTTGTTAAGTATGGCTTGTCTCATTTTGGTTACATCCTTTTCTCCAGGATATTCGCCATCTTTCAATGCAATGTTGGATGCTATTTTATCCCAAGAGTTTTTCTTTTGTAGCATGAATAACACAATACATATTCACTTTTATTTTGAGATCGCAGCTCCTAGGTTTATTTATTTGCATCTTTGCGTGCTTGAATATCACTTTTCAATTGTCTTCATATAGATTATCTAATGAAATACGTTTAAAACTGCAATAAATATTGTTATGCCTTCTCTTTTCGTTATTATTTTTAAATTCTTTCTTCCTAATCTTTTTCTCTTATCTGCTTGAGTCGTTCATCCTCAAGCTCTCTCAATTTATCTCTTCTTTTCTATTGCTCAGCACTCTAAAAAGTTGTAAATTAATCTTCCATTCATACCACTAGAGAAACTCCAGCATTAGGTGCAATAGGCATTTCAAATGGTTGTCTGGCTTTATAAAGAATTTATAAAATACCATACCTGCATCATTAAACATATGAGGTTCAGCAGCAACTTCTGGAATTACATATGTCTCAATTGTGCCTGCTGGATCATCAAAAAATTCGTCCATTTTTTATAATTTATTTAATAATTTATTACAAAACAATATTATGTTGTTGAATGACTCTTTGAAAATATAAAAATTTTACTACAAATCCTATAATAATACTAGTATCATGATTAATTTTTTCATTATATATAAATGCTCATTTTCCAAGATACAATGCATCCATACATGATTTGCTCGATTCAATTCTAAACCTCTTTCCCTCAAATTCTTCTTTTCCATAAAGAGTAAATACAGCATCTTTTGGTAATCTAATGCTTTTGATTTACCCATTGTAGTCTAGCTTAGCTTTATTGTCACATATCTTCACCTCATTTCCTTAATAATCGCATTCGCTGTATAAATAAGCACAATTTTAATCGTAATATTTAACTTCCTAATTGCCAATATAAAACCCATAAAAGCTAAGTGATTTAATTGTTGATTCATCCCCTAATTTATTAAATATATAGATTACAAGTTCCAAATTCAACTTTGATGTGATTATCATCATTTTCCTATTCTTCATTTACTTCCACTCTAACATGATCACTTAATGATGTAAATCCTGAAATACCCATCAATTAAACGAAATCTACAATATCATTAGGAATTTCATATGAAGAAACCAAAATTTTTTAAGCATCTTTAGAACTCTAAAACCATGTGTGATCATCAGCATCAGCAATAATTCCCAAATCATCAGTCTTAAAACTGTTTTCAAAGTTGGATATCAGCAGACAAAGCTTGAATTCCTTAGCACCTTTTGTTGCAATCTTTACAATGTCTTTATTTAATTCAACTATTTCTTGATTGAATTGTTTCTTATCTTCAAATGTTGCTCCAACCAAATAAGAATTTACTAAAGGAGTTGTATCACTATCATAATTGAAAAGAGGCAGTTAGATTTCTGATTCTTATGACTTAACATATTCAATGTGTACTAAAGGATTATCAGTGGCCATCCAATTATATGAGATTTAATCAATATGATCCCCTCTAACTCTAATTGTAAAACCTCCTTTAATTTTAGAAAATACCTTCTTAATTAACATTCAAAATTTCACTCATGAAGGAAGAACCACTCATGTCCAATAAGCCAATTGAATAGGCAATCTTGGGAGTTCTTTAGAATTGTTTTTTGAATTTGATATTAATATCAATATCTTTATTAACGATATTTTGAATTGTAACTCCTGTCTCAGATTCATATAGAAAATGTTCAGCCTAGCACAAATAAATTAAACCTAGAATGATTAACCAATTCATTTCCGTTTTTAATTATAAATATAAATATAACTATATAGTTTGTCATAATAATATTTAACATTTAAGTTCTGAAATAAACCATTCTTTCTAGATTTCATAATAATACATTAATATAATTTATCACTCAATCTTAGGCATGTTGGAACTTATCTTAGTAACAATTATAAGATATCACTTCCGAAGATATATTTTAATTTTATTTAAACATATTACAGTATTATGTATTAGCATGTTTTATGTATTAAAAGTTCATACTTTCTTGCGCCTCTTGATAAAACTTACATTCCCTTATAATATTAAATTAATATATCCTGATAAATACCTAATTAGATATCATAACCTAACAGGAACATAACATACCAAAATAAGAAATCTTAAAAGTAAAAGATATTTTATAGGAGAATTATTAATTTTTTGTTCGGAAAAAACCAATTTATTTAACATTATTTTTAGAATTATTTTGACATCTCTTATCAAAGCAAATAAATCTTCAAAATGATCAATTATTTTTTACTCATTGTTTTTATTCAATTATTTTAATTTACATTCCTATAAACTTGTTAATTATCAAATAAGAAGCTATGGCTTGTGATTCCTATTGAATAAAATTATATATTTTCAGCAATATCTAAGAATTGATCATTATATATCTATTCCTTTCTCAAAATGGACTATATGAATAGTTTTATATCGAAAATTTTTTTGATGTGATTTCTGCAAAGAGAATTACAGTATTTTTTAATTTTTCTGCAACCCTTTCTTATTACTAGTTAAATTAATGGAATGAAATAATTATCAAATATAAATGGGAATTGCCAAATAATAGATTTATCAATCAATCAAAGTAATTTATGATACACTATACATAACTTCTAAATAATATAGAATTTCTATTCTAGATTAATGTGTTTTCTAATAACATTAATATCATTTTAATTATATCTAAAAGCATTTCCTTTCTAATAAGATTATTCTTTATGGATTATTAGTTTAAATATTTATATAATTAGATAATATCTCATTAACCTATGTCTTAGATTAAGTCTAATTTACCATACATAATCTAATATTGGCCTATCATCAATTCCAAATCAAAAAAAATATCTTTATTTACAATTACAATTTATTACTAAATCTCAACTTCAATCAATAGTCAATATTCTATAATGAATATTGAACTTTTTATAATCATGTATTTTTTCTTAGATTATGTTTCAATATTAAATAAGTATATAACACGTTCATTGTAGTAAATTAAGAAAATAATTAATTTGAATAGTAAATTTGAGTATGAATTCAAAAAATCATTCATAGGCTTACTCATAAGCTTATTCGGAAGAATAGGATGAGAAAGTTATAAATTTAACCAACATGGAAGTTAAATGGCTTAATATATTAAAGCGAATATCTAGAGATGATTTAGAATCGATTAGGAAATAATTAGAAAAGCAAAGAGAATCATTATTGGAGATCTAAAAAAAGAGTGAAAATCAAAACATAGAAGAAAAATGATTGTGCAACTGATATATTTATCTCAATTTTGTTATTTTATTCATTTTATAATTCTCATATATTCATAAACTTGTTTTCTTTTCTTTTCACTTATTTACAAACTTATGAATACAATCAAAGATCCATTTATAATAAAATGCACATTATTTTCAATATGACAGATTGATCTGCAGTACTATATTTGATATTAAGCTTATCCTAAAAATATTTAACTAATTTTATGTTGACTCACAACCTAGCCATTATGAATAATTATCCATTTATATATTTAGAATAGTTGTTCTTAATAAAAAACATAACTTAATCATTCAGAACATTATATTAATAAAAGGTATTATTTTACATCTATTAGAAATCAGAAACAGAAATAAATTATATAATTTCAATCTAATTATGATCAATAAAAATATCCAAACTTATTAAATAGCGTTAGACTAATTCAAGTCTACATAGTATTTCAATTTTTTATTTATATTAGACAGCAATAAGAGGATTTAATATTACAAACGAGAAATTATAAGTGTAACTATTTGAACTAAGAACTATTGTTCATAATTTATTGTTTTTAATAAATCAATTTCTTTTGCTGATGAATTGAGCGGTGGTTGATAATTTCTCACTAATGTGTTCTTAGAGTCTATCAACGATTTCATTTTAAGCAGCTCTAAAATAGGATATTATTGAATATTACCTTTCAGCAGTTTAGGTTTCGTAGATTTCTGATTAGACTGCATACCATGCTTATTATCCAGCAAGTCTTTCTTCACTGTTTTCTAATTCCAAGGTGTGGAATTCGATCCATGATTAAGCATCTTCAATGGTATCCTTTTATTCTTAGATTTAGACTTCCAATTAAGCTTTTCTTTCAACCAATCTGGTGTGTTCATTGCTCAAATGAACGCTGAATTCAGCCCAGTGTGCAGCTTATCTATCTTCAACGTCCTTGATAATTGGATTAATTAAATACAGTTTTGGTAGCCTTTTCTTAGACTAATTATTATCTGATTTCGCTCAATAATTAAGCAATCTTGGTCAAGGCCTTTTGGTTGACTCCGTGAGTGGCTAATTCGGTAAGAGCAACAACGACTGGCTAAAGTGGATAATAGAAAGAAAGGATATACTTATAAGAGTTGGCTGTGTGAGGTGTTGTCAGTGAGTCTCTTGTGAACTGTTTCATACTTTGATTTAACTTAGACGAATGAAGCACCTAAGCTCAAATGTTGGATGAGTTTGGCAGCATCATCAATAGCATCAATAACATCATCGATGGCAGCAACCTTGGCAACAAAGGTTTCGTGTTATTAGTTTCTTGTGGCTTCTTCTCTAGCATAAGTTTATTCATTTGTTGCAATGTCTGAAATTGTAACTCT